>VDFB02000017.1:507503269-507580681 GCA_007258455.2 Sequoia sempervirens | reverse complement strand
CACTTTTCAATATAAGAAATGCATCATTTGAAGCATCAAACCAATATGCAATCTGTATGTATGATCAGTCATCAGTCTCTGCAATGGTACATTTCCACGAATATTTTTTTAAAAAAAAAATTGTTGCTTCATCATAATTTTGACTAAAACCATCGACGAAAACCACCGACAAATCAACAGAAAGGCTCGACGAAGTTGCTATAGCTGCAACGAAGATTTCGTCATAACTCCTTTCCCATTTTGTTGCAATTTTGACGAGATTTTGGCATTGTTACCATGCTACTCCTCGCCCATTTCATCGCACTTGCGACAAACTTTTGGTGTTCTTCCAACGCTACTCCTTGCTAATTTTGTTGCAAAGTCGACGAACTCAAGTGGTGTTGTTTCGACGCTACTACTTGAATATTTCGTCACACATTCGATGAATGTTTGGTTTTATTTCGACACTACTCCTTTCCCATTTCGTCAAAATGGCGACGAACATCTACTATTGTTTTGACGGTACTGCTTGCCCATTTCGTCTAACTGGCGATGAACTTCTACTGTAATCCATCTGTGGATACACAAAGGTTTTGTTGATATTCTGACGAATGTCTGAGGTATTTCACGATGCCGTCGACTGATGATTCTTCACCATTAGTTCGACATTTAATTCGTCATTAGACGTTCGATGAAAAAATAGTGACATAAATATTTTTTCCATTTTGTCACTCTTTTGACAAAGATTTGTTGAGCGACCGACGAACGGCCATAAAAAAATGGTGTCAAATTCAGTAGTGTTCATTTCCCATTACTTCCATATCTATAACCAATGTGTATGATGTTAACAGCACCATCCCTACCATTACTAATTGTACTCAAGCTTTGGGGCATACTCAAAGCCAAGGTGGAACTTCAATTCCTCCTTCTACAATACCCATTTCAATCCCTACATACACTAGTACTCAAGTTACCACAACCATTAAGCCTACTAGCAATTTCAACACTTCCTTAGGTATTTTCTTTAGGAATCCTTAGAGATTTTTGCATTCAAATATCGGGGTATGTGCAGGATCATCATGGAAAAAATAAGCCCTTAAGTGGCAAAAAAATCAGAAAAATAAGAGTTAGGCAACTTGACTTAAAAAAATGAATAAGTTATTTATATTATTTCAAAAATATGTAAGAATAAAATCTATAGATAATTGAATGTAGTTTCTAAACTACTAGGTTTTTTTTTAAAAAAAAAATCTATTTGGTGGAAATTTAAAATTTCAATGAAGTAGTACTTAAATTTCAGGGAGAAAATAAGAAGTATGTGTCTGTCTAACCACCCTAACCACAATAAAATGATAATATTTTATTATAGGATTTTAGATATAAGTAGAGGACTCATGTCCCAATGTGATGCATATTTTTGTAATTTTTTTCTAAGTAAATAATTAATTATGAATTTTTAATTACAACTTTTTAAAAATATAAAAAACTTGTATGTCTAACCACCTTAACTTGGTCAAAACTTCATGAAATTCAATTTTTCTTTTTTTTAATCCTATAGTATGAGAAGCATATAATGTGAAAAATTTTTTGGATTCAAAAATTGTGATATCATTTGAAAGCTATAGATGTTTTTCAATCAGTCTATCAATTAGGACTTTAGTCATAATTTGAGTAGAAAATGAATAATAATTACTTATTAAATTCAAAGTAAAGCATAATTTATATTGGTGGAAAGCTGAGAATCTCCTTTAAAAACCCTTTTCATTTCATCAATTTTGGGTAAAAAAAAGTCGTCAGCCACATACCCATCATATTGCCACTTTTTGGCCCATCATGATCCTACACATACCCATCATATATCCTCAACCATCTCCCCTTATGAACACACAATTTACTTTCCCTCCGCATACATACACCACTCCACCTTATTCCCCTCCACTATACAATACCAATAATGATACCATCATTAGCACACTTTTGCAAAATATGTCAGCCCTTCAACAACAAATCGTAACCCTAAATTAAAAAAATAATGGTCAACCTTCACAATACATCAAAACCAACCCATTATCCCAGGAGATATTGAGAACACAAATGCCACAAGGTATAGAGGTTCATAGATTTGAGAAATATAGGGGAAAAGGAGATCCTGTTAGCCATGTTTTCGCTTATACAAACCTATGTAGTGATTTCATTTTTGAGTATAAACTCTTGGCTAAACTATTCCCTAGGTCATTGAAGGATACTACTTTAGATTGGTTTTGTTCCTTGCCGATAATTTAATTGGTTCATTCAATGACCTTATTGATTCTTTTTATAACAAATTCCACATTCATATGGGTCCCAAGATGACCCTAGTTGATTTAATGACATGTAAACGAAAGGATGATGAAAAGGTTACTAATTTCATAGCATGATATCAAATGCTTCATTCACAAATATACATTAAGATTCTTGATGTCAACCTTCAATGAACATTTATTGTCAATTTATGAAAAAAAATACAAACCAAACTCGAGATGTTGAAATTCCCATCCTTCACACAGTTATGTACAACCCTTCGTGATTATCAAAATTTGACTTATGGTCATGATGTGAAAAATCCCCCTAGTCATTCTGAAATGTCTGAATCTGCACCTCAAAATAGTTACCAACCTTACAAGAAACAAAATAGGGGAGTTTTACAACTTAATTCCCCTCAACCAAATTAACAAGATGATAACCAAGTGGCTGCTATAAGGATGAAAAATAATTTTTCCTTTGGGGATAGGAACATGAAATTTACCCCTCTACTTGATACCCTTCATAATATCATGCTACAACTCAAGGACAAGAATATTTTTTCCTTACCTCTTGTTAGAGCTCCTAATCGTAATGAACCATTACCTTCAAACTATAGATCAAATGCTTATTGTCATTTCCATCAACAAGATGGACATGATAAGGAATATTATAAGCATATTAAACATCTTGTGCAAGACCTCATTGATTCTAATAATCTTCTAATTGAAGGTGTGAATGATCAAGGTAATAATTTTGTAGCTCCTCCTAACCAAAACTTACAAATATTTACCAATCCCATGTTGAAACATACTATTTCATTTGTCAAAGCTAGTGAAACAAAGAATGATGTGATGAATATTGACACAGATGATGAAACCACAAAAGATGAAAATATGGACGAAGTGATTGAAGTAGTGGCATTTATTGAAGCTAAACCTTGTATGGGACAAACCAAAATGCCCCTTGATATTACTTTCTCACAAAATGATATAATCAAACATTCACCTGATGGTCCTCTTTACATAGCTGGAAGAATCAATGACAAGCCTACCAATGGGATATTAATTGATCTTGTCTGTGTAGAGAATGTGATCACTGAAGAATTCTTATTTGTGCATGAACTCTATAAGGATACATATGAAAGACCAAAATCATGGATCAAAACACATGATGGTTTTGCTTGCCTTGTGATTAGATTGATAAATCTCCCTCTAAAGGTCAGACCGAAAAAATTAAATGTCTTATTCACCATCATCCCATCATCAAACCAGTTTCATGTGAAGTTAGGCTATCCATGGCTTTGCTCCATGAATTTCATCTTGTTAGTTGTGCATAAATTTTTTAAATTTCCATTTGTTAGTGAAATATTTTTAGTGCACCATAGTGGCTTTAATCCTGTGTCTTCCTGTGGGAGCTTTTCATTAGATATCTTTTGGCCCGAGTCTATTGAACCTATTAGACCTTGTGAGGACTACTTTTTCAAACCATATCAAAAGTTTCAGGCAAAGCACATAGCAAAAGTATCCCTTTAAAATATGCCTCAAACCATGATTAAACCACCTATCCCAGAGGAACCAATGATTGAAAAAAATCCCTTCCAACTATCCAAGAGAAACCTATGAAAAATACTCCTACCCATTTCCTATAAGAGATCACGAGACAACCAAAGTAATCTCATTGTGCCTCCTAAAATCAAACAAGTTTACAAAGCCAAAGAGAAAGTGGTTGAACAACCTCCCATGGTTCCTTCCATTCGTCCACTAAGGGAAGAAAATAAACCTATAGTTGAAAAACCCGCTCCTACACAAACCCAAATTGAAAACATAATGAAATGAAACCAAAATGCTAGAGAGCATAGGCATAGACGTCATGATATTGCTTGTATGTTACAAAAAGATGAAAAGAACATAGAAAATCAAAATCCAAAAAATTTTCTGAAGCAATGCATGATGATTCTATACCTTCTCCATAACTTAAAAAATATCCTTCCATGGATATTATCATTTGACCTCCTATTGTGATTTATTTAGATCATTACATTGATATTGCAAATATTGATGAACAAGTGCATAATGAGTTGAATTAATTGTTCTCCTCTTCTATGAGCCCAAATGACAATTCTCTTAAAAATAGTGTTGAAATTGGTATGTGTCCTAGTTCAACACTTGGTGTTCTCCCTCTGGCTAGTTGTTTTCCTTCCATATATATCGAACAAGATTGGGATGTGGAAGACCTTCTAATAGGTTGACTCACATGTGTGCCTTACTATTCATTTGTATTCTTTTCTTTTACATGTTTCTTTATGTGATTGCATTTGTGTAATGTGATCCCCCATACTATTTCATTTGATGTATCTCTCTCTCTCTCTCTCTCTCTCTTTGTGAATTCCTCTATATGTATCTACATTCTTCTCTGTCATAAGAATTTTACCTTTTTCATTTATCTTGTGTTTTCCTTTTGGAGATGACGCAAGGCATCTAGACATTTAGGTCTCTTCCATGTTGGCTCAAAAGGATTTTTCTTTGTTTTCACTCTTTATGTGTCATTCTTCTAGTTCTATGAGTATTTGGAGAATGATGACATTTTTTAGCTCTATAACAATATTGTAGCAAAGATATACTGACCCTGAATCCATAGATCCCTTATGTATTTTTTGGGGGCATCCCCTCCATTTTTCATGACCTTGCTTTATTTCAAAAACATATGACTTGGCATAGGACTTTCCAAGTAAGCTCTCGTGTCTTAGGATTGAACATTGACTACTTTAAAGAAATTTCTCATAACAATGGTGTTAGAAATCACTTTAAAGTGGGGGCATACATTGATGATATCTTTTGACATTTCTCATGTTTCATGGTGCAATTTTCTTAAATTTTCTTGTGACGCATCCTTTTCTTAGTGGTGTCATAGGGTTTGATGTCCTCCAAGAGTATGGTATTTATTAGCATATGACTTTCCTCTAAGTGGTGATGTGACACATTGCATTCCCTAAGTTGAGAAACTTTTACTCTTGATTTGTCCTCTCTTGGAGAAATTAGGCATGATGATCCCTAAGAAGAAGGCCTTACACAAAAAAAGCCAAATCCCCTTGAAGAAAAACCTATATATATATAATGTTCATAGGTTTTTGGCACAACGCAACTTGCTAACCTTTTGAAGCCACCTAAAATAAAAGGCCACCTAGCATAACACACTTTGCTTTCCCGTGGAGCCTCACATTGTGGTGCCTTATTGAAGTTGTTAGGAGGATAGCTTTGATATGGTATGGGAGCCTAATATGATTCTCTCATTTTCCAACCCTTTTATGTTTTTTGTTGTTTTTGTGGTGAATTATTGAAGTTATCAGAGGGATAGCTTTTGTATGGTTAGTATGATGAGAAGCTAACACAAAAGCATGACTTCTCATTGTACGGTGAGATCTAACATAGAGGCATGAATTTCTCACTAAGACACTTTATTGGAAGACTCACCTAATGGACAACCTGAAGTTTTTCTACCTTGGAGTGAGCACAAACCGATAGCCTAGATGTGTTCCACATTGCGTTGGAAAATCTAGGCTTGATTTTCCTAGTCTTTGATGGTGTATGATTATGTATCTTTTCCATTGCTACATAAATAAGTGTCTTGAATGTCTACTTTAGTGTGAGTTTGACATGGGGTCATACTCTCATTAAAGTGGGGGAAAAATGTAGTGTCAAAAAAAGTGTACCTTTTTCCACACTTAATTTGGGAATAATTAGTGTTAAAATAAGCTTAATGTTGCCTTTATTTAATGTTGTAATTTATGTTTTTCATATTCACATTAATTTTAGGGCCCTTTTAAACTAAATGGACTTAATTGTGCCTTATTTAGGGTGTTGTAAGGTGTACCTTTACACTTTCACACTAATCTAGGGCTTTATTAATTGATTGAGCTTAATTTTCCTTAATTGGCCCCCTTAGTTCAAATCCAAGCCTAATTAAATGTAAATTCCAAGGGATAAAACTTGACATTCATAAATTCCATTACACAACACTTAATTTTGGAAGATGTGTGTCCTAGGTAAGTGATCTAGGACCCATTCATCATAGGGTGAATGGGTCCTCACTTAGTCCTATGACCTTGATTTTACATAATATTTCACCTTGTTCGATGTGTGTCCTAGGTAAGTGACCTAGGACCCATTCACCCTGATGTAGGAGCATCCTTGGTTCTTTGCAATTCTACATCAACCAAACATATTTTCATTTCAATTTTGTTCTTGTTTAGTTCAATTTTCCATATTTTCTCATCGGACCCTGCATATCTATGTTTTCATCTTGGACATGTTCATTTCCCCTATTCCAAGATTTTAGAATGATTGGATCTTTTTCCAAAAAGTTATTGATTCTAGATTAAGTGACAGTTTCTAGAATAGAGCGCCAAAGCAGTTTTGAGCCTAATAGATAGTTTTGTCTCTTGCGGATCCTTGTGGTGTGTTCCGAATTGTTTCGTAGAGTGTCCACAACCTTAATTTTGGTTTTCACTTCATCCTATGCACCTATTGAGGAGAAATTCAAATTTAAGGCTAACCTATTTCACACACACATTATGTTTCCTTCATTAGAGATTGTAATGATAGTTGGCCAATGTGAAGGATCCTAGATCTCCAGATGTGATATAAATCATTGTAACAAATCATTAAGATAGTAAGTGAATAAATATTGGATTTGATACGTAAGATTTCATCTCATATTAAGGAGCATATAGGAATACTATATTTTGAGCATGTCATATTAGGCCTGTGAGCCCAATTTATGAGCCTGAATGTTGCCGGCAGATTGTAACTGAAATTTTTGGTAATATGAATGTTTGAATTTGCATTTTCCTCCATATTTCGTGTGGCTTCTATTGTGTAACTCTTGTTGCATGGTACAAACTGTTCTCTTTGAGGACCCTCCTACCGTAACTGCACCAAATTGGTATCAAAGTGAAATTCATTCCGTAAGAGATTGTTAGAGTTTGCAGAGTCCCATTGAAGATTTGTTGTGGGGTGGTGGATAGGATCCAACCTGTACCTATAGAGTACTTGTGTAAAGATGGCAGGAAGAAGAAATGGTAGAGGAAATGGAGAGTGTGGAAATGCAGACTCAACTATAATAGAGATGTTGAGAGGAATTGTTGCTAGATTAGAAGCAACTGAAATGGCCTAGAGGAGAGGTCGACTAGTTGAAGATATGAGTGATGAAGAAGTAGAAGAACAGGAAGAAGGGGAAAGAGAAAATAAACCTAGCCTAGATCAGGGAGAAGAGAGGTTCATAAGATCCTTAACTAGAGTAAATACTAAACCACATTTCAATCCACCAGATTAAGTGGTAAGTTGGATTCAGATGAATTGCTTGATTGGATAATGAAAATGGTGAAGTATTTTTATTTTGAAGGTACCACCGAAGATGAGAAGGTGAAATTTTCTTGTACAAAGTTGAAAGGACATGCATCCCTTTGGTGGGAACATTTGCAGAAAGATAGGTAGAGAAGAGGAAAGGAGAAGACAAAATCATGGGATCAGATGGTGAATAAGTTAAAGAAAATTTTTATGCCCATAGACTATTAGATCAGTTTGTTCTGGAAGTTGCAAAATTTGAAGTAGGAGTCAAGTGTGATAGAGTATACTAAGGAGTTCTACAAGTTGAATATCAGATCTGGAAATTTAGAGGATGAGACCAAGCAAGTAGCCAGCTATGTGAATGGATTGAAGCTGTCTATATAGGATGAGATCAGTTTGATCAAGTTGTTAAGTATGGAAGAGGCATATCAATGTTCCCTAAAAGAAAAAGAGAAGCTGAATAAAAGACATGAGTAGAGATAGAGGAAGAGGTAGAAGATTTCAGAGAGGAAGAACTTTTTCTGAAGGAGGAAGAGGATCTTTTTTTGATTAGAATAAAGATAAGAAAGTCAGTAAGAATGATAATTCACACCATAGAGATGATGGAAAATATTACTAGAGAGGAGTACATGGTTGTTACTGGAATGAGGGTTATAAAAAAGATGATAGAGGATAGGAGAAAAGAGTATTCAGGGGAACTTGTTTTAAGTGTGGTGGAGAAGGACATAGAGCATTTGAATGTAATCAAGGAGAGACAAGCTGAAAGACAAAGAATAGTAGAACAACCTTTGCTGAGGAAGATCATGCTAGATCATATAATAAACTAGAAGAGGGAGAAGTTTTGGTGAACAAAAGAGTATTGTGTCAAAGTGAGATGCATTAGGAACCATTGCAAAGAAAGAATTTGTTTCAGACGAGATGCAAGGTAGCTGGTAAATGTTGTAGAGTGATTGTTGATAGTGGAAGCTTTGAGAACCTGGTTTCTAAAGAAATGGTGACCAAATTGAAGCTAGAAAGATTGAAACAACTGAAGCCCTATTAGATAACATGGATTCAAGATGAGCATAAGATATTGGTAAGTGAACAATGTTTGGTGAAGTTTAAGATATGAAATTATCATGATGAAGTTTTGTGTGATATCATGCCTACGGATGTACACCATGTTTTGTTGGGAAGGCCTTGGCAGTATGATAGACAAACTATTCATGATGGAAAAAAGAACACATATACCATTGTTGCTAATGGGACATGAAGCAAACATTTTTTCCATTGGAGGATGTTCCTAAAGTTGAGGTTTATACGAATGCTAGAATTTGTTTGGTTGATGGAAGGAGATTTCTAGATGGACTGAGAAATGAGAACATGTGTTATTCCTTGGTTCCTAAGAAGGCTAAATACTTGAGGGTATGTGTAGGATCATCATGGAAAAAAAAGTCCCTTAAGTGGCAAAAAATTCAGAAAAATCAGAGTTAGGAAACTTGACATAAAAATTTGAATAAGTTATCTATATTATTTCAATAATATGTAAGAATAGAATCTATAGCAAATTGGATGTAGTTTCTAAAACTATTAGGTTTATTTAAAAAAATAAATCTATTTGGTGAAAATTTGAAATTTCAATGTAGTAGTACTTAAATTTCAGGGAAAAATGAAGAAGTAGGTGTCTGTCTAACCACCCTAACCACAATTAAATGATAATATTTTTATATAAGATTTTAGATATAAGTAGAGGGCTCATGTCCCGATGTAATGCATATTTTATTGTATTTTTTTCCAAGTAAATAATTAATTATGATTTTTCTATTACAACTTTTAAAAAATATAAAAACTTTTATGTCTAACCACCTTAACTTGGTCAAAACTTCATGAAATTCATTCTTTTTTTTAACTCTATAGCATACAAAGCATAGAAAGTGATGCATGTTTTGGATTTAAAAAATGTGATACTATTTGAAAGCTATAGATGTTTTTCAATCAACCTATCAATCAGGACTTTAGTTGTAATTCAAATAGAAAATGAATAATAATTATTTATTAAATTCAAAGTAAGGCATAATTTATATTGGTGGAAAGTTGAGAATCTCCTTTAAAAACCCTTTTCATTTCATAAATTTTGGGTAAGAGAAAAGTCATCGGCCACATACCCTACAAATACTCATCATATCGCCACTTTTTGGCCCATCATGATCTTGCACATACCCTTGAAGCATGCAGAAGAACAACCGAAGGAGATAAAGGAGTTGCTAACAGAATATGAAGATATCATTTCAGATAATGTACCTGATGGATTTCCACCTATGAGGAGTATTAGTCATTGCATGGATCTTATTCCTAGAACTAGTTTGCCTAATAAAGCAGCACATTGGATGACACTGATAGAGAATGAAGAATTGAATAGACAAGTGCAAGAGTTGTTGAGGAAGGGTTTGATTAGAGAAAGCATAAGTCCTTATGCAATACCTATTGTGCTAGCACCTAAGAAGGATGGAGAATGGAGGATGTGTACAGACTCTAGAGCCATAAAGAAAAACATAGTGAAGTATAGATTTCCTTTGCCCCAAATGGATGACATTATGGATTGTCTGAGTGGAGCTAAATACTTTACAAAGATAGATTTGAAGAGTGGATATCATCATATCAGAATCAAAGAAGGGGATGAGTGGAAGACATCATTCAACAAAAATGAAGGATTGTTATGAGTTGTTGGTGATTCCTTTTAGACTAACAAATGCACCGAGTACTTTTATGAGGTTGATGAATGAGGTATTGAAGGAATTCTTGGGTAAGTTTGTGATTGTCTATTTGGATGACATCTTGATTTTTAGTAAGACTAGAGAAGAAAATTTGTTGCATATAAGACAAGTTTTGCAGAGGTTGAGAGAAGAGCAGTTGTTGATAAACATTAATAAGTGTAGTTTCATGAAGGAAGAATTGGTATATCTAGGATTTGTGATATCTGCGAATGGATTAGAGATGGATCCTAAGAAGGTAAGAGCAATTGTTGAATGGACTACACTAGAAAGCATTGGAGAGGTAAGATCATTTCATGCATTGGCTAGTTTCTACCGAAAGTTCATTAGGAATTCTAGTTATATTTGCAAACCTATGACAAAAACAATGAGAGGGGATAAGAAATATTTTAGGTGAACATTTGGAGTAGACCGGAGTTTTGAGTTGTTGAAACATAAGGTGATTGAGCAGCCTGTGTTGGATTTACCAAACTTTAATAAGGTATTTTAGGTAGACTGTGATGCAATTGGAAATGCAATTGGAGCAGTATTAAGTCAAGAAGGAAGACCAATAGCTTATTTCAATGAGAAATTGAATGATGCTAGAAGAAGGTATTTTGTGTATGACCAGGAGTTTTATGAAATAGTTCAAGCCTTGAAGAAGTGGAGACATTACTTGTTGCCTAAGGAGTTTGTGTTGTATACATATCATCAAGCATTGTAGTATTTGAACAGTGAAGGTAAGTTGAATCAGAGACACATAAGATGGGTGGAATTCTTGTTGAGTTATACTTTGTTTTGAAACATAGGAGTGGAAATTCAAATAGAGTTGTTGATGCTTTGAGTAGGAGAAGGAATTTACTGGTAGAGATGAGAGTGGAGGTATTAGGCTTTGATGAATTGAAGAACTTGTATGAGGAAGACCTAGATTTTGCAAAACCTTGGAGAGCTTGTAAATAACTAGTCTTGGAGGATAGGAGTCAGTGGTTGGATTATTTCATGCAGGAGGATATGTTGTTCAAAGGGAATTAGTTGTGTATATCCCAAAGTTCAATGAGGGATAGCTTGGTGAAAGAAAAACATAGTGGAGGATTGGCTAGACACTTTGGGATTGATAAGACAATAGGATTGGTAAGTGAGAATTACTTTTGGCCACAAGTTCATAAGGATGTTAGGAAATTTGTGCAGAGTTGTAGAGTTTTTCAAGTTGCAAAAGGGAGTAGTCAGAATGTTGGATTGTATAAGCATTTGACAGTTTTGGAGAGACCTTGGGAGGATATCAACATGGATTGCATACTTGGATTGCCGAAGACACAAAGAGGTAATGATTCTATATTTGTGGTGGTGGATAGATTTTCTAAAATGACACATTTCATACCTTGTAAGAAGACAACAAATGCAATACATGTAGCAGACTTGTTTTTCAAGGAAGTGGTCAGATTGCATGGATTACCTGGGAGTATTGTTTCAAATAGAGATACCAAGTTTTTTGGTTGATTTTGGAGGACACTTTGGAAGAAGTTAAAGAAAAATTTAAATTTTAGTTCTACTTTTCATCCAAATACTGACAGATAGATAGAGGTAGTAAACAAGAGTTTGGGGAATTTGTTGAGATGTTTGGTTAGGGAGAAGATCAGAAGTTGGGATTTAGTCCTTGCACGAGCATAGCTCACTTACAATAATTCAGTGAACAGGATTACTAGAAAGACACCTTTGGATATTGTTATTGGAGTTCATCCTAGAGGTGGTTGATCCCACAATACTAGTTTACAATTTTTGGCCAAAATGGACATTGAACTGATTTTTTCTAACTAAATCTTCACTTTCGAGCACCTATAGCGGCTAAACTATGAGTAATTTGAAGATGATGCAAACTAGTGATTTGTGAAAATTTTTCTATAGATTCTAAATATATTTTTTTCAATTTTTTTGGAATCATATTGCACTTCTTTTTCAATATCCTTCAAAAACTAGTTTTTTCAGTAAACACCATTTTCAAGGAGTGACACTCACCGTATAACACATAATTTTTTTTACATGAAGGATAAAATTATAAATTTTTCCAATTTAGATTTTTAACTATGATATCTAGTGCTTCTAATTGGTTTCATAGTGTTTTATTGATTTTTTTTCCTTAATCAAGTTTCGAAGTCAAACCAATTACATTACAGACATAAGTGGATTGTATAACACAACTTTTTTTGTAAGTATCGAAATTAATTTTTATTTTTTTTGTTTGATAAAGGACTTCAATATTTAGTGCACTCATATTTTTCAAATTCTTTTTGATAATCTTCTATTTTTCTACATATGTAGAACAAAGAGCTTGATTTTTGGTGAAAACCTACATTCACAAGAAATAAAAAATAAATATAATAATAAAATTAAATTTATTTAAAATTATACTTTTTGGAAAGCTTATAATAAGGACTACATATTTAAAGAATAAATAAAAATTAAATGAATACATTTGATCCCCCAAAAGGTAAATAAAAAGTGGTTTTTTATCAACATTTTGATAGGTATAAAGGAGACTTTGTTATAGGTATGGTTTAAAACTAGCGGGGTTCTATCCAAGGGGGTTTGATCTAAGGTAGTTTGATAAAAAAATATTTAGTTGGAATGCTTTAAATTGAACTCTTTAAGGATTAAATCATTATATTTTCTAAAAATATGTGATTTTAGTAAAAATTAGAATCTCCCAGAAATTGTAAACCAACTTTGTGGGATCACCCAGGTATATCAGAGTTGTGAGACATCAATAAGGAAGATGAAAGAAGTGTAGAAGCAAAGGAATTTGTAGAACATATGAAGAAAGTGCATACTCAAGTAAAGCAACAATTGGAAGATATTAACCGGAAGTATAAGGAGCGAGCAAATGAAAAGAGGAGACATAAGGAGTTCAAAGTTGGAGATGAAGTGATGGTGTATTTGAAGAAGTAAATATTTCTAATTGGCACATACAATAAGCTCAAGATGAGAAAGTTTGGACCCTATAAGATTTTGAAGAAATTTGATTCAAGAAATACATATGAAGTAGAGAAGTAGAGTTACCGGATGGCGTGGGTATATCACCTATATTCAACATTGCAGATCTACATCAGTACCATGAAGCAAAATTCAGTGAAGATAGTAAAGAAAAATTGGAGAAACAGTTGCCTAAACAAAAATCAGATGAGATAGAAGAGATTTTGGATATTAGAGATGGGAGGAAAACACGTGGAAGACAATACAAATAATTTATTGTGAAGAGGAAAGGAAGACTAGTGGAGGATTCTTCTTGGATTTCTCAGGTTGAGGTAGATCGTATTAGTTTTCCTTTAGCCCCAACAAAGTGAGAAAATAAATTTTCAATTAACCCCAGATGTCTGATGTAGGAGCATCCTTGGTTCTTTGCAACCTACATCAACCAAAAATATTTTCATTTTAGTTTTGTTCTTATTCAGTTGTTCAATTCAAGTTGTCATATTTTCTCACTGGACCCCAAGGATCTATGTTTTCATTGTCGACATGTTCATTTCCCTTATTCCAAGATTTCAAAACAATTGGATCTTTTTTCATCAAGTTATCACTTCCGGATTAAGTGATAGTTTCTAGAACAGAGCATTAGAGCAGTTTCAAGCCTAACGGCTAGTTTTGTCTCTTGTGGATCTTTCTCGTAGCTTGCGGATCCTTGCGGTGTGTTTTGAATTATTCCGTGGAGTGTCCCTAACCTTTTTTTTGGTCTGCACTTCATCCTATGCACCTGCCGAGGAGAAATTCAAATTTAAGGCTAACCTATTTCACGCACATGTTATGTTTCCTTCATTGAAGATTGTAATGATATTTTGTTGATGGGGAGGATCCTAGATCTCCAGATGTGATATAAATAATTGTAACAAATCATTAGGATAGTAAGTGCATAAATATTGGATTTGATATGTAAGATTTTAGTTCATATTAAGGAGCATATAGGAATACTGTATTTCGAGCATGTCATATCAGGCCTATGAGCCCAATCTATGAACCCAGATGTTCTCGGTTGATTGTAACTAAATTTTTGGTAATATGAATGTTTGAATCTGCATTTTCCTCCATATTCCATGTGGCTTCTATTGTGTAACTCGTGTTTCATAGTCCAAACTATTCTCTTTAAGGACCCTCCTACTGTGACTGCACCACACCCTATGGTGAATGGGTCCTCACTTACACCTAGGAACCCTCTTTGAAATATGATTTTGGTTGTATTTTAATGATTTCAAATCTATAATTCACTGACAACTTTTGATATTTGAATTTTGGGAATTAATGTTAAGATATGAATAAATATAAGGCTATTTCATTATGTTTCACCTAGCAAGTTGAAGTTATCATAAGAGAATTCAAGTGAGCATTATCAAGAGTATTCAAGAACATTTTTAAGGCATTCAAGGGAAGATTTTAATAAGTTTACTACAACAATCAAGATTTATTTCATCATGTCAAAGATGTATTTCATCATGCATGTTGTTTGAGCTAATGTGTTGATGTAATGTTCAAGATCAATTCAAGCATATTCAAAAGCATTGTTTCACATCAAGCTTCATGATCAAGATCTACATTCATTGAGGCAACTTCATGCTAGATTGTAGATTTATCCAAGGTTCAAATAAGGTGTGGTGAGTTATGACATTGCATTTGTTCATTCATCATTCCTTTCATGCTTTTATTCATTTCAAGGTTTAATTACCAAAATGGGGTTTGACCAAGGAAAACCCCTATTCCCTAACAAACAACATTTTCTCTCTTTGATGTGTGATTGTAGGTTTTAGGTTGAAGATTCATTCAAGAGAAAAATTGAAGAAAGTTGCAAGAAAAGTTGTCAAATCATAGAAATTAACCTACAAATTTTATTTTCATCTATCCAATAATGAACAACTAGAATCTTGGAGTGCAGACTTGGTAGAACAAAACCCATAAACTAATTTTTTAGAGCCCTAGTCAGGACCCGTTTGCCATAGGGAAAATGAGTCCTTAGTAAGGACTACCAAATTTTTTTGGTGATAGTTACACAACATTCTACCCTTTCTTTTGATAGTTAGTTCTGTCAGTTTTTGGATTTGTATTCTATAGCACACATTTTGAATGAAACTAGGAAAATAGGTGCATCATTCCCCATTGTTCATCAATTCATTTCACCCCCACCAAAACATACTTTTATTTGTTTCAAAAACTAAATCCAATTATAATACTATCTATAAAACTAAACTAATCCCTAATTCATAAACCATAAAACATAATTATAACACTTATCTAAACCTATCCCTAACCATAAACCCTAGTCATAACCTTTGTCTAACCCTATCCTTATCCCTAAACCTATAACCCTAACCCTATCCCAATAACCCTAACCCCAACCCTAACCCTAACCCCATCCTTAACCCTAATCAAACCCTAGCCTTAACCCTAACCCTAATACGATTGAATTATGAATATGGTTCAATCAGGGTTAAGGTTTATAGTTAGGGTTGGAAAATTTGTTACAGTTAAGTTATTTTTCAATTAGGGTTAGGGTTCTACGATAAATCTAGTGATTAGGATTAGGGTTATGGTTTAATTCAAGGGTTCGGGTTAAGGTTATGGTTAGGTTAGGGTTAAGGTTCAACTACATTTAATTAGATGTATGATTCAATTATGCTTAGGAGCATAAGGGTTAGGGTTAGGATGATGAGAAATAGGTTTACAATTAGGGTTCAAGTTAGGGTTAGGGCTAAAGTTAGTAAAACATGGTTAGGATTAGGGTTATGGTTGGGATTAAATTTGGGATTGGGATTATGGTTAGGGTTAGTGTTAGGGTTATGAGAAATAGGGTTAGGGTTAGTGATGATGTTATGATTATGGTAGGGGTTTGGGACCTTAATGCTAACTTTTAACCCTAAATAAATCATAAACTTAATTAAAACTTGATCAAAACCCTAATTGAACCCTAACCTTGAACCTTTCCCTATTAAATCCCTAATATTAACCCTAACCATACCTATAATTTAAAAATAACTTAAATCTAACTTTAACATTATTTGTAAAGTCAAAACTAACATTAATCTTAAAATTATAATAATAACACTAATTTAATATTAACCCTAATTGAACTCTAATCCTAGCTATTATCCAACCCCATATATAGATCTTACCCTAATTAAACTCTAACCCCTAACCATACTTTCATAACTAAATAGTAACCTTAATTGAACTCAAAATTTAAGCCTAAATCCTAGCCTAGGTAACACTAAGCCAAATTTAACCCTACTCCTAATATTAACCCTTACTAATCCTAATCCAGATTGAACCCTAACCATAACTATAATTGAAAACTAGCCTAAACCTAACATTAACATTATTTGTAATGCTAACCCTAAAAGTAACCGTAATTCTAAAACCAACCCTAATTGAAAATGATATATCTCAGTGCATATTATATATATTAATATTAAGATGGATAAACTAGTAATTTTCAAATAAAAATAAATCAATTACTTATCATTATTTAACACTTACTATTAATTTTTTTGATTTTTGAGATTAAAATACTAGAAAAACATTGAAGATAAACATTGCAATTAATATGTTTCAATATGTTGGATAATGACAATAATTAACCAAAATCTTATCATATTTAATCTTATTAAAAACTATTTTATCCTTTTTAACAAATAATTCATAATTTCTTTCAGGGGAAAATCTAGATTTGTCTAAGATTATTTCATTCCACTATTTAGCACTTATTAGTAATTATTTTTATTTTTGAGATAAAAAATATTAGATAATAAAAATTGCAATTAATATCTTTCAATGTGTTGAATAATGATAACAATTAATCAAAATCTTACCATATCTTATCTTATGAAAAGTACTTTATCCTTAACAAATAATCATTAATTTCATTAAGTTAAAATTTTAGATTTGTCTAAGTTTATTTCATTCCACTAAACTATATAAATATGCATTCCTTTTTACTTTAAGTTACTTTCAAATTTACCTTGAATTCTTCTTTGCTTGTACATTGAGGTTGCCAATTTTCTCTATTACTCTGGAATATTAGCACTAGGCTTCAAGCAACTTTTTTTAGTGTTGCAAATTTGGCTAACTTTCAAAAAGACATAAACCATGGAAATCGTAAATATGGACATTTTAAATGGTACGTAATTTTTTTTAGTTTCAAAAATGTGTAGTTTTCTATCTTTTTTCTATTTTAACAATTTTTAAGATATAACAACAAATGTTTTTTTTTGGTACGGAGATAGCAACAAATGTTATCTTATAGATATTGTAACTATTATTTAGTTTAATATCTCTCATTAATTATGCACACTTTTGAAATTTAAAATGAGTAAGCTACAATAGCCCACCTAGAGGCAATCTAGATAGGTTCAACTCCATGGTGTTTCATGGTTGAATCTGAGTGTTGAAGACAAAAGAGGTTTGATCTCAATTTTTATTAAAAATGTTGTTTGAGATGTTGTTACTATCATATTTTAGCAATAATGTTAATTTGATCGAGGTTGATGGAAATTAACTTATGATTATTGGGAGGATGAAGATGAGCTCAATTGCCCATCAACTTTCAAGAATATATTTATAAAAGACACAAAAATATATATGGATTACACTTCCTTCTCTACTCTAACTCTATATTACTTGTTATTGCATAACCAATTATATACTCAACAAAAATCAATATTGAAAATATCAATGAAATGACATCATATATTGTTACATCTCAAAACTCACCACTTACTACTGTCTCAATATTATAAATTATAAATAAATAATTAGAACACACTTATAATGTATAATTTTTTTAATTAGTATTATAAATTCAATTATAGACCTCCTCTCAAACATATTTCATATAAAATACAATTGACTCAACCATTACATTTCCTTTCCATGCAAATGCTAGTTAATATTAATACAATAATATACTTTTCACTCTTATATTAGAATTATTAAAAGACACAAAAAATTCATTGTTGTATGAATGAATGAGACTATGATTTACTACTCTTATGTGAACATGAAAAATATAACACCACCAAGCATAAAAATAATATAAAACTAGCAGTTGTGTGTAGTGACATACAATGATGAGCCAATAGGTGGAGGGGAATTCCAAATGCTAGGGATGTGTACAAACATAGCAGCAATTAGAGAGAGCATAGGATACTTACATATCTGCACATAGCGAATGATAAGTTGTATTTTAAGTTTTATATGAAACACTATTTTTTTTGTGTTTCATATTATTACCCCTATGTGTAGATATGTATGTATGTCATAGCAGTTTCAAACAACATTGATACATACTGAGACATTGTTGGAATGATGAGTCGTATTGTAAGTGTTAAATACAACATTGATGCTACCATTGTTTGCAGTGATGGACAATGTATTTCCCCTATGTGCAGATATGTATGTATGTCATAATAGATGCAAACAACACTCATACATACTTATCCATTTGTTCATTCTGTTGGGATATTCTTGGAATGATAAGTTGTATCTTAAGTGTTATATGGAACATTAATGCTACCATTGATCGCAGTGATGGACAATGTATGTTCTTGGATGGTTGTTCTTCAAAAACATAGAGTGTAAGCTAATGGAAGTCAGTCTACATCCAAGCATAACAAGGTATGCAATAACCAGGCATAGTAACAACTGAGAGAGATCAAGTGACCACATTTAAAAATCCTCATGGAATCATTAATAACCCTTTTATGATACCATTATGCTAAGACAGTAGGGCAGAGATAAAGGTAATGAGACATGTAGATTATGTCAAAAGGATAATAGAATTATCTAAAAGCTTAGAATATTATTGGTTTGGAATAAGGCATACAAATTTCAAATAAGTATATTTACATAAGTCATGCACAACCATAACAATAAAGAGATTAATCAAAAAGTAGATTGATACAAAAAAATTTAAACTATATTTTTTTATTTTATTTCTAAGTCCACATTTACATGCGATCAAAATATATCGTGAGAGATTACATATAAAAAAATTTGGTGAAAGATTAAAGCATAGAGCATGTTGTTTTAATGTAATCAATGCTGAGATAAATGTTTAATATTACACCTAATATACAACCTATCAAACATGTGAATCTTTTTTGCATCTAATGTTAGAAACATACATATATACACATAGGAAATATAAAATGAAACACAACAAAATGAGGCATGATCTCCACCCTACCATATTGGGTCATGGAGCCTTATGGGCTCTCACAAAACCCCCAAGCAAGAACATACATTGTCCACCACTCTGATCAACGCTGAAATCAATGTTCCTTATTACACTTAATATAGAGCCTATCAGGATCTAATTGTTTATTTGACCATTGTGACTGATTTTGCAGTCACTACTATTATTCTCAAAGCTCATTTATAACACATTACTTCATCAAAATCCACATTATGGCTTGAGTATGTTCTACAAAAATGAAAGGAAAATGTGAAGTTTAGTGCAATGAACATGTGTCATTGGTAAAAAATATCTAAATAAGAAGATATAAAGAGTTCTATAATTTATAACAAATAATATGTAATGCACCTATAATAGAAGGGATCAAGTAAATAAAATGTAGGAATACCTTGTGCACACAATGGAATGCAATATGAACACAAAGAAAGAAGGCTTGCTCTCCACCCTACCACATTGGGTCATGGAGCCTCGTGGGCTCTCACCAAACCTCCAAGCAAAATCATAAATTGTCCACCACTTTGAACAATGGAAAAAGTAATGTTTCATCACTTGCTAACTTCATATAAGATCTAATGGCATGAAAACATCCATGAAGTAGGATTGTTTGTTTTGAGTGTATTCTGCAAAAATGATTCGAAAATGTGAAGTTTAGTGCAATGAACATGTGTCATTGGTAGACAATATCTAAATTAGGAAATATAAAGAGTTCTATAATCTATAACAAATAATATACAATGCACTTGTAATAGAAGGTATCAAATAAATTAAATGTAGGTATACCTTGTGCATGAAATGAAATGCAGTATGAACACAACAAAAGAAGGCCTGCTCTCCACCCTACCATATTGGGTCATGGAGCATTATGGGCTCTCACCAAAACCCCGAGCAAAAACTTAAACTATCCACCACTTTGATCAATGGTGAAAGAAATATTTCGGCACCTAAGAATTTTCTTGAGTTGAAATCAATATTATACATTTTTAAGAAATTGAGATGCAGTTAAGAAATAAGAGATGGAATAAAGGGTATATAGCCTTACCTTGTAGATAAATAGAACGTAGTTGCAACTCATACACCATGCCGGAAATGTGATTCTAAAGCTATTTATCATTATGGAGGTATGTGGTTACAACTGGGAACATTTGCAATCTAAAAATGGTTTGACTCAGATATAGCTACACACAAGGAAAATGTGGAGTTTAGTGTGGTGAACGTGTTTCATTGGTTACCAATATATAGATTATGAAATATAAACAGTTCTATAATTTATAACAAAAAATATGTAATAGATCTGCAATAGAAGAGATAAAATAAAGAAAATGCAGGCATACCTTGTCCAAAGGGTGTGATGCAGTATGTCTACAATTACAGATCTCGCATATAAAAATGGCAAGAAGGAAAATTTAGAAATGGTGCGAATTCTATATGCATGGAAATGAAGAGGGAAAAGAGAAGCACTATAGTTACCATAAAGAATAGCAACATTTCATGATGATGGCAATAAACATAATTGTCGAAGGCAATCCTCTTCTTTGATTCATAGTGCACTGTATTTGTTGGCATGTATTCTGGAGTATCTAGCAAAAGAGAAAGGAAAATTTATGCATATTGTTGAAGAACCCAGTTCAACTGAACAAATTGTTGTTACACCTTGTTTAGATACTGATAGAATTTTAGGTAAGCATGAATATGCTCAAAACCAAAATCTATGCATGCATTTCACTTGAACTGGGTTCTTTATATGAATTGGGTTGTTCACTTTGAATGTCAGTTATAAGTAATTTGACATACAAACATGTCCACATATAAAAAAAATTGGTGAAAGATTAAAAAATAGAGCATGGTGTCCCCATGTAATCAATGCTAACATAAATGTTTAATATTACACTTAATATACAACCTATCAAACATATGAATGTTGTTTGCATCTAATGCCAAAAACATATAGATCTGCACATAGGAAATATAAAATGAAACACAACAAAATGAGGCCTACTCTCCACCCTACCGTATTGGGTCATGGAGCCTCATGCACTCTCACAAAACCCATGAACAACTACATTCATCATCCACCACTTTGATCAATGGTGAAATCATTGTTCCTTATTACACTTAATATATAGCCTATCATTCTAATAAATCCTTTTTGACATTGAAAGAAATAATAACTAAAAAGGTGCATTTAAGTTCAGATGCCCATATATTGGTGCAAGTTTTTTTTTGCAAGAAGATATACAAACATTGCATGCCTTGGATACATTTGTAGGGATCTATCACTTGGATATATATAGACACAAAAACAATCTGTGGAAATGTATGTATGTGGAATTACATGTAGACAATACATAGCAAATGGGAAATAAAAGGTCAGGTGACAACTAAAAGGGATAGGCACAATTACAATAAACAAGGATGTGAGGGGCAAGTATTTAGCTTTGACATTATTGAGAGTGAGTGGACAAAAATATGAATCACTTGTTTTGTGTTTTTTGCATGGGGGGATGGTTGCTAAATCAATACAAAAGTCTTGGTGATGCCGCCATTGATCAGAGTGATGGACAATGGATTTCCCCTATGTGTAGATATGTATGTATATCATAGTAGATGAAAATAACATTGATACATACTGATCCTTATGTTTATTCTGTTGGAAAATTCTTGGAATAATAAGTTTTATTTTAAGTGCTATATGGAACATTGATGCAACCATTGATCACAGTGATGAACAATGCCATGTGCATATTTGGATGCATGTCATAGCAAATGCAAACAAAATTGATACATACTGACACATTCTTGGAATGATAAGTCATATTTTGAGTGCTATATGGAACATCAATGCCACCATTGTTTGTAGTGATGGACAATGGATTTTCCCTATGTGCATATATGTATGTATGCCATAGTAGATGCAAAGAAAATTGATACATACTAATCTGTAGGTTTATCTTGTTATTCTTGGAATGATAAACTATATTTTAAGTGTTATATGGAACATTGATGCCACCATTGATTGCAACAATGGACAATGTATGTTCTTGGTTGGTTGTTTTGGAAGAACATAGACTGTAAGCTAATGTGAGGTAGTCTACATCCAAGAACAAGAAGGTATGTAATAGCTATGAATAGTAACACTTGAGAGAGATCAAGTGACCACATGTAAAAATCCTCAAGGCATCATTAATAACCCTTTTATGATACAATTACGTTAAGACATTAGGGCATAGATGAGGTTGAGATAGATATTTCTTAGAATGGTAGGCTGCATATTAAGTGTGAGATGAAACATTGGTCTCACAATTGATTATAGTCACAAGCTAACATACATTTTCCACTAGCGTAATCAATCATGATATCAGTGCTTTTTTATTATTAAATGACAGTTGGCATCAACATTAATTTTTGTATGGTTTCCATGTAGTTGCATTTGGTGCATGCATAATAGGCAGTGTTATATATGAATGTTGGCTACATCTAATTTCACAAATGTTGTGGATGTTGTTTCCCCTTTTTTTTTATAAAAAGAACTTGAAAATTCTAAGCCTGAGGAAATTACTTCACACAAGAATAGGCACCACATGTTTCAGTTAACAAAAGCAATTTAACTAAATGCATAATGTTGGTCTCCAATAGGAAAACTACAACTGTCAATTGAAACATATGTACTCATTCTTTTGTGAGATGTTACAGAAAATTTCAATGAATGGACATAGGGAAATTTTCAATGAATGAACATAGGGCTAAGCGATGCCAAGTAGCAATTAATTTCTATGGAGAATTTTTAAGTATAGATGTATAAAAAAAACAACTATCTCATGAAAATATTAAACATAGGACAAAGTATATATGAATGTTATTTGCATCTTATTTCACATACATACATATCTGCACATAGGGATGAATGTTGGTTGTGTCCTACAAAAAATGGGAAAAGAATTATCATAGCTGACACTTTTGTATTTATTTTGTAACCATCACCCCATGCAAAAAATCACAAAATAACCTCTAACCACTTGTCACTCATAGCTCTGATAGAAGGGAAAGCCAGAGAACGACACCCAATAATTCCTTATTGAAAATTGTGCATGAATTTTCTATGTTTTCTGAGGTTGTAAATGGCAAGTGTTATTACAACCATGAACACTTCAAGGAAACCATACAACAATTAATGTTGATTCCAACCAACATTTAAATTTTTTTGCCTTCTCTATCCATGTGCCAAGAAACCCACCACATTTTTCTAGACCAATAGCCAAACGCTAGAAGGTTTAAAAACTAGAAAGGATGACCTTCTCTATTGGTGTTCCAAACACTTTAAATTTAAAAATAAAAAACATCTGCCACCTTTTCCCCAACTAGGATCCCAATTTCGAAAGGGTTGAAAATTTGATTTATGGTTTCCATGTAGTGGCGATGGTTGGAAAGCAATAAAAGAGTCCATATATACGTTTACAAAGAAAAATATATATAGGTATATATGGATCTAAAGTTTATATGTAGAAAACACACATGTGTAGCCATAGGTGGACTTGTCAATAGAGAAATCACCATGGGATTAAAGGAAATAAACATCACTTGGCACAGGCTAGGATGGCAATATCACTTGTGTGCATCTGATTTCACATATTTACATATCTACCCATAGGGATGAATGTTTTCCATGTCTAACTTCACAAACATACATATCTACACATAGGGAAAGTAAAATGGAACACAACAAAAGAAAGCCTACTCTCCACCCTACCATATTGGGTCATGGAGCCCCATAGGCTCTCACCAAACCCTCGAGCAAGAACATACACTGTCCACCACTGTGATGAATAGTGAAATCAATGTTTCTTATTAGGCTTAATATAAACCCTATTATTGTAAGAATTCCTTTTTGAGGATGAAACAAATATCAACTATCTTCCCAAAACAATAAACATGGGGAGGAGTATATGTTGTCTACATCTAGTTTCACATACATATATATCTACACACATGAAAAGGAAAATGAAACACAACAAAAGAAACACATACTTTTTGTGGCTATATATTTCCAAGCAACAGATTCCTATATATGCATCAAACACATGCAATAGATAAATATGCAGTTGGGAAACAAAATGCACACCGATATATATGTATCTGGAGGTAGATGCAAATATATATGCATTGTTGATTGCTATTCAGTAGCTTAAAAACCAGGAAGGCTGACGAACATCCTAAGAAAAGTTCACACATATAGCCTATGGGCTAAATATTATTTCATTTATGGTTTCCATCTAGTGGCAATGGTTGCAAATCAATAAAAAATATGATGGCAACATCGTTTCATAAATGCTTTCCATATAGTGTCGATAGCCACAATAATATTTAGTGTTCTAAGGTCACCAAAGCAATTGAATAGTTTACGTTATTTTTCATAAGACAATGTTGACTGTTATTTTATAGCTTTAGCTGCTATCAAGATTGTTGACTATTATTTTCCATATTGGCGATGGTTGAAATAATAGCTTGCATTTAAAACTTACCAAAGTAATTGAGTAGTTTATGTTATTTTCAATAAGTCATTGTTTAGTGTTGGGTTGTAGATTGAGCTTCCACACCTATACTTGTTAATGCACATCAAAAGATATATGTATAAGTTTAAATGTAATTACAAGTATCAACAAGTATAAATGTAGATATATATGTGTGTTGTGTGCATCTTTGTTTAGATACATATATATGTGACATGGATTTATGTATGGAGAGCCATGACCAATATATTCAACATTCAACCAACATTAAAAGATTTAAAACACAGTCATGAGATTGAAAAAATTATGGGTTGAAGGCAACAAACACTATAGCCAAGAACCATATGATATCCATATGCAACAAAACTTTATGAGTAGACATGGAAAAGTAGTAGAGAGAACATTTAAGAATCATTAGAATATTAGAAAGCACATATATGAGAATATTGTACACTAAGCCAACAAAAGAAGATTAAAATGACATAAATCAAATGACAAAATTTTGATTACATTCTACATTTTAATCTTGTGCAATGATAGACTTTAATAGTCACAGATTGAATGGAGCCAAAATTATAGCCAACACCAAATGTAGAGACATAAGAGTATGTGGAAATTGAAATAGACAAGAAGCAAATAACTATATTGATCATTATAGCCAACACCAATTGTGGAGAGATAAGAGTATGTGGCAATTGAAATAGAAAAGAAGCAAATAACTATATTGATATTAAAAACGAGTCACAGATACATATAAACATTCAAATATGCATGGATAAATGCATACAAATGCATTATAGACACATATATCTACACACATTTGTATCAAAATGTTGTATGCACTTAGAAAATTCAATTGCATGCATATATATTTATGTATATGCATACGTAAATGTATACATGCATACAACCATGTCCACAAGTATATATAAGAATAGTTGTAAATACTGATACATGTGTTAAATAGGGAAATATAACTATATAACCAAAAAAAAAGAAAAAGAGGAACATACACTGAAAGCTAAACAAAACTATAAGTGACATAAACAATAAAAAAGAGAAGTGTATCTTTTTTTGTTAAACATTATAAGTTTCAATCCATTGTCTTAATATATAATCAGTTCTACGAGAAACAAAGCAATGAGAGCAAAAATGAAGGGTCTTTTGATGTGATGGGAAATCCAAAAAGAGAAAAGAAAATAGATGTCCAGTCAACACAAACTATAGCAAATATCCAAAGTCAAAATTAGGCATGGTTGTCTAGCATTCAAGGTAGTATGAATATTATCTCTGGAGAGTCTTGCACGGAAGGGAATATTGCAGAAAAATCTGATAGAAACAACTTGCACTCAGCTTCAAAGTTGATTCTTGCAACTTTAAATATTGTTGTTTTAAGCCTTGTTTCTGAATTATAGGTGTGAGTTTTAATAAGAAAAATGAAAAGAAAGAGGTGTAGGTGACACCATTAATGAGAGACTCAACAATCATTATAGCAGAAGACTCATATTGCAACATATAAAGCTCTTTTGTTGACATCTGGAGTAAGCTAGTTGCAGCTTCATCAAAAGCAGTAGCCCAAATCTCACTTGTGTGGTCTTCCATCTATAGCTACAACAAATATCAGAAGTCACAATCAACTATGGTTTTCTGGCATTTAGGGTAGTACCACATATTTTTGGCAGACTCTTCACACTTTTTCTTGCACTATCTTCCATTGGCCTACAAGGGACATGCAATGTAAAAAAATGCATCAATTTTAATATATTTCATAGTTTCCTTGACAGTAGCCTACAAAGTTTCTAGCAAGCCAAGACAATGATCCAAGATATATCCAATAGTGACTCTAACATTGGCCAAAGCAACCTTTCAAGGCACTATCTGGGAGGGCTCAACAATAGGTGGCTCAACACATCCTTGTTGGATCAAGGGTTGTACTTCTGGAATGTCAGGATTTATGTATAAAACAGTCCCTATGGATGTATTCACAACAGATCCATTGAAATATCCAACACAACCATTTTTAACAGGAAGTATGACAACCAAACTAGGAATGCAAAACCTTTCCAACTCGTCACTCTTTTCTTCCCAATATGGGCCCTACAAATTAATGTCAATGCAAGAAGATGAAAAATCATTAAGTTTCACAGTTCTGCAAATCATTTTATACTGATCCTTTATTTGAATATTTGATACCTTTCCTACATGCACCACATCCCCAATAATATCAATCAAAGTGTTATTGCTACAATTTGCAATTTCATTTATTGGGATGAATTTAAATACTTTTTCCGGCACAAAGGCCTCATCATCACAACACTTCAATATCAAGTTTTGATCCAAAATAATTTCCATGTGGTTGTTCAACTTATTAAATTTCCTATCTGCTTATTTGACTGAGCCTTTTGGCACACAATAAGTGCGGCCTACCTAAACCCTATCATAATGCAATTCTGCTATGTCATTAAAGCAAGTGATTCATATTTTTGTTCCCTCACTATCAATTATGTAAAAGTTGAATACTTGGCCCTCACGACCCTATTTATTGTAATGGTGCATATTATTTTTAGTTGTTACCCAACCTTTTATTGTCCATTTGGTTTGGTAAATATTCAGGCCTTTAACAGGGCTGATATTTGAAGGAGCGCTATGTTGTGTTAGGGATGTATGAATCCCAAATTTTGAGGCCTGTTTGGATGGGGAAGGTGACTAAGAGCCCACTATTTTTTCTTCTTGATCTCTAAACAAATATCTAGGTTTTCCAATTAGATGACAATTTAACATTTTTACATCTAAGGTCAATATGACAATTGCCCTGGAACCAAACCAAGATCAAATATTAAAAAAGGTGGTCCCCAAAAACAAGAAAGCATACAACAAGTGCAAGTAGTGAAAAATAATAGCCAACCTTGATTCCTGCAACTTCCTACACAAATAGTTTGTCAAGCACAAGATGGAACCTATTTTCAATGCCCCTATAAACAAAAGGTCATTGTAGTATGCAGGAAAAGTGCCTATTTGTATGTGGGTTCCATTAGAGAGGAAAAATTTGTAGTGGTCAACCGGGTTTTGATCACCACCTATTTTTTGATGAGACATTAGTTGGAGAATTGGAGATGGGACAACATATCTAACATCAATAGATCATATTGAATGTTCTATCAAGGCTCGATGTACATTTGAGTCCTACAAAGAAGTTTTACTTAGCCAAGCCAAAGCAATGAGATGTTAAAGGCTTTGAAACAACTCTAGAAGCAAAAGCAAGGGAAAGAGGCAACACAAAATGAATCAATTATTGGTATCCAATATGTAGACACATAGATAGTTATACATGGTGAGAGGATCAAACCAACTTCAAAATTTCATACAATAAATGAATATGAAAGGAGGGAAGGGTTGAGCAAAAAACAAACAAGATTATGTTTTTCACTGAATATAAAGAAGGAAGCACATAACAATATTGACACATTTAAAAAATGCAATCCTTTTTTTTTCTAATACATAGGCCACTCCCAAATGGCTAGAAAATCAAAAGGATAAGGAAACATAAAGAGATTGAATATAAATTAGTTAGAATATATATTACAAGGACTATTAATTCAAATGAAGCATATTCACAGTTCGTAAGATGCACATGACAAAGAGCCAATATAATTCTTAGCAGCAAAAATGAAACAAGGAAGAGACTTACGAGACTGGTGCCTAAGGATTTTTCAGAAGCCTGGGGAGAGCTAGAGTCCACTGACATTGTTGGGGCTGCTCTTTTAAAAGATGAGAGTTGCAACACTAGCGAATGACTACAAGCTCTATGCCACAACAACACAAGGTCCAAATGTTCAATTAAAACAAAAAAGGCTAACAAGAACCCCAACCAAAATGCATATAGGAAATATAGAGCACCAATAAAATGACAACCATCAAGATCTTCAAAACACAACATTATCTCTCAATTTTTTTGTAGACACATTAACAATATGAGGGAAAAGGAATAATAGAAAAGGGTTCAATGATTCATATAACACTTAATATATTTTTTATTATTTGAAATTTTTCTTTCAATTTTTTTGTAGAGACATTAACAATACAAGGAAAAATAAATAATTAAAAAAAAGCTTCAATGTTCCATACACTAGTTAATATATAGTTTATCATTGCAAGAATGCCCTATTGAGGCTCAAACAAATAACAAATATTTTCCCAAATGATATTTGTGCTCATTAAATGTTATTCTCTACAGTGTTGAGGATGGCTCTTAGTTGGGTGAAACGGATCTTGTATTGGCAAATTAATTTCACTTTGATTTATGATTGTCAGTTTATTGACAACCTATTGGATAGGCGTTACTCTCGCAAACATTTACTTTTCTGACACATTCCTAAAATGGCAAGAAAGTTTCAGTTTCCTCTGATTAACGAATCTTTGAAGATTCTTCTTCATGACAGACATACTTGAAATGTATATAAAAACTAGTATTGAAAAACTATAAAAATAGGTGTGGGAACTGGATGTAATTCTAGAATATTGTTCCCAGGGTATTAGAAGCAGAGAGTTATGAGCTTAACTGAAAACAGAGAGATCCTTTGATATATTTATTATTGTTATGAAAATAATTTGAGGGGTTGGTGCTCCTTGAAATTGGTGTTTCAAAATGAGGGGTTGGTGCTCCTTGAGTTGGTGCTCAGAAATTAGCCTATAAGGCATTGTTAACAGTGGTTTTTGAAGATTAAGCTAGTAAGGCAGTTTAGGAGTGGTTTTTCTACCCCAGGAGGGTTTTCCACTCTGTAAATCCTGTGTCTTTTGGTCTCTTTGTTTTGATGTCTTAATGTTTCTGGATTGTGATAATTTTTATCAGTCTAAACATTGTTGAATGATAGTTCCTTCATATCTACAAATATTTAGTTCAAATATCTTGCACAAGTCATTATTGAAGAGTCTAATTCAAAAGGAAGCTTAAAAGTTCTCATTTGATTCATTGCTCAAGAATAGTTATATTTTTCTAAAGGTGTTTGTTGTCTCAATACCTTTCTTGTCTTTAAAGTTGGATTCAAATCAATTGTTTAAGAAGTGAGTCAATAATGTTGATCATCATTTGCTTAGTCTCACGAGTTGCACTTGCATTGTCATCACGCCTTGATTGTTAATCAATGTCAGCCATAATTTTTTTGGCAAATACAAGATATCTCACTCAAATCATATTTTTATAAGTTTTCTAATAGACTGAGTTAATGTTGTCATATCTTTGTGCTTTCAAAAGTGATTACTCTACTCTATTGTTGAAACAAAAGGAAATTAGAATTAAAATCTTTGTCGAAGTTGAAAAAGTTTTGACACTGATTCACCCCCCCTCTCAGTGTCTATCCATAACTCCAACAATACATACATATCTATACATAGGGGAAATACATTGTCCATCACTGCGATCAATGGTGGCATCAATGTTCCATATAACACTTAAAATACAGCTTAGCATTCCTAGAATTTCTCAGTATGTATCAATGTTGTTTGCATCTACTATGACATACATACATATCTACACATAGGGGAAATAAAGTGACACGCAACAAAACAAGGCATTGTTCATCACTGTGATCAATGGTGACATCAATGTTCCATATAACATTTAAAATATAGCCTATCATTCCCTATGTGTAGATATGTATGTATTTGTTGTTTTGTGGTGATGGCTGCAATGCAATAAAATAGTTAATGTTTAACAGTCTATGTTGTTTTCCATAAGGCGTTGCTGATTATTCTCTTATGTGTAGATATGTATGTATGTCATAGTAGATGCAAACAACATTGATACATACTGATCCTAGATTTTTTGGTGTGTGGATAGAGAAGGTCAGGGAAACTAAATGTCGGCTGGCATCAACATTAATTTTTGTATCATTTTTGTGTAGTCGTGATGGTTGTAATAACACCTTCCATTTAAAACCTAGGGAAACATAGTGAATGTGTGCACAATTATCGATAAGACATTATTATTCCATTATGTGGCTTTACCTGCTATTAGAGCTGTGAGCGAGGATGGGAAGCTTCTTTGAAGGTGCAAGTTCAATCAATCATTTTTGAGCTTCAGTAAATGTGGTTAGAATTTATTTTTTGTTTTTGGCATGGGTTGATGGTTGCAAAAGCAATACAAAAGTGTTGGATGTGAGAATTTTTTTCCCATTTTTTGCAGGCATTCCAGAAAAAAGGCAGTAGAGAGAAAGAAAGCAGGAAGAGGTGTATTTGAAGCAAGCAGGGAGACATGCTTTTACAGTGGCTAGACAAAGAAGGCAGGTGAAAGAAAGCAAGCAGGAAGAGGCACATTTGGAAAACCCTTTGTAGAGAATTTCGAAAAGAGTTTATGTACTTGCAAAAAAACCAACCAAGAATGTACATTGTCCATCACTACAATCAATGGTGTCATCAGTGTTCCATTTAACACTTAAAATATAGCTTACCATTCCAAGGATGTCCCAACAAAATAAACATAGGGATCAGTATGTATCAATGTTCTTTGCATCTACTGTGACATACATACATATCTGCACATAGGGGAAATACATTGTCCATCACTGTGATCAAATGTCTACACAATTTTTGATAATGCATTGTTGGGTGTCGTTCTATGGCTTTACCTGCTATCCATTGTCGTTCTATGGGTGTTTTTTCTGCATGGGGTGATAGTTGCAAAAGCAATACAAAAGTGTTGGTTGTGATCATTTTTTTCCCATTTTTTGTAGATGCTCAAGAAAGAAGGGAGTAGAGACAAAGCAAGTGAGAAGACGTACATTTGGAGCAAGTGGGAAGAGATACGGGAAGAGGTGCATATTGAAACAAACCTTTGTATTTACAATTGTTCTTATATATACTTTTGGACATGGTTGTATGCATGTATACATCTACATATGCATATAAATAAACATATATGCATGCAATTGAATGTTCTGAGTGCATACAACATCTTGATACAAATGTGTGTAGATATATGTGTTTGTAATGCATTTGTATGTGTGGGTGTTCATGTCTGTATATGCATTTTGTACATGTATCTTTGAGGTCATATGTTTATCTATATATAGATATGTCCAATTTTTAATATCAATATAGTTATTTGCTTCTTGTTTGTTTCAATTGCCACATACTCTTATATCTCCACAATTGTTGTTTGCTATTTTGAATGTTTATATGTATGTGTGTATATGCATTTTTCACATGTATTTCTAAAACCCTAGGTCAACAATCACCAATGCCCTATAGAAACTAGTGTAGACTATCACCATAGGCCACACAAAAATGACCAACAATGTCGTATCAACATTGAAACCACATTTAATATTAAAAATTAAAAAATCTACCACCTTTTTTCCTGACTGAGAGCTGAAAAAATATACACACAAAAGTATGTGTTTCTTTGTTGTGTTCCATTTTTCTTTTCCTATGTGTAGATATGTATGTATGTGAAAATAGATGTAGATAACATTCATATATACTCCTCCCCTTGTTTATTGTTTTGGTAAGCTAGTTGTTTTTTTTTCATCCTCAAAAGGAATTCTTACAATAATAGGCTTTATATTAAGCATAATAAGAAACATTGCTTGCCACATACAATGTGTTGAAAATATTTTTGAAGTTATTTAAGGAAGAAGTTCTACAGAGTATAATGTCTAGTTTTGAATTTTCCCTTTTGCATAAATTCGATATCTTTGATCTGTTACTTCTAGTTTAATGACCCTCATCAAGAACATGTAGACATGCATTGTCTAAAAGTAGTTTTCTTTAGAGAAGTTGATTACAAATATGGAATTCATGCAAAAAGAGGATGGCGAAGCTTTGGGAAAAAAATCAAAATAGTAAAGAGGGTGGTGAACCAGGTAGGCCGAAAATAATTATGGTTGAAGTGCACACAATAAGGGAAACCCACAAAATAGGAGGTTGCATAATTTTCTCATTTTATTTTCGTGGTTTTAATCTTCTTGTGTTGGCTGAGTGTATAGTATATTGCTACTACATGTGAGTTCGTAAAGTTATGTTGCATATGTCTATCTTTAATATTGCTATGGTCACATACCTTAGAATGATAGGCTCTATATTAAGTACAATAAGAAACATTGGTTTCACCATTGATCATAGTAGGGGGAAATGTATGTTCTTGCTCAGGGGTTTGGTGATAGCCTATGAGGCTCCATGACCCAATATGGTAGGGTGTAGAGCAAACCTTTTGTTGTGTTTCATTTTATTTTCCCTATGTGCAGATATGTATGTGTGTGAAATTAGATGCAGATAACATTCATATGCACAACAACCTCTATATTAAGTGTAATAAAAAACATTGATATCACCATTGATTACACTGGTGGACAATGTATGTTGTGTGCCACTATAATCAATAGTCAGACCAATGTTTCATCTCACACTTAATATACCACCTTTCATGCTAAGAAATCCTTATTGAGGCCTAGACAAATAAGAACTATCCTTCAAGACACACAAAAACAACCAACAATGCTTTATCAAAAAGTACATCAAATATTTTATTGCTTTGCAACCATCGCCACTACACAAAAACCATGAATCAAATAATTTATTGGAGGTCATGGAGTAGCAATCAACAATGCCTTATGAAAAATAGCACAAACTATTTTATTGCTTCAACAAGTATTAAATGCAAGGTCTAGAAAGCCAAAATGCAACATATCAATCAATAAGAGAAATAGGTGTGTACCTTTGAGTCATACTATTATGGAATAATTGAATTGTGAACATATTCTTATAATTAAAACTAATAATATCATCTTGATTGAACCTTATGGTCTTTATTCTGAAATTCCATGATTAAATCTTTGACTCTCAGTACCTTGTTATGCTAATTAAGTATCATATGAACTATGAGTGGAATTCATGTTAATGAGGATTATATATTAAAGGAAACATAATTTAGAAAGGAAAACAAAACATTCATATTGAATAAGGCATGGTTTCTCTATACTTTATATTATCATATCCCATGTATGAGGGTTCCCCTTATAAAATGATGAATCTATGGTGTATGGAATTTTTTGCAAGTTGTTGTGCATATCTATACATCTATATCAAAAAAAATCTAAAGAAGAACATTAGAACATATTTTATTGAAAACTAAGAAATAATTTTGCTTGATGACTATGGAAAGAAGATCGTTGTTCATATATCAATAATTAGTGAAGGTATTGATGATCATTTTAAAATTGTTACTTTATTGGAGTTAGACATGTGACATCAAATCAGGTTTATTATTAGTTGGTTATTCATTGTGATGAAGTTACAATAAATTAATCATTGGTTTATTGACAGATAACCATAGTATTATATCTTGAAGCTCATAGATGTGCCTCAGTCAATACATTCAATTATGTCTATATCTACATCTATATCAAAAAAAATAAAAGAACATTAGACCATGTTGTATTGAAAACTAAGAAATATTTTTTCTTGATGACCATGGAAAGAAGATCGTCGTTCATATATCAATAATTAGTGAAGGTATTGATGACCCAAAAAAAGAGAATAACCCTGTAGCCAAACAATTTTTTTTAAATAGTGGATTACACGGGAAAAACCAAAAAACAAAAGAATTCACAACATCAAAGACATGCAAGGGGGGAGAAAAAAACCCATGATAACATAAACTGTTTAATTTCCTTGCAACCATTGACACCACACGGGAAAATGACCAACAATGCCTTATTAGAAACAACATAAATTGTATAACATTAACTATTTTATTGCGTTGCAACCATAAGCACAAAGCAAAAGCCATAAATGAAACAATAATGGTTTCAACATTGGCCTAGAAAATTTCTTTTTTCAATAGTACCTTATCCAAAACAAAACAATATAGACAACATTCATATATACTCCTCCTCATGTTTATTGTTTTGGGAAGATAGTTGTTATTTGTTTCATCCAAGAAAGGAATTCTTACAATAATAGGCTTTATATTAGGAATAATAAGAAACACTAGTTGCCACATACAATGTGTTCAAAAGATTTTTGAAGTATAATAGGCTTTATATTAAGTATAATGTACAAGTTTGAATTAACCGTTTTGCATGAATTCCATATCTTTGATTTGGCACTTTGATTTTGATGATATTCATGAAGAACGTGTAGACATGCATTCTCCAAAATTAGTTTTCTTTAGCTCAGCCGCGCAAATATTTGAAATTCTTACAAAAGGCTTGACCGAATCTTGCACATTATACTCTGAGGGACTCTTTTCCACAATAACCTCAAAGAGCTTTTCAATGCATTCTACCTGCTAAGGCCTAATTTTGTCAATTGTTGCCTACATTGAAAAATGAATTCTAGGGAAAAAATTAAAAATAGTAAAGATGGTGGTGGAGCAGGAATGCCAACAAAAATTTCAGCAAAAGTGCACACAATAAGGGAAAACCACAAAACAGGAGGTTTCATAATTTTTTCATTTGATTACTGTGGTTTTAATCTTCTTGTGTTGACTGAGTGTAGATTATATTGCTGCTAAATGTGGGTTCATAAAGTTATGTTCCATATGGATTTCTTTGATATTGTTATGGTTCCATAACTTATAATGATAGTCTCTATATTAAGTGCAATAAGAAACATTTGTTTCATCATTGATCACAGTGGTGGGCAATGTATGTTACAACAATTCAAAATGCCTCATGGATAACATAAACTCTATAGTATTAACTATTTTTTTGCATATCAAAAATGAAACAATATAGCCAAAGATAGAGAACAAAAATCCACAATTCCTTATGGAAAACAACATAAACTGTATAGCATTGCAACCATCGCCACAAAACAAAATCCTTAAATAAAATAATCATGGTTTTAACAGAAACCTAGAAAAATATTTTTTCAATGGCAACCTATTCAAAATGGAACAATATAGCCAAAGCTAGAGAACAACACTCAACAATACTGTATGGAAAATAGCATAAACTATATAACATTAACTATTTTATTACGTTGCAACCATCACCACAAAACAGAATCCATAAATGAAACAATACTGGTTTCAACAGTGACTGAGATGGAAAATCCCACAAAATGGAATAATTCACAGTAACAAACCCATGCATTAAATAAAAACAAAAATAACTCTACACATGCAAAAATTCTTTTCCCAATAATGCCTTATCGAAAATGAAACAATATAGCCATTTAAGCTAGAGAACAACACTCAACAATTCCTTATGGGAAACAACATAGACTATAGAACATTAACTATTTTATTGTGTTGTAACCATCACCACAAAATGGAAGCCACAAATGAAACAATATTGATCTCAATAGTGACCTAGATGAAAAAACCCATAGAACAATCTTACTTCAACATCACCTTATCAAAATGAAACAATTTAGCCTAAGCTAGAAAACAACCAACAATGTTGTAAACTGTTTAATTGCCTTGCAACCATCGGCACCACATGCAAACCATAAATGAAAAAATATTGGTCTCAACAACGACCCAGATGAAAAACCTACATAATAGAAGAATTCCTAAGCTATAAAACAACAATCAACACTGACATAAACTGCAACAAACCCATGAAAAACCATCGCCACAAACCGCAAACCATAAATGAAACAATATTGATTTTAACAAATAATATAGTCTTATCTCAATAGTACCTTATCAAAAATGAAACAATATAGACTTTTCAAGAGCACCTTATAAAAATGAAACAATAGAGCCTAAGCTAGAGAACAACAATCAACAATTCCTTATGGAAATCAACATAAACTATATATCATTAACTATTTTATTGCGTTGCAACCATAGCCACAAAATGGAAGCCATAATTCAAACAATATTGGTTTCAAGAGTGTACCTTATGAAAAATGAAACAATATAGCCTAAGGTAGAGAACAATAATCAATAATTCCCTATACAAATCAACATAAACTATATAACATTAACCATTTTATTCCATTGCAACCATAGCCATAAAACAAAAGCCATAAATCAAACAATATTGGTTTTAACAAACAATATAGTCTTTTCTCAACAACAACTTATATAAAATTGAAACAACATAACCTTCTCAACAACACCTTATCAAAACTGAAACAATATAGCCTAAGCTAGAGAACAACAATCAACAATGCCTTATGGAAAACAACATAAACTATTTATTGCATTACAACCATAGCCACAAAATGGAAGCCATAAATTAAACAATATTGGTTTCAACAGCGTACCTTATAAAAAATGAAACAATATAGCCTAAGGTAGAGAGCAACAAGCAACAATGCCTTATGGAAATCAACATAAACTATATAACGTTAACTATTTTATTGTGTTGCAACCATAGCCACAAAACAGATGCCATAAATCAAACAATATTGGTTTTAACAAACAATGTAGTCTTTTCTCAACAACACCTTATCAAAAATGAAACAATAGGGTATGTGCAGGATCATGATGGGCCAAAAAGTGGTGATATGATGGGTATGTGTAGGGTATGTGGCTGATGAATTTTTTTAACCCAAAATTGATGAAACGAAAAGGGTTTTTAAAGGAGATTCTTAGCTTTCCACCAATATAAATTATGCTTTACTTTGAATTTAATAAATAATTATTATTCATTTTCTATTTGAATTATGACTAAAGTCTTGATTGATAGGCTGATTGAAAAACATCTATAGCTTTCAAATGTTATTACATTTTTTGAATCTGAAACATACGTCACATTCTATGCTTCACATACTATAGGATTAAAAAAATTGAATTTCATGAAGTTTTGACCAAGTTAAGGTGGTCGACATACAAGTTTTTCTTTTAAAAATTGTAATAAAAATTCATAATTAATTATTTTCTTGGAAAAAAATTACAAAAATATGCATCATGTCGGGACATGATTCCTCTACTTATATGTAAAATATTATAAAAAATATTATCATTTTTATTGTGGTTAGGGGTCAGGATAGACACCTACTTCTTATTTTTCCCTAAATTTAAGTACTATTGCATTGAAATTTTAAATTTTCACCAAATAGATTTTAAAAAATAAAATAAACCTAGTAGTTTAGAAACTACATTCAATTTGCTAGAGATTCTATTCTTACATATTTTTGAAATAATATAGATAACTTATTCAAATTTTTACATCAAGTTGCCTAACTCTGATTTTTCTAAAATTTTTTGCCACTTAAGGGCCTGCTTTTTTCATGATGATCCTACACATAGCCAATATAGCCTAAGCTAGAGAACACAAATCAACAATTCCACATGGAAATCAACTTAAAATGTATATCATTAACTATTTTATTATGTTGCAACCATAGCCACAAAATAGAAGCCATAAATCAAACAATATTGGTTTCAATAGTGTACCTTATAAAAAATGAAACAATATAGCCTAAGGTAGAGAACAACTATCAACAGTTCCCTATGGAAATCAACATAAACTGTATAATATCAACCATTTTATTCTATTGGAACCATAGCCACAAAACGGAAGCCATAAATCAAACAATATTGGTTTTAACAAACAATATAGTCTTTTCTCAACAACACCTTATCAAAAATTGAAACAATATAGCCTTTTCAACAATACCTTATCGAAAATGAAACAATATAACCTAAGCTAGAGAACAACAATCAACAAAGCCGCATGAAAATCAACATAAACCATTTAACGTTAATATAAAAAATGAAACAATATAGCCTTAGCTAGAGAACAACAATCAACAATGCCTTATGGAAATTAACATAAATTGTATGAAGTTAACTATTTTACTGCATTGCAACCATAGCAAAAAAATGGAAACCATAAATCAAAAAATATTGGTCTCAATAGCGACCCAGATGGAAGAACCCACAAAACACAAGAATTCACAGCAACAAACCTATGCAAAAATATAGTCTTTTCTTAATGACACCTTATCGAAAATGCAAACAATATAGCCTTTTCAAGAACACCTTATCAAAAATGAAACAATATAACCTAAGTTGGAGAAAAACAATCAACAATGCCTTATGGAAATCAACATAAACTATATAACATTAAATATTTTATTGTGTTGCAACCACTGCCACAAAACCAAAGCCATAAATCAAACAATATTGGTTTCAACAGTGACCCAGATAGAAAATCCAACATAACACAAAAATTCGCAATAACAAACTTATGCAAAAATATAGTCTTTTCTCAAAAGTACCTTATCAAAAAGTGAAACAATATAGCCTTTTCAACATTACCTTATCAAAAATGAAATAATGTAGCCTAAGCCAGATAACAACAATCAATCAATAAAAAAAATACAAATTTCTACTTGTAGTTTGAAACACCTTCCCATTGACAATCATTATAACTTTGTAAAGTGATAAATTTAGCATATTTTCTTACTACAAACAAAATTTTAATCACTTTGAAAAACAATAATCAACAATGCCTTATGGAAATCAACATAAACTATATAATGTTAACTATTTTATTGTTTTCCAACCATAGCCAAAAAATGGAAGCCATAAATCAAACAATATTAGTTTCAACAGTGACCTAGATGGAAAAACCCACAAAACACAAAAATTCACAATAACGAACCTATGCAAAAATACAGTCGTTTCTCAACACCACCTTATCGAGAATTAAAACAATATAGTCTTTTCAACATTACCTTATCAAAAATGAAACAATATAGCCTAAGCTAGAAAACAACAATCAACAATGCCTTATGGAAATCAATATAAATTGTATAACATTAACTATTTTATTGCATTGCAACCATAGCTAGAAAACGGAAGCCATAAATCAAAAAATATTGGTTTCAACAACAATCCAGATGGGAAAACCCACAAAACACAAAAATTCACAGTAACAAACCTATGCAAAAATGTAGTCTTTTCTCAACAATACCTTATCAAAGATTGAAACAATATATCATTTTCAATAGTTGACACCTTATCCAAAATGAAACAATATACCCTAATCTAGAGAATAACAATCAACAATGCCTTATGGAAATCAACATAAACTATATAACATTAACTATTTTATTGCATTGCAACCATAGCCACAAAATCGAATCCATAAATCAAACAATGGAAATCAACATAAACTGTATAACATTAACTATTTTATTGCATTGCAACCATAGCCACAAAACTGAAGCAATACATCAAAGAATACTGGTTTCAACAACCCAGATGGAAAAACCCACAAAACACAAAAATTCCTAGTAACCAACCCATGCAAAACCATCACCACAAAAAAAGGACCATAAATGAAACAATATTGGTTTCGATAGTGACCCAGGTGAAAAAACCCACAAAATAGAACAATTCACTATGAGAGACCTGTTAACTATCCAAATTTGCACCCAGGCTCTGCCAAGTTGTGAAAGAACTCAGCAAATTTGGAGCAACATGGGACTACTTTCAAGTTGTGGGTATCCTATTGTGAAATTAGACCTCCAGATTATGGGTTGGTCCCATTTTGGTGTCACCTAAACTATTTCTTGTTGGGAAAAGGGGAGAAAGAAACATGAAAAGAAAACTAAACCCATATGGTGATGCACCTAATTTGATCTTGCAGACCTATACAATTGGTTTAACACACAATTTCATCAAAAACTAAGCTTAACTTAACACAACTCAACTATTTTAACATATTATTGCATAAGTGTTTTGTAAGGAGGCTTGGTTCACATGTCACTTTGAAGGGAAAAAAAATTGACAACTAAAATAACTATTGAACTAGTGCACAACTTACAACCTACAAAACATATGTTTCCTCTACCTAAAAGTGCTAAAAAGAGAAACATTTAAGGAATTATCAAAATTCACAAGAACATTCATCAATCAAACACTGCACACTTATTAAATAGTTTCTAAGAAGGTAAAACACTGAATTTCATTAATGAAAATGGTGTTACATATTGCTTTATATGTCTGATACTGAGTCAAAATGCATTCTCCTGCCTGAAAAAAGCTCCAAGATAAGCTCAATACCTGCAGAAAGAAAGAAAGAACTCCTTCAAAACCCCAATTTGAAGATACTTAAGAAATTTTGAAAAAACTATCTCACACATGTCCTTCTAGAAACCCTGGTCAGATGCAACATAAAAGCCAAAAAAAACCTTCCAAAACCACTCCAAACTGTCCTCCACATGAAGCAAGGTCAAGCCAAGACCATGGTCACACTAAAAATGTGACAAAACTGCCTCCAAATAGCCCATTCCCTCCAAAAATATTCAAAGACAACCCCACACACCTTTTCCATGTCAGTTAGTCACCATTTTTCTCACACATGTCTTCAACCTATTTGACCCACACTTTTGGTGCTTTTGGAAAAGGCATAATAAGATAATAATTTGATTATGTGGCTTATAATAACATCACTAAACCAAATTATTTTACATTTCAAAATGAGAATGCAAAATAATAGGCCTGACCATTCCTTGAATTACATCAACATTTTGCATTATTTGATAACATCAAAATAAAGTGATTTATAAATACATCACTTTAAATAATGTTCTACAATTTTTAGAATAAATGCAAAAATAACATTAATTACATCAATCTTCTCCAAATTCTTGTAAAAGAATTAAAACCAACTCAAACCCCCCCCCAAGGCATTGATAAAATCCAACTCACCCTAACTTTTGCATTTAAAAGCCATATTTGACAAAAGTGATTTACAATTATCACTTGGTCAAACATTTTACATTTCAAATATATGCAAAAAATGATCAATGGTTTAGCCTATGCATCACATAATTCTTGAGGACTTATCAATTTTTCAAAGAGACATGAAATACACTAAGGCATGGTTTTGGAAATCACAAGGTAAAAATAGCCTATGTTTTGAAAATGAAACATAAGGAAAAAAATGCCTAAGGCATAAGACCCATTTGACCATGGAAAACATTAAATTATGCTTGGAATTTTTAAAACAAAGGTGAAAAATACCTTTGTTCAGCATCAATAGGGTTTCTAACCCTAACAAAAAACAATGGGAAAAATGCAAAAACCACATTCATTTCTCCATTGAGCTTTCTAGAGAGTTGCTCTGCCGCCATGGGGTTTTGATGATAGTTCTGTAGATGGTTTTTTTGGCCGATTTCTTGAAAAAATCTTGTGTAAAAACTGAAAACAATGAGGTAAATGATTTTTTCTAACATAAATCTATCCTTTTCTCCATTCGAAAGTTATTTAGCTTTGAATGTCGTTGCCTCTTTGTGCTTTTGTAATGCATTTTTGAACTCCATTTTTTTGTGGGTTATTCTATTTGATCTCAACCGCCATTGAGGTGTTTTTTGAAGCTGAACAGTGGTATTTCCTAATAGATTTCATGTGCAAAGCAACCAAATGAGCTCAAGTGAGCCTCTAGCTGACACATTTTTCTTTGCTCTTTAATTCCTGTGAAGAAAAAATGCTTGAACTTGAGCTCTCCCATACAACAAAAAGATGAAAAATGCTTGGTTTTTCCTCTATATTAACGTATATTTTTGTTTTGAAAAAATTGGAAACACCATTTTGTTTCTTATGTTCTTTCACATATACCCCCATTTTTCTTGTTATTTTCCAAACAAGGGTATTTTTTATTTTCTAGTGTTGCCATGTAATGGCAGCTAGCAATGTCATACACACCTTTGTTGTGATAAAACCATGCAAGATTGTAATATGAATGAGATTTCATGGAAGGTTGAGAAGTTGAAACAAGAGCAATCTTTTTCAACCGTTCCATAAGACAATGCTTGGCACTATCCTCCATTAGAGATTGTTGTAATGTCATATCTCCACACGTCTATCTCCTTTTGAACATGTATAATCATGTTTCTAGATTTCTCTATGCTCATAATCCATTTCACTGTTACTATTGACTCATAGATGTTTCTAGTCACAGTCAAAAAGGGCTTTTCACCATATCGACCAATCATATTGTTGGAAAGGCCTTAGTACATTACCCTTTTCATGATCTTTATTACTGTCTTCTAAGACAAATTATTGCTTACCTCATTGCTATTCTCCTTTGAAATATTTAGCATTGCCATCTCCAACTGTCATTCATAATTGTCGTGACTAACAATTGTCAAGAACTACAAGAGCATAGCATTTTTGACTTTGTGAATTCAATTCTTTCTCATTCTAACCATCAAAGTACTAGACTAGCCTATCCACTAGACATGGTTTAGTGTCTTAGCATGAGATTTATTGCCATAATAAATTCTATTTATGAATACAAGGATGATCATGACAAAAATATTATCAATGGTAAATGCTATTATGAAAGAGGTTTTGAAATTCCAAAAAACTTCTAGATTTCACAAACTGTCTCTTTCTTATGACTGCAACAAACATGTGTTTTGTTCAAGTTCTAAATACATTTCCCACATGAATATTCATATTCTTGGACTCCTACATCTATATCCAACTAGAGTACCTTTGTATTCTTTATAAGAACAAATAAAATTTTCATGGCTTCCAATGCACCCACAAAGGGTTCTCATCTACTCAGCTCACTGTCTCTTTCAAAGCGCTTTGATGTTGGGACTGGAACTCATAAATTTTGGATCTAAAATCATGAAATGAAAGAGTATACCTTTGTTATCTTGATTAAGCCTTGCCTCTCCAATTTGAGATATGTTTTGTAGCTTATATTTAAACCTCTTTATTGTCCCTTGATGACATTGATTGTGCTTTTACATCACTTTACAACTAGTTCTTGGCAATGTCTAGAATTGTGCATGGAAACCACATTGAAGAAAGGTCAAATAAGAGTGTTTGTGTAGTCAAAAAATCATTTACCTTATTATTGTCTCGTGTAACTTGAAAATACACTTGCTCCTATGGACTGTCTTGATTTCTTGGTAGTTATCATGTATTTCATTGAATACATGCATTTAGATGGTGTTCTTCTCCATAATATTGACATCATTTCAACTATCATCCTTTAGAGCTTGTGGATTTGTCTTTACATCATAACCTGAATAGCATTTTGATGTGTCTCATGGCAAGAAAATCTATGCATCTAGTTGTTCCTAACAAATGGTGAATATTCAATGTAACAATGTGGTTATCCTCATCAAAATTCATTCATTTTCATCCCCTGTTGAGTTTAACTACCCTAGATACATATTGTGCATAAGTCGGTGAGGTGTTTCTATTCTTATTGTCAACTCACTATCATGTAAATTAACCTTCATCAAGGGTTGTCTTATATTTTTTCTCTCTGTTTTGTCAGCCTTACTTCCTTAATGCAACTTCAACGTTAGCTCTTCCTTGCACCCTGGGATAGCACCTTGATATGATAGCTTGATCGTGTACTCCATTCAACATCTATGACTTCTACTTTCACTTCCCATGTAGAGATTATATGTGATGCTACTTTAAAAAATAATGGTGACTGTCTTTTGATCAAGGACTATCATAATCACTGACTACTCATAGACACTATTATGCATTTAACTCCATTAGGCACTATATAGTCAATATTATGTTGCTCAAGATTTCTACCTTTTCATGGTGCCTTCCCTTGTACATGAATCTCTCTAAAATGTTGCCTTGTTATCCATCATAAGAATATTATGAACGTCTTATAGATCTTCATTTAACTATGATTGTCCTATCAGAGTCTTGATGAATCTCTCTCATCAGTCCTGGTACATGGTGGACTATCTATTGCTCACATTTTTTCCCTTGTGCCAATTGAAAGAGTTCCCTACATGTTGTGTCCATGTTGCTTTGTTCATATCATAGTGTCTTCATTTCATAGTTGGCTATGACTACTTTCAAATTTAGTTCTACCACCTATGAGTTTCATGATGACTGGAACTTCATAAAGTGGCTTGACTTCCCTTAGTACATAGTCCTCTTATATTTCCCTTATGAATGTGCAATTGTATGTTATATAATCAAATGTTGTTGGAGTATCACCCATTGTCTTTCATGACTGTGCTTGCACCTGTTTGCATTCTTGTGAACTTTCCCTGAGGATGTTTGCTCTTGATATGGACTATCATCATTTGCTCTTTTTGTTGCACATTTTATTGTAACTAGCTAATGGCTAAATGACTCTCCTTAATCTAAGATTGTATACTTCTTTCTTGAAAAGATGCTTTCACTGTATACCACTGTCATGATCATGCCTTTCATGCACTGCTCCACTTTGTTCATGATTTCCTAGTGTATTATATTTTACTCAGGGATCCTTTTCTTTGATGTCATACCACTCCTTCATTGTATCAGTAGCAAGATGATTTCCAATGCATATTAGTTACTCATTTGTATCAATGTGTTTTCCTTTCTCATGCATTGCTTCTCGGGACAACATACTGTCATGATGGTTTTGACCTTGCATTCAATTGCTCACCTTGTGCTACTCCATGTAACTCATGATAGCTCCTAATATGACTTGATAGATCCTCCACTATGTGATTAATGGATGCATAATTGAATTTGATGCATATATAATTGGACTTGATGCATTTGTGCTTCAGTGTTCACAAGAATCACTTGTTTAGATTATTAAAATGGATCTTGGATCCACTTAAGAAGATTTAAAGACATATCCAACAAAGTACTACCCCTTTTGGCATGATGAAACCTATTGATTGATTCATTGAGAAAAGATGAAGGGTAACTTTCTTGACAGTTCACATTGTTTGTTGCATCTTTTGAATCTAATAATGAAAGTTGATCAATTGATATGATTCCATATTGGTTTAATGCATCAAGAATATGTTTATCATTGATTTGATCAAGTTTCTCAATTTCCTATCCCTCCTAAAACATAAGAGGAGCCACATTTTACTCCACATGTAATTAGCTGAATCAAAACAATAACAAAGATTTGTCTTATATCTGCACAAGGAATAAACAAGTTAGATAAACAAAGCATACCATAGGTGTGTTTGATTACTCTTTTCATTTTCTTGGACACTTATGGTATGTTGTCTATTTAATGCTTATGGACATCAAATTACATGTTTATGGATGCTTTGCACATATTCTAATTAGTGACCTTTTCATTGCTCTAACAACATTTCATTTGCAGATGTAGGGAAACTAGGAGCAGCAAGAAGAGCATCAAATGGAAGTAGGACAAGTGGGAAAGACTAAGGACAATGCAAGACAAGGCCAACAAGATATGTCATTCCAGGAAATGGTGGGTCCCTTTTCATTTTATGTGCATTTCTTTTCTTTTATCTATAAATGTATAGGCTTTTCTTCATAAGCATTAGAATAGTTAGTCCCTCAGCTTGTGAGGGACATTATACACTTATGATCATTAATAAATATTACATTTGCAATTGATAAATGTTGGCTCTCTTTCTTATTGTATGCAATTGCAAAAATGTAATAATGCAATCTTTTTTACCATCTCCTTTATGCACATGAATGAAATTTAGCAAAAAGTGATATGCAACTTTTAATGTTTAAATGCAAACACAATAACAAGTTACCTAATTTAGTTGGAATAAAAAATCAGGTAACATTTTTGGTGACATCTGCTATATTTTTTCCTACTAAACATCGTGACCAGTTGGCTGAAGCTTATCCATTGGGTACTGAGTCATCTAAAAAGTTGACACAACTAAAGAGAAATATTGTACATTGTTGTAACTCATCAGAACATCGTATGACACCCTAGAAACTTATTCAAAACACACCAGAAAACCAAACCAAACTAACTGTGCAAAAAAACACTTAGGGAAATGAAATCTAAAATTGAACCTATTCTAAGCAACCCTAACCAACAAAGAAGTTGGTCAAACAAAACCATTGACTGGCTTTGCAAAATAACACCCCTTTTTAATCAACAATTGATGCATTACATAATTATGTATTGTTGAAAGAACATGAAACACATGCAGATATTCAAAAGACCATTGCAATGTTTCATGAAAGATTCAAATAAACTCACTTACACCTTGATTTTGATCATGCCTATTGTTGTCCTGAACTGGACAAGTGAGCTGAATTTGATCACCTTCAACTACAACTTCAAAATCAACTTCTTCTTTAGTTGCATCCTCATACTTGGGTGCAAGCATGACCTTTGGTACTTTAGTGGCCTTCAAACTCGCTAAATATCTAATTGGAAAACCCCTAGAACAAACAAACTTTGAACTACCATTGTTGGTTGCTTCTCTTTCCTCTTGCTTTTCATGGTTTTCATCCTATGTGGCTTCACCTTGCAGAATGATTTTCCATGTTGATTCATCCTTCATGGTCAATGAACAATCCTCTTCCACCAAGGTTGCTAATAACTTATCAAAGCTATCAGCTCTTGGAAGGCTCTTAGGAATAGCCGGTTCAAGCTCGAAACCATGGTTATCACTCAAAGAGGCACACTTCAAATCAGGCTTTTCTTCCTCAATGAAGGAACAAAAAAGAAGCCTCTTGAAATAAACTTTCATCTAAAAAATCAGCTTCAAGCTCTATTGTACAAAAAAAAAGGAAGCTCCTCCAACCAACTAAGACCTTTCAATTCAGGTTCATGAGGAGTTTCTTTATCAAGACCACATCCCTCTTGTTGCTTCAACACTCATTCACACTTGTGAACCTGCTGCTCTATTTCATCATGATTGTCAACTTTTGTAAACAGGTTTTCTTCCTTTTTACCCAATTTTGAACAAAAATGTTCAATTATATCTCTAAAGATGGTTTCAAGTTTAGCTTCATGCTCCTCTACATGGACCAAGGCCTGATTATCACACTAATGGTCATCAATCAACAACTTCTTAGATTGTTTGATGTCCTCTTGTTGTTTAGAAATTGTCGTTGGGGTGATCAAACTCACACCTTCTTCACCATGTTGAATAAAAGAAGGTAACTCATCATTCCAAACCATGAATTGCTCCTTGTCATCAACCACTTTCACCTTTTCATCCTGTTGTCCTATTGGAACATTTTCACCATATTTGACAACAGGAGGATCATTAGCTAAAACATTGTAAGATACATCTTGAGAAACCTTCTCCTATTTGATCTTTTGCTAATGTAGCATGTATTCCTCCATAGCTAAATGCAACAAGTTCACATTTGTGGCCCCCTCATTCTCTTGTATCTAGTAGATGTCAGAACCTCACAAGGTAGAGAAAATGACCCTTTCCAAGTTGGAAACTTAAGGGTAGAAGGCTCATTGGCAGGATAACTAATGGGCTTAGAAGGTTTTTCTTGTTTAAATCTAGGGAACTTGCACTTTGAAACCACTGCATTTGTAGGATGATTCAACATTAGAAGAAGAGTTGAGATGAAACTAGGAATGGAAGGGGCTGCCTAGGTTTCATACCTTTGTTGGCATTGATAATCTGAATAAGCTTGACTACTTTGCACCTGAGCAGACAAGAAGTTCATTTTCTCCTCTTTAGCAACTATCTCTCTTTCAATATTTTCTTCAAACTGCATTCTTCTTGTCACCCACTCTTGATCATAAACAAAGGATTGATTAGCCAACTCTTGCTGCTATGAGATAATCTTTTTCTACTTGTTGATATCAACCACAATCCAATATATGTGTGAGAACACCGTAATAGCATCACTAATCTTCATATGTTCAAGCTTTTGGCTCAAAGCCCTCAACACATGGTCAAGCTTGTGGATCGGATAAAATACATTATGGTAAGGGTGCTCTTGAGGCTGATTATGTGAATAATCACATTGGTTGGCATAAAAAATCTCTTCTTGGGGTTTATTTTGATAAGATATTGGCTGATATTGAGATTGAACAGGGATGGGAGGGTGGAAAACATGATAGGACTACTAGTAATCTACTGTTATAGGGATATTTGGAATGAAACCAACAAGCTGTTGTGTGTGATATGGCTAGTAAGAGGTCATACATGCATGATTTTCATGGAATGGTGGGAAATTGGAATTTTCATGATATGTTGGGTGATATGACATGTCTCCATGAAATGTAGACATATTGGAGCATTTATAGAAGTTGGAAATTCATTGAAATTTCTTGTAAAGCAAGAATGTAGTACCCCTCCACTTATGCTTATGTTTTCTGCTGTTATGTTTTCACACTGTTAGACTATGATATTTTGTTTGGATATTTTGATCGCTGGTTTTGAGCGATAGTGGATCTATTCAGTGACATGATGATACATTGTATGGTGATTATTGATTTCAGACATGATTTGATATAGCTTAGATGTTTACTTTTAGATGATTATTGCTATGTATATGTTATGATGGACTAACAGTTATTTAATTCATCAGACTGATGTGACGTGTATTGGTGTGGAGAATGGAATCACATCACTTGCTTGCGAGTGCCCTGTGATGTCTATGATTTTCTCTGCACGGTGTGCTTGTACAATGGTTTATATATATATATGCATGTTATTGCTTGGTTGTAGGATTGCAGGTACATGACACCGACTCCACCTGGTTACTTTGGTCTAAGCGTGTCAAGACTCAACGAAAATGTTGATTGGGAGGTAGTAGTTAGGTTCATCCTAGTCTAGTCTATAATCCGGTCGCAGTACATTGTCTGTTTTAGTTCTGAGTCATAGGCTGTCTTGTACTTTTCTGTTTGGTTTAATTGCTTGAAAGAAAAAAATGTCAATTTAAATAATAGTTTATTATGTTTTATTTACTATTATTTAAATTAAATTTTAATGTTAAAGAAATTAGTTTTGCAAGTTATTTAATTAATTAATTAGTTAGTTTGGTTAAATGGTTTGATCATAAAGATTAAATTTATTTAATTAAATAAATAAATAAATTAAATTAAATTGTTTAAGTGTGTGAATAGTTTTATTTGAAATTAAATATTATTTTTGTGGAAATGGCATGCTTTATTATTAAATATATTTGCAATTTGTAAATTGTTAATTTTAAATAAATAAAATAAATGCATGCAATTTGAATAATTAAATTTAAAATTTAAAATGAATTAAATTCATGCAAATCATGGAAGGCAAGATTGCCAAGAAGTGGTTAATAGATATTTTGCACTTCTCGACATGTGTGCAAGTTGCATTTATTGAATTTTGTTGAAGAATTGTTCACAGAGGTTAATTTGGATCTGGAAAAACACAGAGGGATCCTATTCTATTTTCTCTTCACGGGAAAAATATCAGTGCTTTTGCAAAAAATTTCTATATATGCTTTTGGAATATTGTATACTTGTGGAAAAATCTCTGGTTGCTATTGGGTCTTGTTCTCGGGAAAAGTTTTGGAAGGCTACAGGAAACAAAGGCTACAGAGGTTCTCATCACCAAATCAATTTCTAAAGCTTCGGGAAATCAGGTATTCTTCTTGTGGTTTTAATTTGTTGTTTTGAAAGATTATCTGTGAAAGAAATCTCTTTAGTTTAAATCCTCTGTATTTTTCAAAAAAATTTACTGTGTATTCCCGGAATGGGATTTATTAAGTTTCTTTTCTTTCTAGAAAAATGAGTTTGTGTGAAAGGAAATTATTGAATTCATTTGGAAAATAATGTGTACTGTGAAATTTCCCTATTTCCCTTTTGAATTTCCTTTTGAAACATTTATAGTTTCCCCGATTTCCCTACTGTAACCCCGTATATATTTCTTTATTCTCTGGTTTAAGATAAAACCCTGTTGGAATTTGTTAGATATATATATATATATATATATATATATATATATATATATATATATATATATATATATATATATATATATATATTCAACCTCATATATGAATTGGATTGTGAAATGTTTTGGAAATTAGATATATGAATTTATGTTGAAATCGCCGTACAGGTGTATTCTTTTAAAATCGGATTAAATTTCTGTATTCGCAGAACTGTAAATCTGCAAGTTATTGTTTATTTATTTTATATGTAATAGAATGCGAATTCCATACTACTGTGATATATGTTAAGGGGGCCGTGGCTACCCCACAACTGCCCCCATATGAGGCGACGACTGTGGAGGCAGCTGACGCTGCCCTCACAGGTAGCAGCGGCTGTCTCACAGCCGCCTCCCCATACGGGGAGGGCTGTACATACACAGCCGCGGGTTGTGTTTACTGTGTACACAGTCCGCGACTGTATAAAATGTGTTCATTCTGTGTTCAAACTGGAAATTACAAAATTTACTTTATTTCGACTATTAAATTCGATTTAGGGTTTCAGTGTTATTTTTAAATATTTATATATATATATATGTATTTTGTATATATATTTAATGTTGAGAATATTTGATTAAAATATTAATGTGGAAAATTTATTTTGAAAAAATGAGAAATAAGAATTTATTTGTATTTAGATAGTTATGCATATAATGTTTTCAATGAGCATAATTATTAAATGTTTCAAGAACTGTTGTTAAGTAAAGAAAAAGATTAGAAATAGATACTTTCTCTCTTTTAATTGTTTGACTAGATTTAATATATCCCAATGATAGACATGTATACGTTTTAAGATGTTTTAAATTTTATTGGGTAAAAGGGGGAAATTTATCTTTACGTGATTTTAAGTCTTCCAGTTCCAGTCTCTTCAAGGGAGTAAATTTGACTTTGGTTCCATGTGATTGAACAAGTTAGGGTAGTGCACCTGATTTTGTGAACGAATTGTTATGTCCATTCTCGTATGTTTGGTATTATATGTTGAATTTGTGCACTTTGTCTACCCTAGATAGTAAACTTAGATTCCTTTGTTATGTTTAGGGGAGTGGCTTTTTGTAAGGGCCAACACACAAAGTGGTGTTAGGGTAACTTGCAAAGAGTTAGTAAGTCAGTGATAACTAAATGACACAATAGTTAAATTAAAAATCTTAACAAGATGTTTATGCCTCACTTATTGACTCTTGAGCTAGTACAGTATTGAGTATAAGATGAGAAGGCCTAGAATGGCAAATCGATGTCTTGTTTCTTCAAAAGACATTCGATTCCGCAATAGTATGCAATAGGGGCCAGGTTTTGTAAGAGGTTACTAGGGTAACCCAAGTTGGGGGCCGGAACCTAGGAAGAAACACCAGGGTAACCTTTGCAATATTGTGATGACACTCCACCTAGAATAACAGATAACCTTGTATATGTAGTACATTAAATTGTCTTAAATATGGAAGCAATATAACCGTTAATTTGTTATGTACTTGTGTCTAGGGTTAGTAGATTATGTCTAGGTAACCATATTACTATCTCCTAGCACGGGGGGTGGACCTACGAGTACCACATGGTTGGGAGGAACGTGCACCTTACTCCGTTGGGTCCCCAGTTTTGATCATGGCATTGAGAGCTTCATGGATGGAGAGCTCGCACTTGGATATAGTTGTATTTTCTTTATTGCATTATTTGGAAACTTATGTGTACTTCTTCATTGTAAATTGTAAATTTTGTATTTGAAAACATCCCTTAATTGTTATGAGATGAACATTGTAAAATGTAATTACTATTGAACTACCTCATCAGATGGATGAGTATTGTATTATTTTATCAAATGCAATGTAAGGAAACGTATTTGTACTTTGTGTTATCTTGAATGGTATTTCAAATGATATGCAATGTTTATCTTTATGTTAATGTTAATTAATTTGTGCAATGCGAAATACTAAAGTCGTCTATGGAAACTCAAAGTAGTGTAATGTCGCATAACTTAATGAATGTATGCAACTAATTAACTTAATAATTATACTTTAAAAAAAATCAATACACCCTTATACACAATTGCAACATTCTTTAGGTTATTAAGACGGGGCATTACAAAGAAAACTAGGTCTGATTTTTTTTTTTGAAAATAAGTGCATACCAACAATTTATCTTCTTGAAACCAGTTGTTATCCTTCTGGAGTCACCAGGTGTGTTGAAAACTTGCCTCCAAAAGGCTGAAACTACTATTGTACACACCAAACAGTAGTAACAAAATGTATAAAATGAATTGAGAAGCAGTTCACAGTCCCACCGGGCGTGCCAAAACTATTAACTATCAAAATTTGCACCCCTCTACCAAGTTGTGAAAGAACTCAACAAATTTGGAGCAACATGGGGCTAGTTTTAGGCTGTGGGTATCCTATTGTAAAAGTAGACCTCCAAATTATGGGCTGGCTCCCCTTTTGGTGTCACCTAAACTATTCCTTGCTAGGAGAAGGGGAGAAAGAAACATGAAATGAAAACTAAACCCATATGGTGATGCACCTAATTTGATCTTACAGACCTATACAACTGCTTTAACACACAATTTCATCAAAAACTCAACTTAACACAACTTAGATATTTTAACATATCAATGCATAAGTTTTTTGTAAAGAGGCTTGGTTCACTTGTCACTTTCAAGGGAAAAATTTTCCACAACTAAAATAACTATTGAACCAGGGCACAACTTACAACCTACAAAACATATGTTTCCCCTGCTTAAAGGTGCTAAAAAGAGACAAACATTTAAGGAATTATCAAAATTCACAAGAAAATTCATCAATCAAACACTGCACACTTATTAAATAGTTTCTAAGAAGGTAAAACACTGACTTTCATTAATGAAAATGGTTTTACATACTGTTGTATATGTTTGATACTGAGTCACAATGCAGTTTCTTGCTTGAAAAAGCTCCAAGATAAGCTACAATGCCTGTAGAAAGAAAGAAGGAACTCTTTCAAAACCTTAGTTTTAAGATACTTAAGCAATTTTGAAACAACTATCTCACACATGTCCTCAAAACCCTAGTTGGATGCAGCATAAAAGCCAGAAAAAAACCTTCCAAAACCACTCCAAACTATCTTCCACATGAAGCAAGGTCAAGCCAAGACCATGGTCACACTAACAATGTGAAAAAACTACCTCCAAATAGCTCATTCCCTCCAAAAATAGTCAAAGACAACCCCACACACAATTTCCATATTGGTTATTCATCATTTTGCTCACACATGTCTTCAACCTTTTTGACCCACACTTTTGGTGCTTTTGGCAAAGGCATATTAAGATAATAATTTGATTATGTGACTTATAATAACATCACTAAACCGAGTTATTTTACATTTCAAAATGAGAATGCAAAATAATAGGCCCCACCATTCCTTGAATTACATCAATATTTTGCATTATGAGATAACATCAAAATAAACTGATTTATAAATACAACACTTTAAATAGTGTTTTACAATTTTCAAAATAAATGCAAAAATAATAGTAATTACACCAATCTTCTCCAAATGCTTGTAAAAGAATTAAAACCAACTCAAACCCCCCAAGGCATTGATAAAATCCAACTCACCCTAACTTCTGCATTTAAAAGCCATATTTGACAAAATTGATTTACAATTATCACTTGGTCAAACATTTTACATTTCAAATATATGCAAAAAATGATCAATGGTCTAGCCTATGCATCACGTAAGTCTTGAGGACTTCTCAATTTTTTAAAGAGACATGAAATACACTAAGGAATGGTTTTGGAAATCACAAGGAAAAAATAGCCTAAGTTTTGAAAATGCATCATAAGGCAAAAAAATGCCTAAGGCATAAGACCCATTTGACCATGGCAAACATTAAATTGTGTTTGGAATTTTTAAAACAAAGCTATAAAATACCTTGGGTCAGAATCAATAGGGTTTCTAACCCTAACACAAAAAAATGAGGAAAATGCAAAAAGCACATTCATTTCTCCATCGAGCTTTCTAGAGAGTTGCTTTGCTGCCATGGGGTTTTGATGAGAGTTCTGTAGATGGTTTTTCTGGACAATTTCTTGACAAATTCTTATGCAAACACTAGAAACAATGAGGTAAATGCTTTTTTCTAACATAAATCTATCCTTTTCTCCATTCGAAAGCCATTTATCTTTGAATGTCGTGGCCTCTTTGTGCTCTTCTAATGCATTTTTTAACTCCATTTTTTCTGTCGGTTATTCTATTTTCTCTCAACCACCATTGAGGTGTTTTCTAAAGCTAAATAGTGGTATTTCCTAATAGATTTCTTGTGCAAAGCAAGCAAATGATCTCATATGGGCTTGTGGCCGACACATTTTTCTTTTCTCTTTAATTCCCATGAAGAAAAAATGCTTGAACTTGAGCTCTCCCATACAACAAAAAGATGATTTTTTTTGGTTTTTCCTCTGTATTAACTTATATTTCTATTTTGAAAAAATTGGAAACACCATTTTGTTTCTTTTGTTATTTCACGCATACCTCAATTTTTCTTGTTGTTTTCCAAACACTGATGTTTTTCATTTTCTAGTGCTGCCATGTAATGGCAGCCAACAATGTCATACACACCTTTGCTATGATAAAACTGTGCAAGATTTTAATATGAATGAGATTTCATGAGAGGTTGAGAAGTTGAAACAAGAGCTATCTATGTCAACCATTCCACAAGACAATTCTTGGCTTTGTCCTCCATTAGAGACTATTGTAATGTCATAGCTCCACACATCTATCTCCTTTTCAGCTTGTATAATCATGTGTCTACTGCTCCATGCTCATAATCCATTTCATTGTTACTATTGACTCATAGATGTTTCTAGTCACAGTAAAAAAGAGCTTTTCACCATATCCACCACCCATACTGTTGGCAAGGTCTTAGTACACTTCCCTTTTCATGATCTTTATTACTATCTTGTGAGACAAATTATTGCTTACCTCATTGCTATTCTCCTTTCAAGGCAGATTTAACATTGCTATTTCCAACTATCATTCATAATTGTTGTGACTAAAAATTGTCAAGAACTACAAGAGCATAGAATTTTTGACTTTGTGAACTCAATTCTTGCTCATTTTGACCATAAAAGTACAAGACTACCCTATCTAATGGACATGGTTTATTGTCTCAGCATGATATTTATTGCCATAAGAAATGCTATTTATGAATACAAGGATGATCATGATGAAAATTTTATCAATGGTAAATGTTGTTTTGACAGAGGTTTTGATGTTCCAAAAAACTTCTAGATTCCACAGACTGTCTCTTTCTTATGACTGTAACAATCATGTTCTCTTTTCAAGTTCTAAATACATTTCCCACATGAATATTCCTATTCTTGGACTCCTACATTTGTATCCCACTAGAGTACCTTTATATTCTTTATAAGAACAATGAAAAATTTCATGGCTTCCAATGCACCCACAAAGGGTTCTCATCTGCTCAGCTCACTGTCTCTTTCAAAGCACTTTGATGTTGGGACTGGCACTCATAAATTTTGTATCAAAAGTCATGAAATGAAAGAACATACCTTTGATATCTTGATTAAGCATTGCCTCTCTAGTTTGAGATATGATTTGCAGCCTATATTTGAACCTCTTTACTATCCGTTGATGACATTGATTGTGCTTTTACATCACTTTACAACTAGCTCTTGGAAAAATTTGGCATTGTGCATTTAAACCACATTGAAGAAAGGTCAGATAAGATTGTTTGTGTAGTAAATGAAGAATTTACCTTATTGTTGTCTCTTGTGACATGAAAATACTTTTGCTCCTATGGACTATCCTAATTTCTTAGTAGTTATCATGTATTTCCTCGAATAAATGCATTTCAATGGTATTCTTCTCTTAATAATATTGACATCATTTAATATTGTCATCCTGTAGAGCTTATGGCTTTGTCTTTACATCATAACTTGAATAGCATTTTGATGTGTCTCATGGCTAGAAAATCTATGCATCTAGTTGTTCTTGGAAAATGGTGACTGTTTAATGTAACAATGTGGTTGTCCTCATCAAAATTCATTCACTGTCATCCCCTGTTGAGTTTGACTGCTCCAGATACATACTTTGCATAAGTCAGTGAGGTGTTTCTATTCTCATTGTCAACTCATTGTCATGTAAATTAACCTTCATCAAGGGTTGTCTTATATTTGTTTTCTCTATTTTTAACAGCCTTACTTCCTTGATGCAGCTTCAATGTTAGCTCTTCCTTGCACCCTGGGACAACACCTTGATATGATAGCTTGATCATGTAATCCATTCACCATCTATGAATGCTACTTTCACTTCCCATGCAGAGATTATATACATGATGTTACTTTTAAAAAAAATGGTGACTGTCTTTTGATCAAGGACTATCATAATCACCAACTACTCATAGACAAAATTATGCATTTAACTCCATTAGGCACTATATAGTCAATATTAGGCTGCTCAATATTTCTACCTTTTCATGGTGCCTTCCCAAGTTCACGACTCTCTTTAAAAATGATACCTTGTTATCCTTCATAAGACTATTATGAATGTCTTATAGATCTTCATTTAACTATGACTGTCCTATTAGAGTCTCTATGAATCTCTCTCATCATTCTTGGTACATGGTGGACTATTTGTTGGTCACATTATTTCCCTTGTGCCAATTGAAAGAGTGCCCTACATCTTGTGGCCATGTTCTTTTGTTCATCTCACAGTATCTACATTTCATAGCTAGCTATGACTACTTTCAACTTCATGTTTGCAACCTGTGAGTTTCATGATGATTGTGAACTTCATAAAGTGGCTTGGCTGCCCTTAGTAAATAGTCCTCTTATATTTCCCTTATGAATGTGCACTTGTACCTTGGATGATCAAATGTTGGTGGAAGATCACCCATTTTCTTTCATGATTGTGCTTGCACCTGTTTGCATTCTTGTGAACTTTCCCTGAGGATGTCTTCTCTTGCTATGGACTGTCATGATTTTCTCTTTTTGTTACACATTTTATTGTAACTAGTTAATGGCTAAATGACTCTCCTTAATCTGAGACTATATACTTCTTGCTTGAAAAAATGCTTTCACTGTCTGCTACTATCATGATCATGCCTTTCATGCACTACTCTACTTTGTTCATGATTGCCTATTTTATCATCTTTTACTCAGGTATCCTTTTGTTTGATGTCATGCCTCTCCTTCATTTTATCAGTAGTAAGATGATTCCAATGCATGTTAGTTACTCATCTACATCAATATGATTTCCTTTCTCCTACATTTCTCCTTAGGACAACATACTATCATGATGGATTTGGCCTTGCATTCAATTTCTCACCTTGTGCTATTCCATGTAACTCATAATAGCTCCTGATATGACTTGATAGATCCTCCACTATGTGATTAATGGATCCATAATTGAACTTGATGCATTTGTGCTTCAATGTTCATAGAAATAATTTGTTTCTTATATAAATGGATCTTGGATCCACATAAGAAGATTGAAATATGTATCCAACAAAGTATTTCCCCTTTTGGCATGATGGCAACCTATTGATTGATTCATTGTGAAAAGATGAAGGGTAACTTTCTTGATAGTTCACATTGTTTGCTGCATCTTTTGAATATGATAATGAAAGACTTGATCAGATGATATGATTCCATATTGGTTTAATGCATCAAGAATATGTTTATCATTGATTTGGTCAAGTTGCTCAATTTCCTATCCCTCCTGAAACATAAGAGGGTAGCATGCTAGGCTCAACCCTCGTGGGAGCCACATTTTACTCCACATGATGTAATCAGCTGAATCAAAATAGTAATAAAGATTTGTCTTATATTTGCACATGGAACAAACAAGTTAGGTAAACAAAGCATATCATAGGTGTGTTTGATTTACCCTTTTCATTTTCCTAGACACTTATTGTACGTTGTCTATTTTAATGCTTATGGAAAATAGATTACATGTTTATGGATGTTTTGTACATATTCGGATTAGTGACCTTTTCATTTCTCTAACAAGACTTCATTTTCAGATGCAGGGAACCTAGGAGAAGCAAGGAGAGTGTCAAACAAAAGCAAGACAAGCAGGAAATACTATGGATGATGCAGGACAAGGCCAACGGGATTCATCATTCCAAGCAATGACGAGTCCCTTTTCATTTTATGTGTATTTCTTTTCTTTTATCTATAAAAGTATAGTCTTTTCTTCATAAGCATTAGAGTAGTCAGTCCCTCGGCTTGTGAGGGACATTATACACTTATGATCATCAATAAAGATTACATTTGCAATAAATGTTGTCTCTCTTTCTTATTGTATGCCATTTCAAAAATGTAATAATGCAATTTTTTTGACAATCTCCTTTATGCATATGAATGAAATTTAGCAGAAAGTGATATGTAACTTTTAATATTTAAATGCAAACAAAATAACAAGGTACTTGATTTAGCTAGAAGAAAAAATCAAGTAACAAGACCAATGCAAAAATAAAAAATACTGCCTTGCAACCATTGCGACTACACCAAAATTGTAAATGAAGCAATATACCCTAAGGTAGAAAACAACAATCAACAATGCCCTATGGAAAATAACATAAACTATTTTTGAAATACTCTACAAAGGGTTTTTTGATATGCACCTATTGTTGCTTGCTTCAAATGCACCTCTTCCTACTTGCTTTCTCTTCATTGCCTTGTTTCTACAATGCCTGCAAAAAATGGGCAAAAAATTATCATAGCTGACACTTTTGTATTGCTTTTGCAACCATTGCTCCATGCAAAAAACAAAAAAATACCTCTAAGCACCTTCATAGAAGCTTGACAATGGTTGATCAAACTTGCACCTTCATAGAAGCTTTCCCTCGTCACTCATAGCTTTGATAGCAAGTAAAGCCACATAACAAAATAACAATTCCTTATCGATAATTTCACGAACATTCACTATATTTCTCGAGGTTTTAAATGACAGGTGTTATTACAACCATTTCCACTACATGGAAACTATACAACAATTAATGTTGATGCCAACGAACATTTAATTTCCCTGGCCTTCTCTATCCACGCACCAAAAAATCCTCCACCTTTTTCTCGACCGATACCGAACGCTAGAAGGCTTTAAACAGTGCGCCAAATGCTTTCAATAAAAAATTAAAGAACATCCACCACCTTTTTCCTAACTTCTGAAAGGCTTAAAAATCAAGAAGGCTGATGGAAATTCTAAGCAAAGTTGGCACATATAGCCTATCAGCTAATAAAATTAATAGTAGGGACTGTAAAAGAATAAATTAATAAAAGTAATTGGCTATCCTTATGAACAATTTTTTTTTCCTTATGAATTTCACTTAATTACGCCAAAGGCGTCCCACGCTTAGTATTTGCAATCCCTTTTCATGTCGGATAGTGTAGATTGGTGGAGAGGCAAGGGACTGTGATGAAATGCATCTCAACGACTCATCATTTTTCCCGCATATTTTCCCTGCTCCTCCAAACTCTTCATCACTGGTATTAACCTTTTGTTTCTCTACTTGCATGAGGGTTGTGATGCATCAGCAAAGCAGTTATTGCAGATGCAAATATTTGCATAACAATTATTGAGAAGATGTAAAATTTGGCACAACAATTATTGCACCAGATGTAAATATCACATCCTTAATAGCACAACACAATTAGAGGTCAGTCGGATGGCCCTTTAATAGAAATCCTCAACCAAAAATTGATTTCACACACAATCCATATTTTCATTTTCCCGTATCGAACTGAAGCTCGAATTTGGTAGTTGTAAATCCCAATATTCTGAGACGTAGTCTTTGTTTATTGTGAATAGATTGAAGTTGTAGGGAGAAATTGGTTTCTTCTCATTTTACAAATACCTATCATGGTAGGGTTTTGACCTTTACACAAATTTTCCCATTGCCATCGTTGGTAGCAGGACACATTTTGGCACCTCTTCCTACTCATGCTTTATGGAGTGTTGGATTTGCTTTGAAGGTGAGTTTATCTCTTCCTCGAGACTCCAAATTTCTATATGCCCTTTCTCTTCTCTGTTGATTTTGCACCCATGGAAATGGGGTCTTATTACATTTTAAAGGAAGATGGGCCAAGGGATGGATTTAATTCAGTCAACATACACCTTGGGTTTGAAAATCCATTTTTTCGTTCTTTTTGAAGGCACTTTTCAGTGGTTTGTAGTCCTCAAAAACAACAGGTTTCAAGCATAAGACAACGGTTTCTAGCCTCAAAATGATAGTAGCTTTTTATCCTTGCAACAAATAGATTTTACTGTCCAAACACCCAAAATGGCAGTAGCTTTTGATCCTTACAATGTTGACAGGGTATGTGCAGGATCATGATGGGCCAAAAAGTGGCAATATGATGGGTATGTGGCCGACGACAAATTTTTTACCCAAACTTGATGAAATGAAAAGGGTTTTTAAAGGATATTCTCAACTTTCCACCAATACAAATTATGCTTTACTTTGAATTTAATAAGTAATTATTATTCATTTTCTATTCAAATTATGACTAAAGTCCCATTGAAAGGCCATTAAAAATATCTATATTTAACAAGATTACATTTTTTGAATCCAAAAATGTCACATTCTATGCTTCAGGATACTATAGGATTAAAAAATAAAATTGAATTTCAAGTTTTTGACCAAGTTAAGGTGGTCAAACATATTGAAGCTTTATATTTTTTAAAATTGTAATAAAAAATTCATAATTAATTACTTTACTTGGAAAAAAATTACAAAAAAATATGCATCGCATCGGGGCATGCGTCCTATACTTCTATCTAAAATCTTATAAAAAAATATTATCATTTTATTGTGGTTAGGGTGGTCAGACAGACACCTACTTCTTATTTTTTCCCTGAAATTTAAGTACCACTACATTGAAATTTCAAATTTTCACCAAATAGATTTTTATTATTTTTGTACAAACCTAGAAGTTTAGAAACCACATTCAATTTTCTACAGATTCTATTCTTACATATTTTTGAAATAATATAGATAACTTATTCAAATTTTTATGTCAAGTTGTCTAACGTTATTTTTTCTGAATTTTTTGCCACTTAAGGGCTTGTTTTTTCCATGATGATCCTACACATACCTAACAACTAGATTTTACTTTCCAAATAGTAGGACTTTATCCTTTGGAAATAACAGAAAATACAAATGTAAAATAATTGTTTGTGTAGTAAACATTCCTACATGATGGCAGCTTGTACCTATCATTCCAGTTCTAATTTAAAAGGCCTCAACTATTTGTGTAGTCAATTCAATAGTATTTCAATCCAAAAAGTAGAGGTTTTGGTTATAAATGGTGGATAAGACATTGGGTTTCAAAATTCCTTTTATACCTATGAAAGATATATGCATATTGACTGATTTTATCTAAGGAAGCAATTTAATTTTACAATGATAGAATAGTCAGAATTTTAATTCAAAATATAAGGTTCAAGTAGTTTATGGGACACTTGAACATCAGACAAAAATCCCCTTTCCATTAAGATTTGATGAATGTATGTACCCTCTTTGAAAGTTCCCATTTTAGTTGTGTAGATTGTATTTACACGTCCCAATTGGATTTGCTTGAAATTTTTTAAAGCTTTTAAAAAATACACTTTGTGCATATCCTACATTAATTGCATTCCAGGAGATAACCTCTCTTTGAGGCATTCTATCAAATATTTTACATGTCTTTTCTATGAGCCTTCCACATTTTTCATACATGTCTACCAAAATCCTCCATCCATGATGCTTTGATGGATGTCCATACCTAGTTCCAAAGCTCCCATTTTGACACAGGCAGGGAGGATACTGGCCAAGGTTGGGGAATTTGACTTTACACTTTCCAATTGCATTTGCTTGAAAGTTTGTAAAGCCTTTTCAACAAATCCATTTTGTACATTTCCAACAAACATAATGACATATTTTCAAGTAGTCTTAATATATCTCATGTAATAACATACAATATATGCGTGGTAGTTATATTTTGTAGCCCAACTCATATAAATTGGTCTTTGTATTCCTCATCCATATCAGAATTCCCTATATGATTTTGGGATATATTGATAAGAATTTGGTTTCCATGGCGGGCCTAGAAAAGTTATGAGTTTATGTTGGTGGGATCTCAATATCGTTGTTGTTTTGAGAGAAAACAATCTAGCTTACTTGTTGCTCTGAATTGTAGCTACTAAAGTGCACTTGCCTACAATCATAAGCTCTTAATGGGTGTCCTATTTTAAATTTTAAATAAAACTTGTGATTGTGTACATAGCTTATCAATTTTGAAGCATTGTTTACCTATTTTGAATTAATCCCTTGAGTATTAGGTGGAATGTAGTTTCACAAATGTCTTTTCTTAGAATCATAAGCTCTTAATGGGTGTCCTGTTCTAAATTTAACTTGTCATTGTGTGCATAGCTTATCAATTTTGAAGCATCATTTACCTATTTTGACTTAATTCCTTGAGTACTAGATTGAATGTAGTTTTGCAAAGGTCTTTGCTTACAATCATAAGCTTTTAATGGCTGTCCTATTTTCAATTAAACTTTTGATTGTGTGCATAGGTTATCAATTTTGAAGCATTGTGCACCTATTTTGACTTATTTCCTTGAGTACTAGATTGAATGTAGTGCAAATTTCTCTACTTAGTGATTTCTTTGTAATTCATGTGAGTGGGTTCTTACTATGTTGATGTTGGTGCTGATACAGGCGTTGGCTTTGCTTCGAAGAGAACCTACCTCTTTGGAAAGGCACATGTGCAGATCAAGCTTATTGTAAGGGACTCTGTCAACATTGTCACTTCCTTCTACGTAATTATCCACATATTATACCTTTCATCTTTTCAATTTTATTTTTGCATGATTGATCAAATTTTTAAATTTAGTTTGAAAGACATATAATTCCTTTCTTTTATTTAAGTTTTAAGTAGAAAATCTCAAATTATTAAAATCCCCTTGTAATTTATGTAATTTGTGAATGTTGTAAACTTTTTTCTTTTTGTTGTGTTTATTGAATGGAGGGAAGCCTCCCATAGATGGTACAGGAAATATTTTGTTTAAGATGTTGCAAAATCACTTGCTAACCTTGAAAATTTTATTTGACAACAAAGAAAAGCATTAAACATTCAGTTTTAATCTAAATATGGCCCATGATGTTCATATAGTTAATGTTGTGAACCTGAACCTGAAAAATGTTAACGACAACCAATACACAAATACGTATGACAGTAAAGAACTGAAATATAAATTTGTAAATATTTTTTCCTTACAAGAGTACCTGTAAAAATGAATATACTCCATAGGATGCATTATTATATATAAAGTAATAAGAATGATTTCATTTTAATATTTTCTCAATAGTGCATAGATTTTTAAAATTGTAAAATAAAATTTATATCTAATACATATGTTGTATATATGTGGCTGTTTTCATATATGATAGTATTGTAATACATAGTGTTAGATCCCTATTTGCTTCTTCACGTACAAATTTTATGAATTGTGAAATGAATTTAATGTTTATTTGGCAGTTTTCAATTTCTTGTACATAGTGTTAGATCCCTATTTGCTTCCTCATGTATAGATTTTTTAATTTTAAGTGCGTATTGAATTTTATGTTTATTTGGTGGTTTCAAATTTTATGTTTTTGTTTCAGCAAAAGCTCTCAATTCCGATATACTTAGATCTACTTTTTGTTTATTATGAATAGATTGAAATAGTAGCTTTAAGGAGATTGGTTTTAGTTTGTCTCACTTTTTAACGACTTCTTCCCATTTTATCTCTTCTACATCATTGCCAGTAGGACACATTTTTTCCAAAAACTTGCGGTAAGTTGCTTGCCAGATCATTCTGTGTTGTGTTGTATTTCTTTCTAAACACTTTTGTTGTTACCTATCAAATTAACAGATTTTATAAATTGTGAAACTGATTTTATGTGTACCACATATGTTACAAATCTATGGTTGTTTTCATAAATGATATTATTGTATTTAAACATAGTGTCAGATCCCTATATGATTCTTCATGTATAGATTTTCAGAGCTTGTGAAACTAATTTTATCTTTATTTTAGAACATATGACAAGCATAGAGGAAAACTAAATGATTTCTGAAAAACACACCATACTGATAGAAGATAATGAAAACAAAGCTATAGAAAATAGAAAACATCAAAATTAAATAGAAAACATAAAATTTGAATAAGAAAGGGAGTCAAAAGTACAGGTCATCATAAAATTGATATTATGAATTATCAAGCAAGATTTTTCTTTTCCTTCACTAAATGATATTTCACACCCCTAAGACAAATAGCTTACAACCCACACAACAAAAGTAACATAAACAACTTACAACCCCTACTATAGACTTGTTAGTAACACAAATAACATCATAAGTATTTAAGATCGGGTGTAAAATCTAAAGAAAGGACAGCCACAAAGATTAGAACATTCAAATCAACCAGCCATAGCCTACAAACCAAGATACATCATTATATAATCAATTATTTGTACTACCAAATTCAAATATAGTTTGCATTTCTCATAAATATTTGCTATATATTCAATTGAAACATTTGTTTTATGCCTTGTTTGTGAAGTGCAACATATAATACATCCTACTTCCAATTTGTTAATTCTTTTGTAATTAATTGGCATGTTTTGCTCATTCATTTACATGCTTACCTGTATATGTTGTACTTCAACTTATACATATATTTCATCCACTCATTCCAGGTCATGGCTACACATTCAAATACTCCTATACAACCAAGCCCATCCATTCTAGTGCATCCAACACAAGTAGTTTCAAAGTCATCGTCTACTGTTAATAAACCAGACTCAGTTCACAGAACCGCTCAACATCTTGCTGCAACTATATCTAATAGTTTCCATGACATCATTGAAAAACTCAAACTTGCATGCTAGACAACAATTCCCATCAAATAATTGGATGTAGAGATGCTTCGGGCCTTAGTGTTAACAAACCAATCTAGTTGTACAAAAGTAGAGGGCTTGTGCAATTTCCTAAGGGAACTTAAATTTGATCAACACTATAATACTACTACAACTCCTGCGATAATTGTTGTGTTCCAAAGTTACCTTAATAGCCTTTAGTCCTTTATAAGTTTTTTTTTTATGCCTATACTATGCCTACTTATGGCTGCAATGTAAAGAAATAAGATAGCCTTCTATATTCGTGTCTAATACGCCCTTCCAATATAAGCATTCTAAATACTGTTTTGAACAAAAAACTGTTGCAAATTTTCCTTGTATTTTTTTCCCCCATAAGAACTTCAATATTACAAATATGTTTGTTTACCATGCAAATAAATTGTGTGTTTTCATTTTTCATTCTTTCAAATTAAACTTCATTAATTACTTAAATGCTTGTTTGCATATCAAATTTGTAGGTTTTTGTAAATCTTAAGAACTAAACACATAATAATTCAATAAATATTGTTTTAAAATAGAAAACTCCAACAAAGTCTTATACTCTATAGCTTGCATAAAATTTAACCCATTCACAAACCATTTGTTTCATAAACATGTAGATAAAGTATGTGGCTATATATTATCAAGCATACGGTTCCCTTCTTTACCTTTCAATTGTGGTTTTCCCCATTAACAACAATCATACAATTAAGAAGCACCTTAATTTCATGTGTCATAAATTCCAATTCTAACACTCACAACTTCCCCGTAGGCACAAAACTTCAACTAGCTTTCACCTTCTCAATGGAAACTCTAACTCTAGATGTTGTTGAAGAAATTATTGTAGGCATGTTTGATCTTGACCCTTCATTACAGGTCACATCCATAAACACTATATAACATGCTCATTCAACAAATGTTAAATATCGGGTTGAACTCTCTGATGGTGTTCATACCCATCCAACTTTGCTTCCTAGCAAACTATTCAACAATTTTGTTGTTGAAGAAGCAATGGTCACTAGGTCTAATGTCTGCCAAGGTATAGAATATATATCCAAGGTGTTCAAAAAATACACGTGCATCCAACCTTACTCTAATTTTGAATATTACTCTCATTCGTTGATGTGACTTTCGTAAATCATTTATATCGTTCAATTGCAGGGCTATAATTATCAATTGTCTTGAAATGGTCTCAAATAAAGCACCACTTGTTAGCACTCCAACTCCTCTTCTGCAGGCATCAAGTCATTTGCCATATACTAGCTCTCAAGGCCCATTTGGTTTACAACAAGATGCAATATCTACCCAAGAACCAACCATATCCGCTTCTGAAATCCTTCCCATCAAATATTTGACCCCATACTCTAAGCATTGGTCCATTGAGGGTAGAGCATTAACAAAGAGTCCAATCCATGAGTTTCACAATGCTAATCGAGAAGGAAAAGTTTTTGGTTTTGACCTCATTGACAAAGAAGGAACCAAAATACATGTCACATGCTTTGATGAAATTTTTGATGAGTTCTACAATGTTGTGCACTCTAATAGTGTATATATCATTTCTAATGGTCGCATACAAGTTTCTAATTAAAAATATAGCAACTCAACGAACCCATTTGAAATTTTCCTACGCAAATCATCAACAATTACTCCTTTACCATGTGTAGGCTCTACAATACCCATGCATACCTTGCATATCAAGAGCATAGATTCCCTACTATCACTTCCTATTAATTCTATTGTTGATGTTCTTGGCATACTTTTATCTATCTCCCCTACATCAACCATATGTAAGAGAGATGGAACCAAAACAGTAAAGTGTACTGCAACAACCACAAACATGTCATGCTTGTCTATTGATGTAACACTTTGAGGTCACCATTGTGAATTTGAAGGTAAGGAATTATCTACTTTTCCTCTTCTACCAACCCCTCCAATTATCTTGATCAAATTTGGATGTATAACCTCCTGGCGTGGAAAGGATCTTGATACTATATTTGCAACTACAATTGTCATTAATCCAAAACTATTAGAAGCGTCAATGTTGCATGAATGGTATGCCATTGTAGGGAATGAAACACCCTTCCTTTCACTCTGAATAGATCATCTTTCTTCCAACAAGTTTCCAAATCTAGTTGACATCACATCGATCAATAGTACAAACTATCTTGTAAAAATAAATGTTTGTGTAAAATAAATCATATCAAAAGTCAACTTGGAAAACTTTTACTACCTCTCTTGTCCTCTTCTGGTGGGAAATAAGAAATGTAAGAAGAAGGTTGTACAAAAGAAACCCAATAGCTTTCATTTCCCAAAGTATTCTATTGATCTCCCTAAATGCAACTTTAGCTACATGGTCAAAGTGGATTTGGACGATGGAATAGGTGCTCTTGTTAAAGTCACTGCATTTGAAGGACCTACAAATAGCTTGTTTGGAGTATCTGCTGAAAATTTTCAACTACTTCTAGCTAAACTTGATGTTGCTAAACAGGTGTTGGATCAAGTTCTTGGGCACCAATTTTTCTTTGAAGTGGCCATCACAATGAATTCATTTCCTAGGAAAGAAATGCAAAGCTTTGTAATTACAGTGATACAACATGTTTAAAGTTTTCATGTACCTCTTACTTTCCACAGTATTGTATAGTCTTTGCTTATGTTGTATAGCTTTTTCTATTGTCAATACCACCATATGTAACCATGTGTGCTTACAATTACAAATAAAATGAATAAAAAGACTTTTTTTCTACGACAATGCTATCTTGTGCAAATGTTTTGCAATATGATTTCTTGCTTTTACAAGATATATATTCCAATTAATTATTAATCAATACAAATGATTATTACTTCAAGTGTTATTCTTGCTGATTTTGCACACCTAACTTTAACGAGTTCTTTCAACTTTATCATTAACTATTGCAAAATAATATTGCATTCTTTTGTTCCTCAACAACCACTACATGGAAAACCAAGTTGAAATTATGGAAGCACAACGGTCTCATCATAATCATCTAAAACAATTAGGATACCATGCAAATAAGGATTCTATTAAAAGATGAAGAGAGAACCATCATAGTAACCTTGCAAGCTCCTCCACAACCCCACCTTGTCTTTCCAATAACCCTACCCCATTGTAGCCATCGAAACCTCAACTCCAGTCTACAATTTACCCCAGTTCTCCCTCCCAAAACCTCCATCCTCCACTATTTCATGCAAACTATTACATCGCTAGGAATTAATTTTGTTCAAAGCTGGACAGCCTATCAAACATATCAACATGCCAAGTATGCATGGAATGATATCCAAGAATAAAAACTAGCCCTTTAAATGGTAGTAGTGCTTGTTCAAAATGCATTTCAGAAACAAATGGCAATCACTTCTCAAAGTGGAACAACATGGACCTTGGAGAGTATCCTTCTTGTTTACAATTCCTATCTCATATCGAGGAGATGCTTATATCAAGAGTTAGCCCTATCCTCCAAGTTACTTATACAAGAGGGGGACAACTAAAATATAGTGGCCACACTATTTTTTTTCCTCAGGATATTACAATAATTGAAAAATACTTGCCACACCGTATACATGACTTGGATATACTCAGTTAATAAAAGAAATTTTGATTCCCAATAGTACAACTTCTATGTTTCCACAACGCATGTTCACGAGGCTTTGCAATATAAGATTTGTAATGACCCCTACTACAAATATGTCCAATTAGATGAGACCTCTCTCTTATGATTGCCTATTGCCTCCACTGACATCTCTGACCTTCTAAATGCAACAACCACAACTTCAGAACCCACTGATGTTGGCTTCATGGAGACAAATAATACAACCGAAGAACAATTAGAAGAGAATGTGTAAGCAACAACATCATTTATGGAAAACCTACCCCCTACATGTACAAAAGTGCAAGAATTGTGAGCCTTGTTGCATTTAGAGGAAGGGCGTCTGACTCCTGCTATTGATTGGCCACCTGTTTCTCTTACGGCCCTCAATAAATACACCACTGAACGATTGTTTGTTATGGCATTCCTGACATTGTTTCCAAGGGTAGAGCTGCATTCAATCAATAAAGTATGAAAGAGGTCAAGCTACACAAATATGCTCTCCATCTTCTTCAATACCATGATAATAGATTTGGCCAACACCCACGATTTAGATACTTCATTCTTATTATTCTTATGTGTCACCATGGCCAGGCCATAGCTTTTGTATTTATTCAAAAACACTTCGAAAGTAGATTTCCCACAACAATATTTTACTTGCGCTAAAGACTCAAGGACCTCCCCGATGAACATCTTGCAAACCACTTGTTATGTGGTTTGACTCAAAAATTTGTGGTACACCCCCCTTCTGGACTCTTCGTAGGGGGGAGCTATCTAACATGGTTATTGGAGTGGTTGTTTGACTCTATTCTTAACCCTTAGTGCAACAGATACTAAATGGCCAAACTTACGCAATGCCATGCCATCTACCACACCAACAAATCCTACTGTAGCTGCTCAGTGGAGAATCCAAAATATAGTGCAAAACCCACACCTCAATGCACTTTACATGCATCATTGATTTACTGCATTTCGTGAGGAGGTTTTGGAGAAGATTCTTTGCACAAATGACTACTGGTACAGGTAATTACACTCCACATCATTTATATTTGCTTCTTTCGTACATCATTTTCTTTATAACATCTATTGTGTCTAGGTATGAATGGCAACACCCTGGCTCTGCACATGTCCATGATTTCCTTTGGCTCAAAGACACACCCAATATTTCCAATCTACAATGGAATAATATTGCATGAGTACAAAATGCAATTGACTACATTGACAAATACGTCTCTACATGGAACCTACATCCCCAATAAAGCTCACCTGCAATAGTTCCAAGGTCTACCTTAAATAACCCTTTCCTAATGGACTCAAGAATGATTATGTTGTCCACACCTTCACATGACTACAATGAACTGCTCAATTGTGTGTAGTGCCATACACGTTGTACCTTGCAAACATGCTTGCGGAGAAAAGGTGGTATAGTTGAATGTGGCTAAAAAGCCCCTTGGAGCATGCAAGATAATTCAACCCTCTCAAATGAGACTAGGCAACCAAAGCACACCCCTACTCATAATGGTGAATGAGTTAATCTTCACAACCCCACTATCCTCTCTATTTGGCGCGCAAATGTAGATTGCCAACCCATTCTCTCAATAGATACAGTGCTCAAATATATCACAAAATATGCATCTAAAGCATGAACCAAATCCAAAACATATCATGAAATTATTTCTCATATTTCAACATCTTTTAATCTTGACAAGCCAACACCAATAGCTTTTAGGAAAATGCTTGTTGACAACCTTGTCGATCACGATATTAGTGCTCAAGAAAGTTTCCACCTTTTATTAAAACTACCACTTTGCTTGTGTAGTTAGACATTTGTTTCTTTAAATGTCAACCACAAAAACTATCAATGCATGGGTATGTGCAGGATCATCATGGAAAAAACAGGCCCTTAAGTGGCACAAAATTAAAAAACAGGTGTTAGAAACTTGATGTAAAAATTGAATAAGTTATCTATATTATTTCAAAAATATGTAAGAATAGAATCTGTAGAAAATTGAATGGTTTCTAAACTACTAGGTTTATTTAAAAATAAATAAAATCTATTTGGTGAAAATTTGAATTTCATTGTAGTACTTAAATTTTAGGGAGAAATAAAGAAGTAGGTGTCAATTGACCACCTAACCATAATAAAATGATAATATTCTTTTTATAATATTTTATATATAAATAGAGGACTCATTTCGGGATGCATATTTTTTTATAATTTTTTTGAGTAAATAATTAATTATGAATTTTTATTACAACTTTTAAAAATATTAAAACTCCTATGTTTGACCACCTTAACTTGGTCAAAACTTCATGAAATTTAATTTTTCTTTTTTTAATCCTATAGTATTTGAAGCATAGAATGTGATGTATGTTTCGGATTCAAAAAATGTGATACTATTTGAAAGTTATAGATGTTTTCCAATCAGCCTATTGATTAGGACTTTAGTCGTAATTCTAATAGAAAATGAATAATAATTATTTATTAAATTCAAATTAAAGCATAATTTATATTTGTGGAAAGCTGAGAATATCCTCTAAAAACCATTTTCGTTTCATCAATTTTGGGTAAAAAAAAGTCATCAGCCACATACCCTACAAATACCCATAATATTGCCACTTTTTGGCCCATCATGATCCTGCACATACCCGCATTCCATTCTCATCCACATGTACATCACCACACACAAACTACATTGATGCATACATGGCTCATCCTATTAGTTTGGAGGCAATGCAATTGATTGAAGTGACTCAGAAATGGAGCTTCAAAACATCCCGTAAAGTGAAGCAGTGGAAATAGTGTTCCTCTAAAGCAATTGTTTGAGTCTCCCCCCACTTCACAAGCATTCCTCCCAAGGAAAACCCAGGTTTCCATGAATTTTTTTGGAGTGAACTAGTTCTCTACAAACCTTTTCATAACATTGCAATTAACCTTGGTTTGTCACCAACTCAAATTGTCGCACAGTGGGAGAGGTTCGCATGCACTTACCATCTGTGTCATGTTCGACGCAATCAACTAGATCCATCGTCCAATACAGAACCTAACTCTCCTTCAAACAATGTAGAACTCCCACATCAATGCAACCAATATGAATGGAAAGTCTTATCAAGTGTTCACCCAAGCCATCCACTCTAGTTGGATGCACTTGACATGCTAGGCAATCGTGAATTAGACCTTAACCATGACTAGAATACTCATTCCATAAATCCAATAGAACTCTCTGCACATTCCAACTTCGTAGACTCAAACCACACAACATATCAAGTCCCCCTTCTACCCTTTGTAAATACCCAACACAACCTTTCAATTGAACAAAAGAAAACACTAGATTTAGTGTTGTCACACCTATCCTCCACCACTTACCAACCTCCACTCAAAATAATAGTTCGAGGAATTGCAGGAACTGTAAAGTCACTCCTAATTAAAAAAATTTGGTCTGCACTAAATTTTTCTGCTCCAAATGGGCAAACAACGCTATTACTTCTCACACCAACAAGTGTTACGACATTCAACATTAGAGCATCAACAATTCATTCCTCACTGTGCATTCCCATCAAAGAGTTGGCTCCATTGCAGGGTCAAACACTAGCAAGCTTCCAAAAGAGAATGCACTCTGTTTGCTACATTTTAATAGATGAAATGAGCTTCATCGGTCCAAATTTACTTGAATGCATTAACTTTCGCTTATGCGAAGCTTTCCCAACAAGCAACCACAACCCATTTGGTGGCCGCTCAATCCTGCTCTGTGGAGACCTTGGCTAGCTAACACCAGTCAAAGACATTCCTATGTACTCTTCTACTTCCTCCGAGGGGACACTATGGTGGAGCTTCAAAACTATTTTTACACTAAACAAAATATTTCATCAAGCTAGTGAGGATCCCACTCAACTTCTATTTCATGATCTCTTGTGCAATTTAAGAAAGGTTGAACCTACTATTGTAGATTGGCAACTGCTAATGTCAAGTTCAAGCTCGACACTAACATCTACAGAACAAACTACTTTCTTATCATCCATACATCTTTATGCAACCAATGAAAAGGTTTCACTTCATAATAAGCGTATGTTTTTGTCTCTAGCGCAACCCGTTGCCATTGCCATTGCTAAGCAAATAGGGAGCTCTTTCAACACAAATCCAGATGATGAGCAACTCCAACCTAAGATTCTACTTTGTGTCAACCAAAATGTTATGCTATCTTGTAATAAATGGATTGATATTGGCATTGTTAATGGAGCTCTTGGCATAGTAAAAAAAAATTCTACAAGGAGAGCGATAAACTAACCCACCTCCCCTTGTTTATTGTTGTTTGATTCAATAATTACATTGGCCCTGCCTAGGATACAAGCAATCCCAAAGATGTCCCTATTACCCCGATTAGTCATGGTGGTCAATGTCAAGTACCACTTAAAATGGCATGGGCCTTAACCATCCACAAATCATAGGGGCTTACACTTCATATGGCCACCATTGACATCAACAACATTGACCATCAAGGCCTAATGTTCATAGCAATTTCCAGAGTCACTCATCTTTTTGACCTTCGTATCCACCCTGCATTCACTTTTGAAAGATACACACACATGCAACAAAGCCCATATGTTGCACGTAGGATCAACGAGGAAGGTCATCTATCAAAACTATCAGCATCAACCACTTCAAATGCTCAACTTCTTTTCAGTTAAACAATATGTATAGGTATGTTCACTTTTAAATTAGTCATTTCTCTTTCAATGACTGCATTCCTAATTGCTTACACATATCTTCATTCTTCAAGTATCCATTCTCTTCCTTGCTTACCACATTTAATTTTTATTGCCTCCTTTAAATCTAATAACTTTCAAAATCAAGCCTTTTAGCACACACTTTATAAACACAAGCATATTTCATTTTGTAGAGAGTTCTTCTTTGAGAACTACTCAATTGACATACAAAAATTCTTCCAGGATCTTCTACTCAAGCTATTGTTCCTCACACTTCTGGCCTCCTTTCAATCTTACTGATGCATCCACTCTCATGCTATGGTAAGTTTCCATTTCCGTTAGAGAAGATATACAATTTATGCACATAGAAACATAATTGAATTTTCCTATCATTTTTGAATGGCTTATTTTTGTCATATTTTCCATGGCAAATCATAACAGATCTATCCACTCTAAGAACCATTTCCAATAAGATGGTTGGAGATGATACCTTGAGGATTTATCTAGTTTAGACCATTGTTTGTGTGGTTTGGGCCCTAAAGAGCTTGTTGGGAACTTGCAACAGTTGTCCTATTATGTTACAAAGTGATACCTATGTGCCAATAGGCTTACAGCTGGAACCTTCATTACTCCTTTTGAGGTATTTTGTTGTTATGTTTAGTTGGCTAGTTGTTCTTGTTATATGTAATCATGTTTGAATAATCAATGAGTCAACACTTATTTAGGATACTCGCTCCTTTTATCATATAATATATTTTAAATATATTTTTTAGTTCATAAGAATATATATTTATTTTCTATAAACATAGTTGCATTTTACTATATAAATCTACGCCTTGCAAGGTTAAAAGAACTTAGAAACATATTTAGATTTTTATTTGCATTAGTGGTTGATACTAAGGACTGAAAAATGTAGAAATTTAGAAAAAAATCATGATGAGAGTGCATCTCCAATAATATGAGAGTGCATCTTCAAAAAATTGATACTAAACTGTTACAAAATTGAAGTGGATAACAAACTCAAACTTCACCATTAATCAGAAAGTTGCAAAACCCAATGCTCCCATCAATGCCACAACAAAACTCTCTCCACTATAGCCTAGTTGATGAACTTTGGTGTACTTGTTTATTAATAGAAAGTTTTACAAATTAAGCCAAGATTACTTCACAATCTTGTACCTCTGTTTTAGTTATGTCAATTAACATTGCAATTGGACACGTTACAAATATATTGTCTTGGCCCACCACATTGATTCCAATTACATAAAATTGGAAGGAAGTAAAATTCTTTTTGATCTTGATCATTACTACCTTGGCTGCTCTCTTGAAACCATTTTTTGTCTTTTGAGGGACAGTCTCCTTCCTACGCAATGTCTAGCTCCTCAAGAACTTTTGTGTGCATGCATGGCTCTCATGCATTGTTGTGACTTTTGTGATCTTCTTTGGGAAGTTGTCCCCTTTGTCCATGCTTAACACCCTAAAAAAATTTGCATCTAAATCTAGCCATTTATACAAGCTTGTGAAGTTTAATCTGACTAGAACATGTGCATCCAGCCATCCTACAACACAACTTGAATTCATCATGCTTACTCAAATATATGCACAACCCACAAGAATTTTTGACTTGGGTCTCTCAAAATTTTCATATAAATCCTTTGAAATGAGTGTCTCTTTTCTTTTACAGATCTAAATTATTATAATGCATCAAAGTCTAAAACCAAAAATCATGTGGGTGGTCAAGCCAGTTGAGGACATTAGAGTATAACAATGCTCTCAATGCTCGAATACATTTATACAAATTTTCTATTATGGATTTATAGCCAAATTTTGAGAAATGATGGAAAAACAATTGAGAACTATAAATGTTTCATATTTCAAAATATTATATTCAGTGGATCACTTAGCTTTGACGACAAAACCACATCTACAATAAAGTTGTGGCATAAATTCTTTAGTGGCTATAAAGTCTATACCTAACCTCTATGTCACGTGGATATTCATTGGAGGTTCTATTCACACTAGATTAGTAAGGTGAATAGTTTTTAGTTTTTTTTTTTTAAGAATTGTTTATAGGTATTCAATATTGAAGTAGAGTCTCTAGCCAAAGTTATTAGCTAAGAGTTAAGGATTGAGGGGTATTCTATATATTCTTTAGATTTTGTCTTACTGATCACTTGAGAATTTAATATTGTCTCAATTTCATTCTACTTTTGGTAATCTAAAACTATGTGTTTGGATCACTCTTGCATAATAGGATTTTTCACCATTTTCAAAACACTCTGATTAATTATCATTTCATTGTTTAAAGGAATTTTATTTTGGGCTAGACTACCTTCTTCTAGTAAATTTTAGGTTTGATATTGCATTTAAAATACTAGCAATAATATATATTAATACCATTGTATAAAAATTATGTTGATTTAGAAGTTTAAATTTTTGGTTATTTCTCTTTTCCTTGTTCTTAACACTATTTTTCTGATAGTTTTCTAACAATATTATTTACTATTTAATGTATAGCAGTTGCAGCTGAAGTTGTAAATGCAATGGTTGCCAAAGCTATTTTCACAGAGTGAAAAATAGAGATTTGAACATCTTCATTTGTTAAACTTACCAAATTCAATGGATTGGTGTGACACACACCATATATTATTAATTATTTAATGTATAGCAGCTACAATTGAAGTTGTAAATGCAATGGTTGCCAGAGCTATTTTCATAGATTGAACTGTTCTTAAAGCTAATTTTGTGATAGTTGTTTGACAATATTTTTTACTATTTAATGTATAGCAGCTGCAACTTAAGTTGTACTTGGAATGGTTGCCAGAGCTATTTTCATAGAGTGTACAGTATAGATATGAACATCTTCATATGTTAAACTTAATACATTCTCAGTTTTTTGCAAATATACTGGTGCTTGTACTTTTAAGACCAACTATCGAAATTCAAGGGATCATCTTCATATGTTAATACATTCTTCTTTACAAAGCTTATTGAATTCTCCAGTAAATATTTCCTCACAATTTTTTGCAATATACTTTTCTTTTACTTTCAAAATTACACTATGCTAAATTTATTAACTGACTTGTTATTCCATATAATATTTTGTTAATAAATTTAAATTATAATAACACATACACGCGTAACTTCACTTATTTAAAAAGGACACTTCACACTTCACATTTCACAATTTCTATCTTTCAAATAGAATACCAAAAATTAAAATATTGTTCATATAATTACAGCATATTAATAAGTGGGTTTAAGATTTACTTGCTCTACTAGACTCATAGGACTTCAACTTTTGTTGAAATAAAGTAAAAACAAAATATTTTTACTTTATGGCTGTAAATGAGTTTTCTCACTTTCTAATTAACAAAATTCACACAAAGTTCACTATACTATCTTCGACATACCCATTGTACCCCACAGGTGCGATTGCTAGTTAATAAATATATTAAACTAGCAATCGCACCTTGGTGTGCAATGGGTACACTAAAGAGGTGTAGAATTTTAATTTGGGAAAAAATTGTTATATTTTTTTTGCATTAGTTTGTGT
>VDFB02000017.1:507384711-507503169 GCA_007258455.2 Sequoia sempervirens | reverse complement strand
CACCTTAATGGAATCTTGTGAATTTTTTTAATACAAGGGGAGATTTATATTTGATACTCAAGGAACATGTGCAAAGATGCATCTTAAATTGTATAAATTTAAAACACTTGGCAGTACATGCTTCAATGATGTTTTTAAGTAATCAAATTTATTCTACAGTATTGGTCCCCACTCCTTGATGTATATCCATTGCCCTATCTTTCATAATCTATGAAATTCTGTGAAAGAAAGAGTTTTCTAATTAGGAAATTGGACCAAAGAGCAACATTTGCACTACATATTTGCTAGCTTAAATTCTGATTCTAGTTTCTTTAATTTTATCTGTACTGCCAGGGTAATGAAATGACATTATTATGAATTAGATTGGACAAGTTAATATTTGATGGCATAAGTCATTCATAGCTATGGAGGATAAAAGAGATTACTTCCCACACATTGTACCAAAATATAGGAAGAACATGTGTTAAATTGATCTCTTGCTACACCGATACTACACGTTGACTTGTATGAAAGCTTGCATATCATTTCATATACTTTTCTTCAAGAACTACCTCTCCATGGAATGGACTCAAAATTTGGTGGATACTTGGTTTACCAACACCAAATCTATTATTCATTTGCATCTAATGCCTACTTTAAAATACCAGACTACTGATGAGTCAACCACATGCAAGCTACATTTAGAAGCATGCTTCTTGATGACTAATCACAGTCATTCAATAACTATATATAGAGCTTTTCAAAGCAGAAAGATGGGAGATACTATCAAGTTAAATGCTTGTAACTAGACTACAAATGGAAAACCTGTCACACTTTACCTTTTGGTGTTAACAATATGGACACAACCGTGGTGTTTTGACCCATCAATTATGGATTATATGTGCAACCCATTCCAATAAGCATATATTAATATCTATCAAGATTGAGGGGACCGAAATGATGGAGTGAAGATTATGGAAAAATCCACAATAATTGACCATACAGAGTTCTAGAGAATAGTTTAGAATATCCTAGTTACCAGAGATAGCTGAAAATGTAATGAACAAGGTTAATTGGTACAATACTAAGTCATCTTTTTTTGAAACTTTCGCGCTAAATCTAGTCTCATGTTAAATCAGAAAGGATCAAAAAGAAATTAGCAAGGGGAATAACTATATAGATTAAGAATCTATAAAATTTGGCATGAGATAGCAGCTGATTTTATTATTTCCAAACATTTAAAAATATTAGAGCTTACAAAAAACACAGTACAGAGCTAACAAAAAAATATAGAAACAGGATAATAAGGTAGAGATAATTAAACCATTTATAATAAAAATAAAGTCAACATAAAAATTTGATGGCTAAATCCGCTTATTTTCTTTCATTGTGAACCTGTGTCTTATCAAAACCTTTTTATTTTTTAAAAACCATTTTCTTCTATATTCCACAAACATTTTATTTGTATTTTGAACCTGTGTCCCTCAAGTCATACCCTGAAACTTGGGCAAAACCCTAAATCTCTAAAACTTGGTTTGAGATTGTGAAAGCAAAATTTTACTTGAGATATGTTAATGAACAAGTATTAGATATCCATCATGCATGTAAAAATTCTTCAATTTTGAGAGTAGATCAAGATCACAAACTTCTCATACCAGCTACTTTTAGGGCTAGCCTTTGAGACTCTTCTACAATCTAAGAGACCCCAACTAAAATGAGAATCAACACACTATAAATTAAATCTTTATGGGTTTTGAAAAAGGAAAAGCCTCTATTCTGACTACTATTACAGGCAGAGGCCCTACACAAAATCACAATTTTTGAGAATTTGACAGAAGCTTTAAAAAGTATAAAAGGGATTTTTCATACCAAAATCGAAATGGGTACAAAATTATATTATTGAAAACGCAAAAAAATTTAACTGGGTAGAGAGATCAAATATCTAGGAACCTTCATTGCCTTCAAATCAACACTCCCATTGTCATTAACATCAGTAGAATGTAAGTCGACGAAAGATGAGTGATTATTGTCGTGGATTTGGATAGTCACCTGGACTAAGAAAACTAAACTGTAACTTCGATTTTGAGGGTTGTGAGCCCCTATTTGTAGCTTCCACCATTTCTAAACAGCTTCAAACCCTGGAACACAATACTATATGAATCTAGGTTTGCAAATTTAAAAGAAAGTATTTAGAAAACTATATAAACCTAGGGTTTTCAGAGGCAAAAGAAAAAAGATAACAAAAAATGGAAATACCTTAAAGGAGCTTTCGAAATTTGAAAGCAAAAGCAAAGCCCTCACTTGCATACGATGCTCTGAAAAAGGAGTTTTGCTTTTAAGCTGTAAGCGGATGGCACAGCTGAAGCATTTCACAGACCCTGACTTATGGCTCTCAAGTTGCAGCTTTAATCTATTCAAAGTAAATGAAAGTAAAACTGAAAATATCTGGGTTGGGGTGGGCGAGATTTTTTCAACCTTCTAAACAGTAATATTAAATGTACGGTGAGGCGAGGAATGCACGGGAGTTTTTCTCATTGTCAGGTGTGAGATGAAGCATCAACGGTTGCTATCCATTCAACCGTCTTGCAAGGGCTCTCCTTGCTTTTTCACCGTCGATGGGCAAAATAAACTTGTGAAGCTCAAATAGGACACGCCTGCAGCATAATGAGATGAAGCATCAACGGTTGCTATCCATTCAACCATCTTGCAAAGGCTCTCCTAGCTTTTTTTACCGTCGATGGGCAAAATGAATTTGTGAAGCTCAAATAGGACACGCCTGGGGCCTAAATATAGAAAGTATTCAATAAAAGTGGACACGTCTGAATGAATGAAGGGAAGAAAATATCCAATAAAAGTGGGCACGTCTGATGAATGGAGGAAAAGAAAATATTCAATAAAATCTGCGCGGCTGCATGAATGAAGGGAAATATTCAATGAAAGTGGGCGCATCTGCATGAATGAAGGGAAGAAAATATTAAATAAAAGTAGGCGCGTCTGCATTGACTTTTTCCACTCAATGTTGTCACTTGAAATCTACTGGTAGATATCCTAACATCTGTTTTCTTCCCATCGTTGGTAAGCTTCTCCATCCAACTTTAAGCGCATCGTGATGGTAGCAATTTCAACTTGAACGAGATTCCTTCCTTACTCAGATCACATGCTTTCTCTTAAGATGCGGCAGTCGGCTCCACAAATCACATTAATTAAACTTAATTAAGTCAAAGTGGGGGATGCTTATCCATTTCTTTCACGCGCTTTCCTACGAAAGCACAGGCTGTCTACGCGTTTAGTTACTTGTCTTTGCCACTTCCTCTGTCAGCCGCCCTCTCGTCTTTTATATACACTTTGCCCTTTGCCTCCTCCACAACAAGCCTTTTTTTCATTTGCTCTGTCTTTGATTCTTTCTGTGTTCAGATCAATCCAACTTCATGGCGTCGTCTTCTAACACCGGCATGCACCCACAGCTTGAAGAGTCAGCGCCCTCTACATCTGCTTCTGCTGGATCCTCAATGCCTGCCTTTGTCACATACAACCCTCCCTTAACTAAACTTGCCTTCCAAAGTGATAGCTATACAACCCTCCCTTAACTAAACTTGCCTTCCAAAGTGATAATAGCTATCACGTGTTTCTGAGTTTCAGAGGAAAGGATGTGAGAAAGACTCTGGTTGATCATCTCTACCAAGCTCTCTCCGCAGCAGGACTCAATGTCTTTATAGACAGTGAAAAATTGGAAAAGGGGGACATAATTGAGATGAGCTTGGAAAAAGCAATCAAGAGCAGTTCCATACGCATTCCTATATTTTCCAAAGGCTATGCAGACTCAGCATGGTGTCTTAAGGAGGCCGCTGCAATGTTGAGGACCCCTGGCTTGATTATTCCTCTCTTCTACCATGTGGATCAACTCATGTTAGATGCCCTGGAAATGAATCCAGTCCGTATAAGCAATCATTTGCAAAACATTATGGCAATTCAGATCGATACCCAAGAGGAGAGATTGATGGGTGGAAGGATGCCCTTGAACAGATATGTTCCCGCTCAGGCTGGTCGATGGATATAACTCAAGGGTAAGTAATGGGCATCATCACTTCCTGTTTGCTTTTCGATATTTTAGATTTTTATATTTCAAGGCCGCAACTGGGTAATAGATGACATGCTAATGATTTAATTATGGATTAAGAGGCCAGTTCTAGCTGGCATGCTAATGATTTAATTATGGATTAAGAGGCCAGTTCTAGATGGCGTGCTAAATTAAGAGGTTTTATGAAGTCTCATGCAACAGCTAGATGTTAAAAAGTTAGTCCACATAATTATTGGCTTCACTTTCTTACTAAACAATTGAGTTACAGTTTTTTATATATAAATAATTTTTTTATTCTTAATAAGGAATTATTTTATTTATATTATTTACTTTATTTTGTGTTTTTCAGATTTTTTACTTTTGGAAAAGTCAGTAATCATTATTTTTGTTTTTTATTTATTAAATGATTATATATAATGTCAAATTTTACCACTTTGACTATATATAGTTGTCAAATTTAAGGTTAAATGTAATGGTTTTAATAAATATGATCTTCATATGAGACTCCATGACATCACTATAGAACATCTCTTGTATTAGGCTAGGCCTTGTTGGACTTTGTTTTAATCTCATCTTGTTGATTAGGCTTAGTCTCACCTTAGACTTTAAAGTTATGCTTTGTACCATTAATCTTATTATTTTTTGTGAATAATGTATTTTTATCTTTTTTAATAAACCTTGAAAAAGTCGAATTTAAGAAATATTTGGCCCTTTCACCCTTCTACCTTTTCCTCAACAACAATAATGCTATTGAGGTTATAACATAATTTAATAAAACCATTTTTTTTAGGATGAACTAAATGGGAAAGGATTGCTCTTACATTGAGAGTAAGGGCTTTGGTAATGATATTGTAGGAGACATTTAGTAGGGTGACATATTGCTAGTTGGAAATATCCTCTAGGTCACTAACTTTAGGTATGAACTTAATATTGTCTTTGTTCATAAATTTCCCTAAGAAATTTTCATGAAAATATTCGAAGTAGAATCTATGTAGATCATCAACCATGGTATCTAACTTAAATTTTACTAAAAAATCACAGGGGAATCCATTCAAGACAAGATATTTATCATTGAAAATAGAGAATATAACCTCACAAGTTCCTCCTTTGTGAGAAGCTAATCACAAATAATGCGTTAATTTGTAGAAACTTGACAAGGCACGACATTCAAGAACTGATATATATGAATGCTATAATCTAGAGTGTATTCTCAAGAGTAGTAAAAACTTGCTCACAATGGAAAACAAAGGCATTGTTCATGTTTAGAAGATATGTTAAAATTTGTTGATCCACCTTAATTTTCTTGATTGCTTGAGATGTATGACATGCTCACAAACCTTAGAAGGATTCCCTACATAGAACTTATCTCTAATTTTAATCCAATGAATTTGAACTTTGATTTGGAAAACACAAGTAAAGGGGGCATTTGTAACCTACTTTCAATGAAGTTGAGTAGCCAAATTGAAAGGTTTCACTTTAAAAGTATTAATGGCTTGAAAAATACTTTAGTTGGTGACCTCATAGGAGAAACAGTAAAAATGAGTGATTTGATACCCATAAATGTGGAGGAACCTTGAGATATGTGTTATAGCATCATTCCATCGAGTTATCCAACATGTCTCATTCATGAGTTGCAACTCCAAATTAAAAACACATTGAATATGATTTGATATAGCCTTATTGGATACCATTGACATGCTTAGGAAAAACTAAGTCTTCATGACCTTGGGTTTGGAAATTTTCCACTCAATATTAGATGATATTAGGAAGTGGTTTGAAAGGACACCCACCAAGTGCTCCATAAGTAGAGAATAACAACTAGTAACGGAAGATAATGATTGCATGGACAACATGAATCTATCAAGATGGTTAAGGATGTTTATAGATCTTGCTTTAAGGCTACTACATGTACCACACTATAGGATCATGAAGGTGGCCAACATTGAGACCAAAAATCCTATTTTATTGCACATAATGTACCATAGTCCACATCTCTCTATTTTTAGTTGTCCAATGCATAGATAGATCCCCAAATTTATCTCAGGTCATATTGATTATATTAAATCACCTCACAATACCTAAATATAGTAGTAAATAAATTTATAATCCATCTCTAGAAGGTGGATCTCTCAGCAACATCATTTAAGGCATAAACATTAATAACTAAAAATGAATTATTATGAATGTTGAAAAGATCTTGCAACACTCTCTGAGGTCACATTGCTGGTCAACTAAGTGTTGATGCCATTTAGAAGAGAGAAAGGTGACAAAGAACCCTAACACACTTCATCATTACTACAAAAGAAATGACTAATAGGCTAGATGACATGGCATGTTGTAGAAAGAAAACATAAAATGTTAAAACCTCTTGCAAACAAAAAATATATAAAATTGGAAGTCCTTGTTAAGTATCATGGACAAAATAATTTTTTGGTAGGTCCATCAGACCTTGAAAATTCTATGATATAAAATTCATGATTAAGCATTAAGGGTCACATCCTCAATATCCATCTCATCTAGAACTAAGTAACTATTCTACAAAAATTATTTCTCTAAATGAAAGTTACATATTTTAATGTAGGGTTGGATGGGTTCCGAATTCTTGAGCACATATTATCTTGTTTTCATTTTCCCTTATAGGTTGCATGACCTTCATTGTGTAGCTATAGGTGATGAATTGTGGCAAGTAGTGATTACCTTTGGGAATGACAATACCAATGCCTCTAGAGGTTCTTGAGATTATTCTAATTATCCACACAACCAAATGGCTCACTATGAGTAGATGCAATGGATTTCCCTATGTTTATATTTTTGAAACTACAACTTAATTTTTTGAGGACTAGCCACTATAGCTTTAGTAATGCTTAGGTGGAGGGCCACTAAAAATATGATTCTTGGCTTTATGAAAAACCACAATAGACCAAAACTATTATTTTGTAGGATGTGGAAACTAAGGAATGGCCTAAGTGATAGGCTTAGAATAAGGAGAAGCCAAAGGAAAATCATATATATCTTTTGTTTAGAGGATTGACACCGATAGCATGTATTAGGAAAGTTAAGATAAAGAATAGATTGAGTGTATCTAATTTTTACAATCTAAATATTAAATGTCTCCTTAAGGTCCTTAGAGAGGTAAACTTCTAAATTAGCCTTCTTCTAGGGTTGAGTTAAAAAAAATCCATTTTCTTCAACAGAAATAATTGAGCCTAAGGAGGAGGTTATTTAGGTAAAAAAATTATAACATGGTAAAGATAAGCTAAGAAACTCCACCCAAATAAGGGAATAGAGATCTTTCTCATCAAAAATGACAAAATATCTACTTGTGTGTGAGAAAACTAGTGAAGAGAAGCAAGAAAATTGGGGCCTATGGTTGAGGATAGCCTCAACATGGTTAATTTAAAAAAAAATGAAGGACAAACGACATTTGCTAAGATTTTGCATGGCATCAAGGTTAATCCCATACAAATACCTAGGTCTTATCACCTTTTTTAAGCATGCTTTCAAGGGGACCCTTCCCACAAATATCCTTTCAAAGTAAATATTTTTAACCAACAACATGCATTATCAAATTACAGGATAGGGAGAACCACATTTGAGGGTTTTTTAGTGGTTGTACCTCATGAAACACCTTGGCAACTAACTTCCTAGGTTGTTGAGCAAGGGATGTATTATCATGCGCTATCAAACCTTCAACTGTAGTAGCAACTATATAATTAGTTTATAGGCTACATATAGTGTTAGATTTGAGCCTAAAACAAGTCTCACACCTATAAACCACTATTGAGTCATCAAAAACTAAGTTCTAGCTGACATTTAATGGTAAACTAGCTACCGTTTAATGGTAAAGGCCTCTAAGATATTAGGTAAAAACCTCCAAAATCTCACTTATCAGATAAAATCCAAATAAATATTGATTTGACAACTAGATGGGAACATTCTATTTCCATTTGTAGTATTTTTTGTCAATTTGATGGTAACTTTATTTTTTCATTTGCATTGCTTTATGTTTTAAATTTGTATGCAAATATTTCATAATCAGATAATACTTACTTTAAGAAAGAAATCTAGATTTGTCTAAGTTTATTTCATTCTATTATTTATCACTTATTATTAATTGTTTGATCTAGCCACATGCAACTAGAATTTGCAAGCGCATCCATGCACAAACACATACTCTCTAACATATTAACATACTTATAATTTTCTATCGGCATAATTGTTAAACCTGCTTTAGATGCAAGTGCTAGTTATAAAAGTTTGAGGTCATTTGAAGTGCTATAAAATACCCATAGACGTGGTAGCCTAGAAGGTGCCATAATAAATGTAGAGAAACAAATCCAAATCCTACTTTAGAAGGAAGTAGTATGAGTTCAAGGAAACACAACCAAGCAAAAGACAAGACCTAAACTAGAACTTTAATTACTATAAAGAAAAGACAACAACCAATGCTATATATGTATGTAATCGATATTAAAACATATTATATATATACCTATACACACACACCCACACATATTCTCATATATATACATATATACCTAGATATATTATATATATACACCATTAACATCATAATTAACTAAATTTTCCTTATCGATAAAGAATAAGCCAAGAATCAAATAGGTTAGACCTAACCTCTAGACTTGATTTAGCAATCACACAAAATGTCTCAACAATATAATTAGGGTAGACCTACATGAGTGTGTGTAAAATTCAATTGACTTAACCTATTTTGTTTGGAAGTCTATATTCCTCTCTTTGGTGATACTCTCCCTCTCCCTCTGAAGGGCAAGAAAAATAATCATGCGTTTCACTTAGAAATCATTCAAATAATTAGTTGTTATTTAACATGACATCATCATAATCTTGATTCAATAACATAATAATAATCATCAAATTAAAATATATTACATTCATTTTATCTCATCATAATGTTAAATAACATAAAATCATCATCATATATCAAAAATGTATTTTAACGTCAACAGTTAAAAATAACTTGATAAAACAAAATTGGGGTTTAATAATACAACTTCAACAAACATAAAAAATGTAGCAAGAAAGCCTACAAGAGGCACAAAAGACAATGTTGCAAGAATGATACACAAAATTTAAGACCTCTCATGAAATTCTGGATTGCTTTATTGACACAAATAATTCTTAAATTATTACTAAAACTCGCCAAGTTTCTCTTACAAGCTCTTTCATTTAATATATACAAAAGAATGTTTGAATTTACATGTACTATCTTGCTACTCTCTCCAAAGGAGTGACACGATAATTAGTAGTGCTTTTGTAATTTCTAGTGTTCTACTCTCATTGCAGCTTCGAAGCTCAGCTTGTGAAGACGGTGGTGAATGACTTGCTTAAGGCACTGGACAGAGTGCCGTTGGAAGTTGCCAAGCATCCAGTAGGAATGGACAACGTGAAGAATGTTATCATTCAGAAATTGAGTCTCAATTCAGTAGAAGAGGTGATTAAAGCTGGAATATGGGGCATTGGTGGTATTGGCAAGACCACAATTGCCAAGGCTGTGTACAATCAAGTTTATGCTAATTTTGAAGCCGCTTCCTTCATATTTAATGTCCGCACCACTGCTGCAGAGGTCATAGGACTTGCAAAATTGCAGAAGAAAGTTCTCAAAGATTTATCCAAATATGGGGAAGACGCGGACAATGTTGATGAGGGCATAGCTTTTTTCAGAGAACATTTGAGAAAACGTGTGCTGCTTATTTTGGATGATGTGGATGCTATTGAACAATTGGATGCTTTGGTTGGGGATTGGTTGGCCAATGGCAGCAGAATTATTATAACTTCTAGAGACAAACACATTCTCAATGTTGCTCAGGTCTCATCGGAGTGCATCCACGAAATGAGTGAATTGGAGGTAGATGAAGCTCTTCAGTTATTTAGTTTGCATGCTTTTTCAAGAGCATCTCCAAGTCTTGCATTCAAACATCTGTCCCAAAGTATAGTGGAAGCTTGTAAGGGGCATCCTCTTTTATTAGAAGTGATTGAATCTTTCCTATGTGATAAGCAGAATGACAGAGGTTGATGGAAAGAAGCTCTTGACAACATTGCTCTCAACCCAGGCATTCAAAAAAGGCTCTTCATAAGTTATAGTGCTCTTAGTGATGAGGAGAAATAAATATTCCTCGACATTGCTTGCTTCTTCATTGAGAAGTCAAAACGTTGCCCATTGTCTTCTGGAAATACTTGTATAAGATGGTAGATACTGCTGTTTGTAATCTTTCGATGAAGTTACTGATAAAGATTGGCGATGATGGTGTATTTCATATGCATGACCATTTGTGAGATTTGGGGCGAACTATTGCTGAACAAGAAAAACAGGGTACCCGCCTATGGAAGGCTGCCCATTTAACCACCACATTCAACAACATCAATTGCTCTCACCTTCGACTCAATGGAAGCGATCCACAAAGGCTCGAAATGCCGTACAGAGCTGGTCTTCGGTATCTTCACTTGCAGGATCTGCGCATTGAAGGCATGACACAAGACACGCTACCAATGCTTCCTCCAAGTTTAATATGGTTAAGGCTGGAAAATTGTCGCTTTGTCATTGGAAAGAATAAAGCAACAATCAGGCCACATGACTCCAGATTTGTGGTAACGTTTTGCAAATGAAGATTATGGAACTAAATGGCTGCTATAACTTTGACAGCTTTTTTATTTCCTCCCTATTTTCAGTTCCTAATATACTATAACTGCAGCACTTGAACATGGGATGTAGTGATAGGTTAAATAATCTCCATGATATCATTGACGACCTATCAAATTTCAAGCATTTATCCTTGAGGAATTTTGATAGATTAGATGGTCTCCCTGATACCATTGGCAACCTGACACAGCTGCAGTACTTGGACTTGAGAGAGCGTGATTGTTTATATATTACTTTCTTGATACCATTGGCAACCTTTCACAGCTGCAGCACTTGGATTTGAGAGGATGTGGAAGTTTGTATAACCTCCCTACTACTATTGGCAACCTGTTACAGCTCCACTACTTGGACTTGAGAGGGTGTAGAAGTTTAAGTCATCTCCCTGATACCATTGGCAACTTATGACAGCTGCGACACTTGGACATGAGATGGTGTAGAAGCTTAAATAATCTGCCTGGTACTATTGGCAAGCTCTCACAGCTGCAGCATTTAAACTTGGGATGGTGTGGAAATTTGAATAACCTTCCTGATAGCATTGGCAACCTGTCACAGCTGCAACAGTTGGACTTGGGACGGTGTAGAAGCATAAATAATCTCCCTAGTACCATTGGGAACCTGTCACAGCTGCAGCGCTTGAACTTAAAAGGGTGTTAAAACTTAAACAATCTCCCTGATACAATTGGAAACTTGTCTCAGCTGCAGCACTTGTACTCGCAGCACTGTAGAAACTTAAAAAATCTGCCTGCTACCATTGGCGACTTGTCACAGCTGCAGTATTTTGACTTAAGAGGGTGTATAAAGTTAAATAACCTTCCCAATACTATTGGCAACCTGTCACAACTGCAGCACTTAGACTTGAGATGGTGTAGAGGCTTAAAGAAGCTCCCTAGTACCATTGGCAACCTGTCCCAGCTGCAATACTTTGATTGGAAAGGGTGTATAAACTTAAAAAACCTTTCTAATACCATTGGTAACACGTCATAGCCGCAGATCTTAAACTTTATACTCTGTAGAAGCTTCCATAAGCTCTCTGATACCATAGGCAATGTCACAGCTACAACAGTTAAAACTTGGAAGGAGTATCACAGCTCTAAGCATGAACTCGGAAGAGTGTGTAAGCTTAAATACCCTCTTTGAATTGGCAACGTGTCATAAATGCAATACTTTGACTTTGAGATGCTTCCTCGACTGTAAATATTAAATATTTTTTCATAAAATTGAGTGTTGATAGAGTGGTTAGTAGAATTGCCTAAAAAGCCTCAAACTTCCCGCCACACCTGGGACGGGCAATGCATTCCAAGCTCTTTGGAATGCTCTGCAGGTTACACGTCTTTATTTGAGCTTGTTTCGTGAATGCCATATTAAATTGTCTCTTGTGATTTAATGGCATACGAATTTACTTTTTACGTCAAAGGCATTTCTTTATTTGAGCTTGACGAGTTTATTTTGTCATTGTACGGTTGAAAAGCTACAAGAGCCCTTGTTACACAGTTGAACGATAACTAACCGTTGATCCCTTCCGCTGCTAAGTTATTACAATTCATGTTGATTTAACTTGCACAACAGGTTACAGTACTTACTGAGGTTGCATGATAGGAAGCAGGGCTTAAATTTTATGGTCCACCTTGCCCATCATGAATTTTTTTTCTACAGTTTAGTCTTCATTATTGTCTTTCGCATGACAATTATTTTTTTTACTGCAAGTCAAATTTTATATAATAAGGCACCGATAGGCGAGGGGCACAAACATTTTCAGCATAAGGAACATGCCTCCTCTCTGCCATAGAAGCACTATCAATACCTAGGTGACCATCTCTTGGAATAGATTGAAAAAGATGACAATTTTGTTCATTGGGTGCTACAACTTCAGATGTATTGGACCATGGAAAAAAATGCTTGATAGAAGGCTGTTTTTTTTCTCTAAGACATTTTCAAATTGTAATCCTTACTTATTTTAAAAATAAAAAAGATTTAGATATTTTGTTCAAATTTATCTAAATTTATAAAAAATGAACCATAAAAAAATAATTTAGTATAAACTAATAACCATATAGAGAACAGGGGGTTGTAGTAGTTGCATAGAACAAAAAAAAAGGAAAAAAAAATCATGGAATATTATTAAATGAGATCCAAAATGTTTGATAAAAAAAACTACAATGTTTAATTTTACTATGGTAAACTGCTACAAATTTTTAATAGAAGTTTGTAAATCATTATTTTTTTAAAAGAACAAAAGAAATAAAATGAAAATCATCTTAATCTTCTCACTAAAATTGTTTTCTTTTTTGCTGTAAGTTGTAACTGTGTAGCAAAATCTCTTTACTTTTTGCAAATCTTTTTTTTTAATTTTAAGTTGTAAGTGTGCAAAAAAATTTCCCTTTTCTGAGTTTTTCTTCTTCTTTACAACTCTTGGATAATAAAGATTAAACTCTAAAACTAGATTAATAAGAGAAAAATGAAATATTTTGCACTGGTAAAACAAAAAAATGGTTTGAAGGAGAAGATTGTTGTTTTTATAAAAAAAATCTATTAAAGAAACTCAAAAGGTATTTAAAATAAAAGAAACTCAAAAATATTTAGAATCTTTAAAACAATCTAAAAATTTGAGATTTGTTTTTTCAACAATAGAAGTTTTCCTTTTCAAAAAAAATGAAGTTTCTATTCTCTTATTGAAGCATAGAAGAATTTTTTATTAAAAAATTTAAAAAATAAAAGTTTATATATATAGGGTCAAATTTTCATATTAACTATTTTTTTACATTTTCTAAAATAAATTGCATGTATTAACATATGATTAAATATTTATTTTTACTATATTTTATAGTTAAAATCTTCAAATACAGGTATACGACCATCAAATTTAAGCTATGATAAGAAGTAACGTGCACAACAATCCCACCTTGAGCACACGCATCATGACCATCGATTTTTCAACTCTTTTTGAAATTAGAAGCGTCAATCTAAGAGAGTGCAATGAAGAAGCTTTCCAAGGGGGAATCAAATCGCTAGGTTCTTTCCCCTAATTTCAATTCTCCATCTGTAGAGGCCTTTGTCTATTTTGATTTAAATGAGCAGTTGGTAGCAACCAAAGGAATAGTGCATCATGTACTATAGTAATTTAACATGTCACTTGCCTTTTGTCTTTCATTGGTGGCCACAATGTTGAGAACATTTATGCATGTTCTAATCCATTGTGATGACTAAAGGCCAAACACTAACATAATTGAGGAAATACATGATACCATAATGATAATTATCAATTTTTTTAACACTACTATAATTTCTTGGTTCTTTGTTCATTGTTTTAGCCTATGATTGTTTAATCTTTGTAAGTAATCTTAGTGGAATATCTAAGCTCCAATAAGCAAGGTTTGACTAATAGATCCATTGCACTAGATATTTGAATGAAAAGCTTTTATAATCTATTAATATAGTTGGTTCGCGCTTGCTTATTCCATTACAATTCCAATTCTTGCATGGATTCCCATTACCCTAGCTATACCAATGGAGTGATGTGTAGTATACTGTATATACCAACATGTTTGTTATGTGTACCCATTACTGTTTCTAATGTGATTAGCACAAAATGGATGATGGTCATGCGTTCTTTGGGTGGCATGGAATTTGTGAATGAAATTCAAGTTGAAGATGTTGGAATTTGTAATCTTGAGTAGTACCAACCAACTGCAATTAATGTAGAGTCAAAAGAGATCCGTTTTGGATCATTCCCCCCATTTTTCATGTTAGACATTTGTTGTCTCAGTTAATGTTTCTGGTAGTGAATTAATTTTGGTGGTTGAATTTGAAATTGAGCAGAAGTTTTTTGAAAAGGCAACAAGGAAAAAACAAAGCAATGTTCAATAGTAGAAAGAAACTAGTAGAAAGATAAGGAGGGAATGTTTAGTAGAACAGAAGAGAAGAAGGAGAAGAACCTGCAGCAGTAGAAGATATTACACAGAGTGTAGAGCTCCAGTGCCTTGAAATATTTACAATAGCAACACAGAGGAGCTCATAGAAAGATCTAGTGCACCAGAATCTAGGGAGTTTTTTGTATGAAGGAAATACAGAGCCTTAGCTCTGATTTTGTATGTAAACATTTTTTAATGTAATCTTTTGTGTAATTGAATGAAATAGAAAATTTATTCTTCCTCCTTGTTGTCTCCTTTGATTTGTTTGTTTTCATCTTTGCCCACTTTAGTTGGGATCTTTTACCATCAGTTTGGTATCAGAGTTGTGTCTATTAGAGCCATAGTTTTCTAGGCAGTGAAGAAAAGCCCTATATTTTTTTTGGGTATTTTTAGTTTTCCCCCTATTTAACAAAATGGCTAGAGGAGATAATAGGAGTTGGCAGCAGTCACCTATGTTTGATGGTAAAAACTATGACATCTGGGAAAAGAAAATGAAAAACTATTTTAGTTGCAAATGATTTGTGGGAGTTAGTAGCAAATGGGTTCACAGATGTGACTAACCCAAATGCATTTATAACATTGAGCAATCTTCAAAAGAATCAGTTGAAGGAGACAAGAAAGAATGATGCTAAAGCCCTTAGTTTGATTGAGATAGCCTTGATAGAGGCTATTTTTCCCTGAATAGCAACAACTATTTATGCAAAAGAAGCATGGGAAATACTTCAAAACGGTTACAAGGGTACTAACAAGGTGAGGCTAGTGAAACTCTAGCTACTAAGGAGAGATTTTGAGACCCTACAAATGAAGGAAAATAAGTCCATTTCAGATTTTTATACAAGGTTTTTCACTTTGTTCAACTAGTTCAAGATAAATGGAGAATCAATGGAAGAGTGGAGGATTGTGGAGAAAATCCTCAAAAGTCTACCCTCAAAGTTTGATGCAGTAGTGATTGTCATTGAAGAGGCAAAGGACCTCTCAAAAATGACATTTGATAAGTTAATGGGCTCACTTCAAACCCATGAGAAGCACCTAAATAGGTTTGCAAATTATCCCCATGAGAAATATTTCAAAGCTCAAGCCAATGCAAGCGGTAGGGGAAGAGGTAGAAACAACATCGAACAAAGCTCAAGAGACAGAGGTAGAAGTAACTCTAAAAGAGGAGGCTCATATAGTCAAGAGGAGGCCAACACATCCCAATCAGACTTCCAAAACATAGAAGAATAGAAACTCAAATCAGAGGTATGATAAGAGCAATGTGCAATGTTACTACTGCCACAAATATGGTCACTATGCAAGTGAATGTAGGAAGAAACAACGTGACCAAGGAAGTCAAAATACAAATGTGGCTGATAAAAAAATGGTTGAAAGTAATCAGAAAAAGGCCTTCATCATATGCAACATTGTTGAGCAAGGCAATAATGAGGTATGGTTTTTAGATAGTGGATGCAGTAACCACATGAGTGGTAATGAGAGTTTATTTTCTTTCATTGATAAAAATGTCAAGTCTGATATAAAAATGGGGAATAATGAAATAGTTTCTATTGTGGGAAAGGGGTCTATTATGTTTCAAACCATGCAAGGTGAGAAGAATGAGATTGACAATGTATATTTTTCCCTTGGCATAAAGCACAATATCATGAGTACTGGATAGCTGATCCAAAAAGGCTACAAAGTGTTGATAGAAAATGGTGTTCATTATTTATGAGAAGGATGGGAGCAAGAAAATAGTTGCAACAGTGCCAATGACAAAGAATAGAATGTTTCCTTTGAGGTTAGAGGTGTTTCTCAGCTCAGTCCATAGTTGCACCTCCTAGGTATGGAAAATGTACAACAATGTAGTAGCAAGTAGCCCTCAAGACAGTTGTTCAAGACCCCTCCAAGCTTTGACATCTCATGTATGGACACTTAGGCTATGTTGGTTTGAATCTTTTGTCAAAGAAGGGTATGGTTAAAGGTTTTCCAACCATTGTAGAGTTTAGTGATAGATGTGAAGCCTATATTTTAGGCAAGCAACATAGGCAGCCTTTTCAATCAGGAAATTCTAGAAGGGCAAGAGCACCATTGGAGCTGGTGCACACTTACTTGTGTGGCCCTATGGAAATAATTTATATTGGTAAGAGCCAATATTTTATGACCATAGATGATTACAGCCATAAGACATGGGTTTATTTCTTACAACATAAATATGAAGCATTTGACAAGTTTAAAGTGTTTAAGGTCTAGGCTAAAAAGGAAAGTGGATATTTCATCAAGGTCCTAAGGTCAGATAGAGGAGGAGAGTATACCTCTAATCATTTTGTGAATTTTTGCAAGGAACGAGGCATTAAGAAGGAGCTAACAACAACCTATACTCTACAGTAAAATGGAGTGGTTGAGACAAAAAAATAGAACCATTGTGGAGATGGCAAGAAGTATGCTTAAAGCCAAAAGACTTTCAAATGAATATTGGGGTGAAGTTGTAGCAACAACAGTATATTTGATAAATAGAAGTCCTAAAAATGCAATTTGTGACAAGATTTTGCAAGAGGAGTGGACAAAATACAAGTGGATGGTTGAACACTTGAGAGTGTTCGGGTGTGTTGCATATGCACTTGTACCAAAAGAGAAGAAGAAAAAGTTGGATGACAAGGGTGAGAAGTGTATCTTCATGGGTTATAGTGAAGATTCCAAAGCCTACTAGTTGTATAATCCAGTCACCAAGAAAATAGTTATCAGCAGAGATGTAGAGTTCTTAAAGAATGAGTCATGGAATGGAATGGTGGACAACAATATGAGTATTTTTGTCACAATACCCTTTGAGGATGAAGCAGCTCCAAAAGTTAGGAGTGTTGAAACTCTACAACAAGGTAATGGTTCATAAAACAATGGAAGCTTTGAAATTTTTTAGCAAGGCAGTTGCTTTAGAAATTTATAACAAAGTGAAAATTTTAGCGCTCAATATTCTTCATCAGTCCAGCAGTCAAGCAACTCCAAAAATTTTGACTACAGACTTGCATCATTGATGCCAAGAAAGACCAAGAGTCTAAGGGAGATCTACCAAAATGAAAGGTATGATGAAGAGTTTGATGAAATCTTGAATTTTGAATTATTTTCTCATAGTGGTCCAATTTATTTTGAGGATATTGTGAAAGAAAAGAAATGGTGTGAAGCTATGAATGAGGAAATAGATGCAATAAAGACAAACAATACATTGGAGCTCACTAATTTACCCAAAGGGAAATCAGTCATTTGAGTAAAATGGGTCTATAAGACCAAGAGAAATGTCGATGGAAAATAGCGAGGCATAAAGCAAGGCTAGTTGTCAAGGGGTACAAACAGTAGTTTGGGAGAGATTATGATGAGAAATATGCACCAGTTGCAAGGCTAGAAATAGTGCGGGCAGTCCTAGCAATTGCAACCAAGCACAAATGGAAAGTATTTCAAATGGATGTAAAGTTAGCCTTCTTGAATGAAGTGCTAAAAGAAGAGGTGTATGTGGAGCAACGACCTGACTATGAATTCCTAGGACATGAAGACAAAGTCTATAGGCTCTGGAAAGCTCTCTATGGGTTTAAACAAGCACCACAGGCATGGTGTACAACATAATTGATTTGTACCTATTGAGTAATGGCTTTAGCAAAAGCGGTAGTGAGCCCACATTATACGTCAAGGCAACCAATGGTGAGATTCTTATTGTTGTTTTGTATGTAGATGAATTTATTTTCACAATAAATAGTAATTTTTTCATTACTGATTTCAAAGAGGCAATAAAAAATTAGTTTGAAATGACAAACCTAGGTTTACTAAAATATTTCCTAGGCATAGAGGTCCAACAAACATAGCATGGAATCTTCATTTCACAAACAAATTATGTCAAACAAATCTTGAAGAGATTTAAATGTTGGATAGAAAACCAACCCCAACCCCATAGCTATAGGTCTGAAATTAAGCAAAGAGGACAACAACAATGATGTTAACCCAACCCTCTACAAGAGCATGGTTGGAAGCCTCATATATTTGATAGCAACAAGACTTGATTTGATGTACATGGTAAGCCTAATTTCTAGGTTCACGGAGCAACCTAAGGATGTACACTAGCAAGAAGGAAAATGAATTCTAAGGTATGTTAATGGCATGAAAGGCTATGGCATTATGTATACTGCCTCCAATGAGTTTTAGCTAGTTGGGTACACAGTAGTGATTGGGAAAGAAATATAGATGACAGGAAGAGCACATTTAGATATTTGTTCTACATCCAGGTTCAGGAGCAATATCATGGGCATCAAAGAAGCATCCCATAGTTTCTTTCTCCACAGCTGAAGCAGAGTACATAGCAACAAATACAATAGCATGTCAAGCCATTTGGCTTAAAAGAATCCTTATAGACTTGAATGAGGAGCAAGAAGATGGTACAACCATATTGTGTGACAACGTGTCTTTTATTGCCTTAACTATGAATCATGTCTTTCATGGACGAAGCAAGCACATTGAAATATGCTACCATTTCATAAGGGAGTTGATGGAGCATGGAGAGATTCAACTTCAGTACTACAGATCTGAGCAACAGTTTGTGGATATTTTCATAACTAGGCATTGTCAAAAGACTCCTTTCAACACCTAAGAGATAGGCTTGGCGTGTTGGAATGCCCCTAAACTTTAGTTTTGGAAACTCAAAAATGTGCCAAAAATCTGAATAGGTCCGTGCAAGATAGCTCTAGAACACAGAACAGGTGCAAACAGGAGTGCTCCAGAAATTTAGCTCCGTAAAATTTGAATGGTGATGAAAAACATAAAGGTTCAAGATTAAGGGGGGGTGTTGGAATTTGTAATCTTGAGCAGTGCCAACAAACTACAATTAATGTAGCATCAGAAGATATCTATTTTGGATCGTTCCCCCCATTTGTCATGTCAAACATTTGTTGTCCCAATTAATGTTTATGGCAATGAATTAATTTTGGTGGTTGAATTTGAAATTGAATGGCAATTTTTTGAAAAGGAAATAAGGAAAAAACAAAGGAATGTTCAATGCCAAAAAGAAGGTAGTAGAAGGACAAGGAAGGAATCTTCAGTAGAACAGAATAGAAGAAGGAGAAGAAGAACATGTAGTAGCAGAAGATATTGCACATAGTGTAAAGCTCCAATGCTCTGAAATATTTGCAGTAACAATATAGAGCAGCACACAAAAACCTCCAGTGTGTCAGAATCTAGGCAGTTTGTTGTATGAAGGGAATACAAAGCCTTAGCTCTAATTTTGTATGTAAATATTTTTTAATGTAATCTTTTATGTATTTGAATGAAATATAAAATTTATTCTTCCTCCTTGTTGTGTCCTTTGATTTGTGTGTTACACGGGCAAGCAAAACAATCTCCTAAAATGGCTCCTAGTTCAAATATATAGTTAATAATAATATATAATTGATTCACATACATTTAATAATAAACAGTTGAATAATTCTCATTAAAATAATATACTTACCAAAGACAAATACTAATAACTTATTATTTGACTCCTCCCAAATATTTCTCACCCAACTACTTCAACAAATCCGAACCTTGACGGCAATCCGCATTCCCTAAGCTTAACCATAACAGTATACATTTTAGAATTGAAGCTCATTGTCTAACAAACTTTTTCTTTAATTGCAAGTCATAACAACTTTTCTATGCAAAAAAAAAAAAATTATTACCAAACATTCCAAAAGCATGGTCATAAAATCAAATACGAGACACTCATCATAATGTATGATTACTATCTTGAAAAAATATACAAATTAAGATAGTACCTATAAATATCATTGTTGTAAGGATGAATCGTTAGAAATACGAACTGAGAATAAGTTATTAAAATTCAGGAGCCTCAAGAACATATACTTGATATATACTCTTTGATTCTTATCGCAGAATTTTTCGTCACCATCTTAAAAGTTCCTTAGATAATTTCTTCCCTCAATTTTCTTAAAACAAAATGTAAAACGTCTTCCCTTTGCTTCCCATATATGTGAAAAAATACCATTTTCATTAAAATAAAAGCTCATATTAGAAATGCCATTGATGATGTCAAATTGGAGTGCCCAACCATTTCTATTGCTCTATCGTCTTTATCTCTCAGTGAGAACCAAATGACATTTCAGATTTCTTCTTTACAGATTGTATTTGTCCTCCTCCACTTGCAGAAGAAGGCTCAAATTGGTCTATTGGTCCTTTCTTCAAGCTTTTCCCTTTTTCTTTTAACTTTGTCTTTGTGGATGGAGATAAGCAAGAAACTATAAATATGCATTGTCATAACACATGCCCACACCCCACACCAAAATCTCCTACACAAATAAACTATATGCTATTATAAGTGGTCATCCACCATTTCCCTAATTTAATCGATCTATCCTTTCACAGACCACCTTCAATACTGTTAACCCACAATTCATGAACTCCGACACTAGGCACCCATATTGCTTTTCATTATAATACACTCAGATTCATCCACCACAATGCAATCCTACTCATTAAATTCCCATAACAACCTTTCATTCCTTCCTTGTTCAATGCTTAGTGCTCATAATTTTATACTAAAGAAACATAAAATATAAGAAAAACTACAAACGATAAACCAAAGTTGACTTCTACCACCAAGTAACTGCAAAATAATTCACAGAAGAAATGGATTGATAACTCTATATAACACCCATTTTGCAAACTAGAACTCACGCAATTCAATTCTACTATAGCTATCCTCCCTGGTTCTACTTAGTAAGCATATATGCAAAAGGTGGAAGCATTGATAGGGCATGCAAACTATTTGACATCCATGCAAAATGTGAACTTAGTAAAGACACCTTGATGGATTTTATGTTCTCATGCAACTATAGGAGTATATAGATAGGAAAAGTGAACTAATCAATAGAATGTCATGGACTATTTCCAAAAATGTGGAATTATACTCAAGGCACGTTGAATGTTAGAGTGCATTCCAACTAGCAAATAGTATTCATTGGCCACTTACCACTCCCAACATCATTTCACAATGAATTTCAATCAAGTTTAATGAATTTAAGTGATCAACTATCAATCCTTCATCCTCCATTCTTAGTCTAATAAATAACACCTAGCCTATTTTAGAGCTTATGAGAGTAACAATGCATTACACCTGCCAATTGCATTTACATTTTTAGTGCCTAGTCTTTGCTTATAAGTATGATTATCAAAACCCATTTGTACATATCTTGCAATCGATGCATTCTTGGGACCACATTTTTTAAGGGCATTATGTAGATAGTTCGCATGCCTTACCTATGCCTCCACACCTTTTCTTTAAGTGTACAATGTTTAGATTTTATGAAGAAGAATGTAGTAAGTTTAACACATATATATAAATCATATATATTAAATTATATAATAATATTATATTATTTACAATGGCTCTGGGAAAATGCCAGCAATTCATCTACAATTCATCGTGATGGAAAATTAATTATTCATATATTAAAAAATATTAATGCAATTAATTTTCCATGGTGGTGGATTTTACTATGGTGAATTTTTCATGGCAGTGAATTTTCTCTTAGTGAATTGTTGGCGATGAATTTTCGGTTAGTGAATTGCTGACGGTGAATTTTTCATATGCCATTTACAATATATAATATAAATACTATATATTATATTATATAATATATAATTAATAAATATGTATATTATGTTATAAATAATATAATATATAATAAATATAAATATAAATATATATTATTAGTACTTGCTTTTGTCAAGACTATTAAATTGCATATTGCTTAACTAGTAGATTAATGTTTGATATTGAGGGGAGTGGAGAGGAAGGAAATGTTGAGACCATGAGCACCTAATTACTTGGTCAAGTTTAAGAAGGCTCTCATGTGGAAGCTCTATCAAAGCCAAGGAACCATCATAATATGGAGCTATTGCATCTCTTCTTCCATACAATTGAAATCAAATTGCTCTGTAGAGGTATTGATTTATCTCTTAATTCCTTTACAAATGTGTGTTGTGCTCTAAAATTCATTTTGGTCTTGCTAACTCTGTAGCTCCAGTTCCTTAAAATGTTGTGAGATATGTTCTTCTCTCAAACATCTACGTAGAAGTGGGTAGGTGGGGTGAGGTTCAAATGGCAAGGAAATTGATGAAAGATCAAGGAATTAAAAAATCCCTAGATGTAGTTGGATAGAAGGCCATAAAATAGTACATGTTTTTTTGTGTAGGAGATAGATTACATTCACAAACATAGTAGATTTATACAAAGTTGGAGAAATTGGACTTGGGAGATAAGGGCAGTAGAGTATTTTCTAGATTCAAGGCATGTACTGCTAAAGAAGAGGAAAAATAATTATTTCTCTACCACCATAGAGAAAATTTGGCAATTGTATTTGGTTTTTTAAACAACACCATAGAAAAATTATTAGAGTTGTTAAGAACCTTCGAGTATGCACTGATTATCACACTACAACAAAATTTATCTCCAAGATAGTTGCAAGATAAATTGTTGTGAGAGATGCAAACCGTTTCCATCATTTTAAACAAAGACAATGTTCTTGCGAAGATTATTGGTGATGTTAAATGAAACAAAATGAAAAATGAGCTTGCACTATAATAATGTGCACAGTGCCAAACCTTAAATAATAAAAAAGAAGTTTATAAAATTTAATTTTTAGTTTTATTTTGAGTGTTTGAGAATCCACCCTATTCTATTGGCTTCATAAAATTAAACTCATAAATTGCAATGTAGATCACTACTTATATACAAGTGGAGCAATCCATCTCACCTAACTTGAAAGCTATTAACTTCTTCTTGTTGCTTGCATACTTATCTATCTTGCCTAACCTACATGTGTATGATTGGGATATTAGCTTCATACTTATCTATCCTTTTCACATGGCATTTTAGTTGCACAACTCACTACCATTGAAATCCGCAATGAGCTAAGTAGTTTATCTGAGAAGAGTTCCTAATAGTTGCAGTTGATCCTACTTAGCTCTTCCAATCAACAAGGTATTGCAAACACTAACCAATTAAAATTTCTTACATGATCAAAAATAATTCTTTGTCTACAAAACCTAAAGCTTCTTCTTTCTATTAGATTTAACCCATAATTTTAGGTAACAAATATTTGTTCTGATGCTAAATAGTATAGCTTAGCCCATTCATAGGGTTATTCATCTTGTTTATTTCCATTTGGGTGCTCTATGTTTGGATTGGTATTTGTTGTCTTTGGTACAGCTTCACCCAATTATTTTGTTGTTCATGTTCTTCTGTCTAGATTTCAACATTCTCAATTTTAAATGAAACACACTTCAAAGTTTTACTCCAAAGCATTGGCATTTGTTATCATTGGATGCACACCCAAACTTATTTCTCAAGATAGGCTGCCATTCATAAACACCAATTTCTTTAGTTCATAAATGATAAATCTAAGAAATGTTGTTTGTAATTTTAGTAATTGTATGACTATGGACAATCCAAATCGAGGAAACTAAGTTAGATGTTTCAAGATAATCCTCAAACAAACAAATCTCCTTCAATGAAGTTCAATTTAATGTTTTCATTCTCATAGAAAGAGCTACTTATCGAAAATGGTTTTTAGTATTAGTAGAAATAAGGGACTTATCCTTTCAAATAAGCAAGCAGAGAGAACAAGAAACAGAAGAAAAGTAATAGACTATTTATTTAGGAATCTTATGTGTACATCTAATAAAAATCATGAATGAAAAAGCAATTGGATTTTATGCATTTGTTTGAAGGTCCTAAGAGATATTAGTCTTGCATCTGAGTCATTTCAATGACAAGTAATGGGATTTAGTTTTATCCCAAATTCAATTTTGCAAAAATTCCAACAATAATAGATTTAGAGTTAAATCCATTTTTTAAATAATATTTTATAAAGCTTTATAAATTTGATTTAGTTTTTGTAGGCTGGGAAAAGCTTTTAAGCTTGTCTAAGTGATCCTCTTAAAATAAAGTTGAGATAGATTATCAGATATTATTATGTAAAACTAATAGTTATTTTGATTAATTTAAGCCTAATTTTAAATGAGATAAATAAGTTATTTTATATTATTTTGAAATTTAAATGTTAAATAATACAATTTATTTTGTTTATTTTAATTTTAAATGTTAATTATAAATAAATATGAATTTATTTTTTATTTTTTCTCAATATTATGCAACAATATTATTACATTTTTAGAATTTCTTAATCAAAATTAATCAGAGCTAGCATTATAATAGTCAATAAAAAGTCTTCTTTTAATCTTAAAATACATTATTAAATTATTATTTTCATTATAATAAATAATGAAAAAAATAGTCTCCCTCTCTCTACCTCCATGCATATATCACTTCCAATTCATATCTTTATCTTTTTAGATCCATCTTTCTTTCTCTCCTCTCTCTTTTTATCTCTCCCTCTCCTTCTCTCCATATCCCTTCTCCACATCCATCTCTATCTTCTTACTCCCCACCATGTGTTCTCTCTTCCCCCTCTATCTCTCCCTCTTTCTATCCCTATGTCTCCCTCTAAACACTAGACCTATTATTTTTCTAATTGAACTTCCACACCTCTTCGGCATACCCATTGTACACCAACTAGGTGCAATTGCTAGTCTATGTTCTCTCACACTTTTTTAGGATGGGAGAGGAGGAGATTGAGATAACATGAATAATGAAAAATGACTTCTTAGAGGATTCTTTTTTGGTGGGTTAAACTTTGGGGCATAGGATATTAAAATCCACTATAATTATCATTTAATAAATCAAAGAAATATAAAAAGTGCAAAGATTAGAGCTCTTTAATTTTATTTCAATATTTAAAAATTAAAGATAATAATATTATTAAAATATTTATTTTAAAAAAAATATGTTTCAAGATAATATTAATATAAATATATTAAATATATCTATTTAAAAACATCAATCTTAATTTATTTATTTATGAATTATTTTATTTTTATAAATTTATCTAATGTACTATGCTATTATACACTTTTTGCATAAATACATGATATAACAGAAATATGTTATTGTATTAATATTATTTTTACAATAGATAAGTTATTAATTTACATTTATATGTATCTATCCATAATAATAATACCTAACACTACTATATAATTCTTAAATCCAATATAATATATAAGATATAGATTTATACAATATTAAATCTATAAACTAGATAAGAATACAAGTCAATATAAATATTTCAATTATCATCAGATTTATATTCTATCTCTAAGTGTAATATTAAGATATAAATAGTAAAGTGAATAGTTATAAATACTATCTATCTATTGAAATATATAGTTGAAAATAATGGTTTACATAGATGTACAATATTTTAATTTAATTATTAAACATTTCTATGCCAGTCATACATTTTGTTTGTTTTATATTTTTATTGTTTTTTCATGTCAATTATTCAATAGTTTTGTTAACACACTCATGTCATCACACTCCACTCCTTGTTATCACTACCTCTAAGCATAATTATAATTTGTTGATGTAAAAGTATATAATATTTTAAATGACTCTTTGTTATAAGAATATTCATTTTTTTATCATCTACTTGGGGCATCTCCTTTATGTTTTCTCATTGTCTTCAGTCATTTTTAAAACTTATTAACTTAGTATGAAAGGTTTTTGACCAAAAGAAAACATATTCCTTCTTGTTAATGTTGGCACCTAAATTGACTATGTCAAATTATGCTTGAGTCCTAAATCCTTAGTATATTTAGGACACATTTTACCAATCGTAGATAACCTATTTGATAAATCTCCAATTGGGTCCATTTTGTTAAATTTTCTCTAAATGTTGCTCCCCTTCACCCCTATGTACCCTTGATATGTTGAAAATTACAAAAAAAAATAAAAAACTAAGTCTAGGGTGTTTCTAGTCTTTTCCCTAAGTGTGCAAATTGTTAGTTTCAAATTTTTTCATTCATTCATACCTTTCCTCTTACCCCTATGTGTACACCTTCATATTTTTAAAAGAATTGACTCTCATCTAGGTATACTTTTCATTTAATCCTCAACTTCTAACACTTTAAAGTTAGAGATGCAAAAATATCTTTTTTGGTGATCTGAGTTGTAGACCCCAACCCATAAGTTCTAATAATCTCCCAAGTGCCAAGGTTGTCAAACATGTGAAGATCACCACAAACCTATATTTAGACCTTGGGCAACTTAGAACCAATTGTTAAGGTGAATAAGACCTTCATGTATAGCTCTACAAGACCAATGGGGTTTCCTTGAGGTGCTAGATTGATGATTGAAGGTATGATTGAACACTTCCTTACAACAAACTATACCCATTGCATAGTGTATTTGAATACTAATGTAGTGCCCCTCCGTGTTTGGCCCTTGCTTGATGTTTGATTAATTTTGTTCGAGTGAGTTTTCTGATATGTAGTGTTAAAATTAATTCTTATTAAAGTTGTTGTTTGATGTAGAATTAAATATATATAATTAAATAAATTATGTTATTAGAAAAATGTAAATGCTGTGTTTGAATGATTAAATTATTAAATTAAATTATTAAGTTGTAAAGTGACTTTATAATTAAATCTAATTATTATTTAATGTTGAGTTTTATTAATAAAGTAAAATGTGGGAAATATTAAAAAAAAAATATTGAAATTGGTATTAATTTCGAATCAAGATAAATGATCAAAAAGAAAAACAATTAGAAAGGATAGAAAAAGTAGAGTTCATACACATGCATGACTCCAAACTAATTGCTGAATGAAAACTTCTAAATTTTAAGTGATTATTGCTTGATTTTTGTTTTGGAAAAATGAATCACTTTCCTTGTTTTAATAATGAACATTTTGGGGAGGTTTCTCATCTTTGATTTTGTGTTTTCCTAAAGAGAATTTTTTCTAAAGAAATACTTTTGTAGAATAGGGGCATTTTTATGAATTGTTTGAGAAGAAAATAGGGAATTGAGGAAAATGGATTATTTTAAAATTGGGTTTCAAATAGTTGATTCTCTCGGGCAGAAGAGTGGTCTTGGCACCAGGCTCCGGCTCAATCCGGGTTGGACTCTAAGATTCGGAAAGGACATCGTATCAACTCAAATTGGAGAAAACGAATTTTGCAGATGAGTATTCACTCTTCCTATGCGGGTGTTGTTGTCCGTTTGTTTGATGATATAATCATTTCATTAATTATTGCATTCTTGAGAAACCATTTATTCATTAATATCGGCCATTGCTTTTACTTGAAAGTCTTGAGACCTACCCATTACATTTTCTGGAAAGAGTGTGCTTCTTAATTTAAAGATTTTAAGAGCCTCCTTGCAAAATCTATTTTGTGTGCATTCTGCAATCTTTTCATTGGTTTTGTTTGGTGTCGATGGTTATCCATTACATTTGGTTATTTAACATGCTTAATAATCCTTTTTGTAAGAAATTTAATTGAAGTCCTGCATTTTACATTGCTTTATGGTTTTGTCTTGAAATGTGACTTGCATGCATCGAACTTCCTACCTGTCGGTTATTTGGGTTTGGTGTTTGAAATTTGATGGTTTCAGATGGCACCATTTATATCGGCATCTCTTTTATCTGCTCCCTTCATTTCGGTGGTTATATTTGATTTGAACTTTCAGTCCCTTTCAATGGTTTCGTTTTGTGAAATTCGATTTACTTCTTGTTGTATTCGTACCCCTGTTGCAATGGATATGTGTCCGGTCTAAACTTGAACTGTAATCAATATTCAAACCGCAGTTTTTATTGAATTATATATATGCCGCCTTCCATCATAAACTGGGTTTAATGCATTTCAGCTATGGTATTCGATTTTATAGAATTTCCGATGGTGAAGCATTATGTTGCAGCCGAATCTTCTGTATAATAATTCGATTTCATTGAGCTTTTGGTGGATTTGTAATCTTGTATGGCAACCGATTCTATTGCTTGATAATCCATCCTTACTGTTGGGTATCGATGTATATTTGTGAGAGTTTTCTTAGCACTTCATGGCCACGCCAGCACGTACCCTCTCCTTCACCCATGTCGTTGTTGGATGTATGTCACTAAGAATGTTTTTTTGATCTTCTTTGGCAGCCGATTTTTTCTTTTTGAATTACATCTGCTTGAAAGTTTCTAAAGCTTTTCTTACAGACTTGATTTAGGCGCAACCCTCTACCATATCACTCTATGTGCCCCTTTTGATTTTAATCACTGCCTTTGTTTTCTTTTGATGGAAATCCCACCCCTTGTTTGGAGTTTGATGCCTTACGTTTGTCACTTGATTTATTTGTTAATTCCAGTCCTTGTTTGGCAATCGATATTCACTGAATTGTGTATCGATATTTCTTTGATTTGGAATTCGATTTTCTTCAGTCTGCAGATTCGATGTGCTCTTGTTTTGCGTTTGAATGTTTACCTCCCCGGGTTTGGTGTATTCCCTCTTGAGTCGGCGACATACTATTAGTGGCTATAGTTCATGCTTGACAAACCTTTCTCTACAGATGATGATTTCGCAGTTTATTGATACTGAGAGCTCCCTTCCATAAGCCGAATTCTTTTCTTGAAATTCAAGGCTTGTTTGCTGTCTATGTCGATTAACTGTATTCTATAGTTATCCTGTATGTTGGGCGATTATGGCTGCTTCATGCTTTTACTTTCCGATTTGCATATCAAAAATACGTGCGAATTTAATTTTTCAGTTTTGTATAAACTTTATAATGCAAAATGTGGGTATAGTCGGTGGATGGAGCATAGGCTTTATGTAGCAATGTACTTGATATGCCTCCTCTATAATATTATAATGCACTTTTACTTCATATATATTCAATGGAAGTAGTTTGTTCTGGTATTAGTTATTGGTTAGTTCTTGGCATATATGTATGTATGTACACATATGTTTATATATATATATATATATAGAGGTATGTAAATAAATGTTTAATACATTTAAGTTGAAATGAAATGTTTTACAAACAGCTTTTCAATTATAAGATATGTTTATATAAATGTATACATGTATTTGTATTAAAGTAATAGAAAGAGAGTAATTTATGCTTTATGATTAACTGGGTTTTAAGTAGATAAGCATATTGGAAAGCTAAATAAAAGAAAAGAGTTAATTGTGTTATTGGGAGGTTCCTTAATGTGATTAGAACAAAAATGGTATAGATAAAATAGATAATTATTATCTTAAGAGTAGTTTTTAAATATAATTGTCGTAGTGATTGAGGCCCTAGTTAGAGTATTTTGCATGGTTATAATGTTTTTTTTTTTTTTCCTGTATTGTGTTGTTAATTGGGATTGGGAGATTTAGGTAATTGGGGTTCATATAATTAAATGGGTAGCTAAACTAGACTTCTATATAGATTATATGCTAAGATTTGGATTTCGTCTTAAGTGTAAGTTGAGATAATTCTTGTCTTCATGATCATAATGTGACAATGTGTGTGTCTTGAATATGGAAAGTGAGCATTTTAGAATGTGGAAGAGATGTTTATTATGGGTGGTTCATGTTTGCTTGTTATTGTGTGCTTGCTTTAATTAATGTATTTATTGGTTGCAACGCTTGATTGTTCCTTGTGATGAATTATGTGTGTGATATTAGAATTTAAGTTGATCTTGATTATTGTTTTATGGAGGGGGTTTTGGTGCTAAGTGGTAACGGGGTCTTCCAAAGGCTTGGGGAAAATAGCTTGAGTGTTAATTTCATGAGTTTTTCCATTTTGAAAGTAAATTGATAGTTTATGAAATTGTTTTATTGAATGAGGTTGATGATCCCCTAAAGGATGTTTCCACTCATGTTTCTATACTATTGATAGTGAGTGTTGTTTGTAATGTTTATTGGTTGCTCATTTAGTTTGAGGTGTCGAGTTAGTGGAAATGAGAAGCTCTTGATTATTGAGATTGATTTTGATTTTGAGAGGATTTTTAGGGTTTTGTGTATGAGGGATTTCTTGTGCGGAATTGTTATGGTAATCTTCTATAGGTTAGAGGGGAGTATGGTTTTTACTTGCATGAGTTGGTAGGGGGGTTGGCAACCTAGGAAGATCCACATTGGGTAACCCATATCAGGCCATGAGTGTTTGCATGAGTTTTATATTGTTTCACCTAGAAGTGGGTGGTTTCATGATTTTGTCATTTTGATAGTGGGTGATCTTTATGCTTGGATTGTGTGCATTAAGGTGTGTAGTCTTGCACTGTTTCCTTGTGGTTATTGTTGGGGAAATATTTTAAATATTGTTGGGTTTTATGATGAATTCTTTGTGAACACTTGATTTTATACTTTATTTATGATTATGTGGGCTCTGGCCAAGTTTCACTCTGGAATTGTTAGCTTTTGAGACTTTGTGTGAGTTGGTGCATGCCTCACTTTATGAGATAGTTTATGGGATTTTTTTTATGATTGTGCAAGTTGGCTTATCCAGTTAGTGGATTGTTGAGTTTTGTTGCTAGTAGGAAGAGTGGCTTCCCATGGGAGCTGAGACCCAAAGTGGTGCCCAGGGTAACCCATTGGAAGTTTCTTAATCTAGTGAAAAAACTAATAATTAATTAGAGGGTTTGGGCAGTACTCACATTAATAAAAGATAATGGATGCCTCTTTCATGGCTCAAGTACTCATTTAGGCTTCAGATAAGATGGGAAGGCTTGGAATGGCAAGATCAATTATTTTATCTTCATGAAAGGTATGTTGATTTCATATGAGTTAGAATGGGGGTCAGGAATCCATTGAGGTTGCCAAGGTAACTCAAGATGGGGGTTGGTAACCTAGGAAGATCCACATTGGGTAACCATATCGAGCTATGTGATGAAACTCTTCCCTACAACAACCTTGTATGCCATGTTTTTTTTCCCCTTATTGTTCATGTACCTCTAGAAGCAGTTGTTCTTTATGTTTTGTTTGTTACCCTTGTATGTTGGAGTCATGTTAGCCTATGTTAGCTTGACTGTTTGTGTAGTGGATCCTTATTGTCATCTCCTAGCATGGGGGGTGGACCTTAGGGTTCCACATGGTTGGGTGGAATGTGTTATGCACTCCATTGGGTTCCAAGTTGATGTTTATGAGCATGAATTTGTATCTTATGCTATGTTCTAGATCTTGCACCAAATTATTGTGGTAGCAATGATGTTATGTAATGTAACCATTTCAGTTGTATCTTATCAGGTATTTGATGTATCATTCCCATTGTTATAAGGGAAGATTTTATGTAAACTTGTAAGCAATGTAATGATTTACCCCATGTATGGGAAGTTGTATATGTATTTATTGGTTCATATTCTATGCTCTTGAATGGTGTTGTATCTGTGGAAATATGTATATCTAAATTTTTTAATGCAGAGGTTGTAAATTAACCCTTGTTAAATTAGTCATTTTACAATGTATGTTTAGGTTGGATAATTAAGGTGTTTATAATGTAGTCATGATACCCTAAATGAATATTAAATGTAAATGTACATGTGGATTACACTTTATGTAATTGTTGGTATGATCTTTACATTGATTCACTTTAAAAAAATTGTATCATAATTGTTAGTTAGTTTTGTTGTCCTTTGGGGTTTCGTGGCAGGGTGGTACAACTGATGTCACAATATACCTATGTGTTAGTTTAGGCATGCAAGGATTATCACCTTATTAAATAGATGATCCACCACATAAACATTTGAGAATGTGTTTTATGATAATCATTTGTGTTGTTGTATACATTCAGACATGACAATAGAACACAAACTTGTAAAATTGAAAAAGGATTAAGTTGATGTATTTTGAGTGTGTTGAGGATGATGGGTGAGAAATCCAATCACAAAAAAAATCATTTAGCCATTGGGAAACAAAGTCTCTAGATTTAATCAAACATATAACAACTAAAAACAAGGTAATGCCTTAATCAAGCCACCACAAAAAGCTATGGCTTTTCAGAATGTACAAGAAAGTTAGGATTTACATATACATTCAAAAAAATAATAAATGGTTGTAGAATATCAAGTAATTCTACTTATTGCTTCATGAATATACCCATACACTTCCTTTTTATGTTAAAAAAATACCTTACAAAGGCTTTGCAAGGATTTTATAGAATTCTAGTTGAAAAACTAAACAACATATATCCAAAAATGCATACCATACACAAGGAGACACTCAACTTAGTTCAATTCTTCCTTTAATCATTTGATATTAAATTTTTACAAATTTTTATTACAAGTTTGGGATAAACCCATATCATTACAATACAAAAATAGCTGCACCTAGAACTCAAAATAAAAACCCTAAGGATTGCTTTGAATATATCCCTTTTTTTGGCCTTTTCATTATTTTTCCCTTGTCTAAAATGTTCTCTTTCAAAATATGGTTGTCAGGGCATATATACCCATGAAGAGAAACCATGTCGAATGCTAGAAGACCATATCTCACAAGTAACCCTTGCTACAAGCATATCCAAGAAAAAAGTGATAATGGTCCTCTATAAACACAATCTAATAATAAATTAATATTAAAATCATTAAAATCATTAAAATCTTGTCCAAGAGGGTAAGGGTCTTTATAAACTCTCACATCTAAGAAACTTCCTTCCACCTTGTAATAGCAATAGAACCGTTGGAATTTAATGCAGATAATGTTTCCTACAACCAAGAGTGCTAAAAAATCATTAAAATCCTTAAACTCTTATAAACTCATAATTATAAACTAGCAAAATCATTAAAATCATTAAAATCATTAAAATCATTAAAATCTTATAATTATATCAAACTAGCAAAATCATTAAAATCATTAAAATCATTAAAATCTTATAACCAAGTTTAGCAATGATTCAGTCCAAGATATATTGGCATCATCCAACCTCATGAAAACACATATTGATGATCAAGAAACTCCTAAGCCAACACTTATACCCAATGCAGAAAATATAAATATAGGTCATATTATTTATTTATATGCCATTTCTTAAAAAATTAATGAACTTAGTTTAAGTGATAAGAGTGATTAATAAATGTGATGGTTCTCACAAAAATGATCTACATTTGGGTTGTCTCATATCTCAAGGAGCGACCAACAAGGTGTGTTGAGAAGTGTCCTCAAGGGTCATATGAGTGTCTCTCAACAAGACACTTAAGATTAAGTCTTGCTAGCTCATGGCCCATAGCCTTGGCGTCAACTACTGTCTTGCACTTGTAAATCCACATCTATAATGGAAAGGTGGCAGTTGGCTTGCGTTTGTTGCACTCTTGGTTGTAGGCAACATTATCTGCATTAAATTCCAAGGGTTCTATTGCTATTACAAGGTGGAAGGAAGTTTCTTAGATGTGAGAGTTTATAAAGACCCTTACCCTCTTGGACAAGATTTTAATGATTTTGCTAGTTTGATATAATTATAAGATTTTAATGATTTTAATGATTTTAATGATTTTGCTAGTTTATAATTATGAGTTTATAAGATTTTAATGATTTTAATGATTTTTTAGCACTCTTGGTTGTAGGCAACATTATCTGCATTAAATTCCAAGGGTTCTATTGCTATTACAAGGTGGAAGGAAGTTTCTTAGATGTGAGAGTTTATAAAGACCCTTACCCTCTTGGACAAGATTTTAATGATTTTAAGGGTCCTCTATAAACACAATCTAATAATAAATAAGCATTATAATACACTATTCTAAACCCCACCATACATTTGCATTGATGATTGATGGGTTTGAGTGCAATAAATGATTTTAATGATTTTAAGGGTCCTCTATAAACACAATCTAATAATAAATAAGCATTATAATACACTCTTATAAACCCCACCATACATTTTCATTGATGATTGATGGGTTTGAGTGCAATAATGAGTGAAATTTCCCACAAAATTTGTTGAATAGCATCTTGGAAGCATTGCTCTAACAAAGGGGGTCTACAAATCATAAATGAGATACCTTCCTTTTTATGTTAAAAAGATACCTTACAAAGGTATCTTCTACCCATACACTTCCTTTTTATGTTAAAAGATAACTTACAAAGGCTTTGCAAGGATTTTACAGACTTCTAGTTGAAAAACTAAACAACATATATCCAAAAATGCATACCATACACAAGCAGACACTCAACTTAGTTCAATTATTCCTTTAATCATTTGATATTAAATTTTTACAAATTTTTACTACAGGTTTGGGATAAACCCATATCATTACAATACAAAAATAGCTACACCTAGAACTCAAAATAAAAACCCTAAGGATTGCTTTGAATATATCCCTTTTTTTTGCTTTTTCATTATTTTTCCCTTGTCTAAAACATTCTCTTTCAAAATATGGTTGTCAGGGCATATATACCCATGAAGAGAAAGTGTGTAGAATGCTAGAAGACCATATCTCACAAGTAACCCTTGTTACAAGCATATCCAATAGGAAAGTGATAAGGGTCCTTTATAAACACAATCTAATAATAAATAAGCATTATAAAACACTCTTCTAAACCCCACCATACATTTGCATTGATGATTGATGGGTTTGAGTGCAATAATGAGTGAAATTTCCCACAAAATTTGTTGAATAGCATCTTGGAAGCATTGCTCTAACAAAGGGGGTCTACAAATCATAAATGAGACATGACCACCACTTTTCCACGCTAATTTTACACCAAACAATATTAAAATATATTACAAGGGACCACAAATCAAAAAATGGTAGTTACAATAGTTGTTGTATCATTAATGACATATTCTAAGAACTATCTCTTTATTTTGACTCATTATAAAAAATTTACCACCATCCATATGTGTGAATTTTCCATCATTTCAATTGAAAATCATAAATCTAGTTAATAAAAGGATATATCCCATCATACCCAAACTTTCAATAGTGTCTATAGACCCTCAAACCTCCACAAAACCTTCTCTTGTAATAAAATGGCTTGTGCATCAAGATTTGGTAGAAAAATTATATCTATGAAGATATATTTGGGAATTGGTAAATCCTCCACTAGGTCTTGATGACCCTAGAGGTATCACTCACACCTTTCATGTATCTTTGAACATTTTTCTTTGAGAAGATCTAACCCAAAATTTCCAATCTGGAAGAACATCACATTCCATTAGAATATATCCAATACTTCAAAAACCTTCGCAAGGTCCTTTTATTGTGGGATCTTATCCTACATTTGGACATACCATGTTCAACTTGAAACTCCCACAATATCTAGCAGACCCCAAAAATATTTCAATACCATAACCTGTCCTTTTCTATCCCAATTTTCTCCAAGTTTAAACTAGAAATATCCATTTGGACAATCTACAATATAGAAGACTTAAAAACCCTCATACCTTGCTAATTTTAGTATTTTTAAATTTAGTAAATTGAATAAGGCTAAGGAAGGGAAAACTATAAATCAAAAGCACATTTGACATGATGATCCTCATGAATTTATCAAATTGGCTATTATCAAAGGATGGACAAGGTCAAATTCACAAATTATGGAGAACAAAAAGGAAAAATTAGACACACAAAATGAGATGCCAATATTGGCTTTAGTTGTGGACGTGTGTCTCTTATAGGCACAATGAGAATCTAGATCTCCAAGTAGACCAAAAATAAGGAACAAAATAATGGAATTGACTCATAAAGTAAAATGACATATGTACATGAAAAAGCTCACAACCAATTAATATGATGTACACATGGGAACTGAAATATGGTTGTGACACAAATTTTTAACATAATACAGGTCAACCATATAGAGGATGGATGGAATCATTTTCCTCTAGAAAGCACCATCTTTTTGAAGGAACTAATTTCCATCAACCCATAATTGTTTCCTTCACACAACTGTAACAAGTATAATTTCTTATTTGCATGTACCAACTTGCGAATGTTCCCCAAAAAATAAAGGAAAATTGCACCTTCAACATCACCATTACAAGGAAACCATAAATAATATGTGTTGGACCTATTCCATAACATACCATGCATGCATAAAAATTAGGGATTTTTTTTTGAAACTAGGTCATCCTCAAAAGAAATGATAGTCATGGGAGGAAATGAAATTCCCTCATATGTGAGCATATAGTTGCCATATCCATTGACCCCCATATTTGAATTGAGTTCAGAAGAAAATTATACCTTCAATTCACACAATAAATAATGGTGTGCAAGTGATTACATTACTGATTGAAGCAAAGAAAATTTTCCTCCTGCAAATCAAACTAGAAGAATTGGACCTTAGGCATAGTATTAATTTTAACAACATATTGATCTACTTTATGAAATATGTGTTTATGCTCAACACCATTGTGAACAATATGTTGGGCCCAAGATAAATATTAACTCTTAGGCACCCCATAATTCACAAAACAAGAAGTTACATCTTCACAACAAAGGAAAAATTCATATTCAATTCCACTCACCTCTAGGACAATAGGAAGCCAACACAGTTCACCATCATCTATGCTAATGAAAAATTCATCAGCAAAACCATTGGGATTGTGAGAAAATTTGGGTGAAGAACTAAATTCTTCAAATTGTCTTATTATTATAATTTCTTCTTCCTCAATCAATGGAAAAAAAACATTTGGTGACTTTATTGAATCACACTCTGCATGAGGAAGACAAAAAGTGTTACACCAAATAAATAGGTTCTCATATGCATCCACATGATCACTATTTTCATACTCTTCAAGGGTAAGGTATTCAAACTAAAAATCATTTACAATACTAGAACTTATTTTAAAAATACCATCTTAGGTATAGCCATGTCTATGCCACTCTCATATAAATAAATATTAGAATCTTCATTATCAATGACGGGGACAAAAGAGGGGAATACATCAAACAAGAAATTATTTTATTGTTCACACTTGATATCATAAATGTGCACATACCCCATGTAATAAATTCCATGAATTGATTCAATTGATTTTTAGATCATGCACACATTTGTTGGTTTGTGGCGACTGATCATGCTATACTGTACACCCCGGCATGTATCCTCTTTGAGGTCTAGGGTTGGGCTTGGCCCTAGGCGAGGGTTTGGGGGTGGCAACCCCCAAGAAAAAAAAAATTGCTATTTTTTCTGCATCATCACCAAAAAAGAAAGAAAAAATGACTTTGTAAAACCCTAATTTTGGAAGCTTCTAAAAAGGTTGTTGTAAGGGGTTGGGATGGGGGTTACAGGATGTAGAAAAAAATGATTATTTGTGAGATTGTAATAATTTTTGCACTGGATAATAAAATTATTGGATGGCTTTGGTTTGGTGGATGTAGCCCGGATTCTATGAACCACATTAAATTCTCTGTGTCATTTTTCTGTGTGTGTTTTATTTCTCTATTTATTAATCAAATATGCATTTAACTATTAGATATATGCTATCTAACCCTAACTATTCTTCCTCTTTATATATACATTGTATTCCAGTGGTTGGGGTAGAATTAACTATGCCTCATTATTCAAATCTACTCCTTTTGGAACTTCGCATTCACAAGTTATTGGCAACTCTTTCTTCATTACTACCCACTATCGTACAAGATCTTTCTTTCTCTTTGTTACCTTCTTCACAACATGTTGTCACCAATGTTATTTTCTAACCATTGTAGTTCCTTATTTCTTCCCATAGATGTTTCCTCTAATGTAATATTGGTATCATTATTTAGTGTAGGTACATGTTCAACTATCAACTAATATTCATTTCTTACCTATGCCAATGCTACATCTAGCTAGGATTTCACATCATTGTGTCGTATCTTGGACTATAGGGATGGTTAGGTGATATCCTTAGGGTGATCTATGTGTAAGGTTTGAAACTATAAACTATCTCACAAAAATAAATAGTAACTCATTTTCACATAAATATAGAGATGAAATGAAACAACTTCAACATATATAAATGGCATATTACATCTCACATGTAGAAGTGTCTAATCTAGAATATTAAGTACCATAAATAAGGTACATCATCACATGAAGTACTATCTAGTCAAGTATTATAGAGTACAAGATACAGTTTATGCAAGAATATGACTGAGGATCTCATGCCCATCTAGTCAACAATTTACAAAATATAAAATAAATATAATCACTAGAGTCTTCGATTGCCACTAGCCTGAATGGTCATCTATAAACCAAGAGACGAGAACATGGATCAAGCACCTTTTTTCCTAACCACGAAGTTTATGCTTCCTTGGAATTCTTCCAAACATGAAGAATACCCAACCTTGCACGAGAATCCTAGCAACCAAGAAACAACTAGCAAGATGGAATCCAATATAATCTAATATATCTACATGTATTTCACATATGAACATGTTATGCCCTACTATCAAGATATGGTAGAGAGAATAAATTAACATCCATCTATTTCAATGGTACACATAGCTTTCGCCAAAGCAATTAAACCATAAACAGTAGGTAGATCTAGAAAAATAAAATCTACGAGTTCCCATCTATTAGTCCATATTAAACAGTCATCTTGTAAGGTAAAGCCAAATCACATATAGAAGAAATCTAATTTCCTCATGAAGACAATATAATATGCATTTATCCAATGATCATAAAAATAAATAACTGTTTTCTTTTAATGCAAAATGATTATATGAAGGTCTTTTGTTATTTCAATCCTTTTGAATGCATAATTATGGTTAAATGTATAATTGACATGCAATTTGATTTCTAACTAATGATATTTTATAATATTTTATGTATATGTAATTCTAACTAATCTTTGATGGCATGTAGGTTAAATCCATAAGAACCTATTTCATAACATATGATGCATAATGTATACTATTATTTAAATTTTATAAGTTTACAAAATAGTACAATGATTTTGTAATAGAAATAAAGAATTCATAAATGGTTATAGTCATGATCTATTCATTAATTCAAGTATAATAAACTCATACTGTATATATATTAAAATTGATATACATAACTACTATTTATGCATTATACATAATAATCAACGCATAGGTTCTTATAACAACTATGAATATAAAAATTGAAAAGATGGAGAGGAGAGGGAGCGGGAAGAGGAGAAGAGGGGGGAATTTGAAATCTAGAGATGTTGCATGCAGAGAAGGAGATGATTCAGAGGAGGAAAATGGACCACTAATGGGAGGCAACTTATAGTTGGATAGGTTATTGATGTTGAGCTATTGGGTTGTAGTGGCTTCATGTTGTTTATTGCTATTTTCTTGTCGAGTAGAGGTGCTACGAAGTAGGCTGTTGTCGTCCAATTCGAATGTGATATTTTTTCTTCTTTGTCATGCCAGGGTGGAGGTTATCAATTCTCCTCTACTTTTTGGTTGCTTTTCAGCCCACCTTTTAAAGGTTCATGTGTATGCTAATACCCATTACTTGTTTGTTGCAATAGTTTGTTCCTTATTGGTAGCTAGTGTTACTTAGGATAGCCAAGATCTTTGGTGGGGTGTGACTTGTGGCTGGAAAAGTTGTTGATGTTGTGATGTTGGGTTGCGGTGGCTCCAATGGTTGTTGTAGTGCTGCCACAATAATGGTTTACAATTTCTGGGAGATCCCAATTTTTGCTAAAATCACATATTTTTAGAAAATATAATGATTTAAGCCTTGAAATGTTCCATTTAAAGGATTCCAATTGAAGATGGTTTGATCAAACTACCTTAGACCAATCCCCCTTGGATAAAACCCTGCTAGTTTTAAACCATACCTATAACAGAGTCTCCTTTACACCTATCAAAATGCTGATAAAAAACCACATTTGATTTACCTTTTGGGGGATCGAATGAATTCATTTAAAATTAATTTTTTTGCAAGTATGTATTCCTTATTATAAGCTTCCAAAAAACTATAATTTTAATAAAATCTAATTTGATTATTATATTTATTTTTTATTTCTTGTGAATGTAGGTTTTTCACCGAAAATCAAGCTCTTTGTTCTACACATGTGGAAAAATAGCATATTATCAAAAAAATTTTGAAAAATATGAGTGCACCATATATTGAAGTCCTAGATCCAACAAAAAATAAAACTTGAATTTTGATACATACAAAAAAATTTATGTGTTATACGGTCGCACTATGTCTGAATTGTAATTGGCTTAACTTTGAAACTTGATTCAAAAAAAAAAAATCAATAAAAAATTATCTAACCAAGTGGAAGCACTAGATATCAGAGTTACAAATATAAATTTGAAATAATTATAATTTTATTCTTCATGGAAAAAAAGTTATGCGTTATACGGTGAGCATCACTTTTTAGAAATGTTGATTTCTTAAAAAAACTAGTTTTCAAGGGAGATGGAAAAAGAAGTGCAATCTAATTCCAAAAAAATTGAAAAAAAAATATTTAGAATCTACAAAAAAAAATTCACAAAACTCTAGTTTGCATCGTCTTCAAATTCCTCACGGTTTAGCTGCTATAGGTGCTCGAAAGTGAAGATTTAGTTAATAAAAATTATTTCAATGTCCAGTTTGGCCAAAAATTGTAAACCACTATTGTGGGATCACCTTTGAACAACTTCTACTTCTACTTCTCTTTCTTTTATGGAGTTGTTCTTCCTTGGCTTGTGGTGTTTCTTGTTGCCAGCTTGGGTTGTTTGGTAAGTGATTCTCTCTATTTTTGGAGTTGGATTATTATCCTCCTGTGGTCTTTGAGGCTCATTTTTTGTTGAAGGCTCTTTTCTTCTTTGTGGACATCAGTTTCTAGTTTGGCTGTGACCTGTAGTTGTCTCCTCCTCTATCTCTTTGGGTTAATTCTTTCTATATTTTTATTGTACAAACTCCTTAGTGTTGGGAATTTTGGGTTTTGATGATGGTTGGGACTATTGGGTCTTGGTGGCTAGAGATATTCTTTTGGTTTGAGATAGTTTAGTTGTCTATGTGGAAGGTGGTTTTGGGTGGCTTTGTTGCCTCTATTTCTATTTCTCCTTGTTGGTATAGGTGGTTCTTTATTTATTTCTTCTTGGCTCAAAAGTATAGATTTAGTTGTGGTTGGTTGTCCTTTTGGTTTGAGAATATTTTGTTTATGGAGGGGTTTTCAATCCTTAGGGAGGATTTTTTTTCTTCCTCTTTGAAAGTAGTTATGGGAGCATTTTCTACCCATTTTTTGGTGTCTTTTTTATTGGTTTGGTTGATTCTTTTGTTTATCATGATGGCCCAAGTGTGCTGGCTTTTCACTCTGTTGGCTAAGTTGCTCTCTTATCTTATTGATCTTGTGCTTGTGTTTCCAAATGATGTTGTGTTTACTCCTTCCACTGATGGGACTTCTTCTTGTTGGATTCTTCAATTGGGATCTTCTATTGAGGTGGAGATTTCTCCTTTTGAGGGGGGTCCTTTCCTATTGAGGTGGAAATGGGAGTTGTAGATTTGGTGGGAAGATCTCCCCTCTCTTATGGGTTTCTATTGAGGTGGAACTTGTGTGGACTGGGGAGTTGTGTCTTTAGTGGAAAGGGTTCTCCTATCATCCTCTCCTATAGAGGGGAGCCCACTCCTTTAGAGGTGGAGAATGAGATGGCCATTCGGGCAAGTTATTCTGAGCATCTAGTTTGTTGTGGCCTAGTTGATGCAAGTTGTTATTTTGATTAGTTAGTCAGGTTATAGGTCCTTGTTAAAACCTGGTTGTTTTTGTTTAAGGTCCCTTCAAAACTTGTATGTTGTTTGTAGCCTGAGTTGTCTTGCTTATCTCTAATGGCTACTACTATTTCGCTATTGATGATATGTTGATTGTTCTTTGTTAGAAACTTTCTTGCTTTGGATAGGGTTTTGGATCCCTTCAAAACCATATGTAATGGGTTTCAAGAGCCCATCAAAACCTTCTTTTCCCATAATAAAAAACAACCATGGATATTTCAACTACCCTCTAGAATCTTCATGTTTATGTAATGAGTCTATTCCAGAATCCTAAGAAGTTTTTAGACAAGATTGAGAGTATTCAAAAAAAAATTATGTGGTTTGGGATTGAGGAGAGGAAAAGGGATGCACCTTTCTTGGGAAGAGGTATGTAGGCTGAAGAAACTTGATGGATCAAGTATCAAAAAAATAAAGGAATTTAACTTTTTTTTCTTGCTAAATAGCTTTGGAATCTTCTCTCTAAGAATAGTGAATGGTTGAGGATCATCTCTAGTAATTATCTCCATGGGATAGATTGGTACAGAGACCTTCTATCAACTAATTCCATCCCCCCTTCAAGTTCGACCCTATGGAGCTTCATGATGAAAGTGAGATTTATTATTTTGAAGGATCTTAGATGGCTCCTAGGGAATAGGTGTAATATTATTTTTTGGGATGATTGGTGGCTTGATTGTGGCCCCCTCAAATATATGCCTTTGGCGAGCCCTTTTAGAGACTTATGTATTGGAACCTTTCGTTGTTTTGTGGCTAACTACTTGTTTGATGGAAAATGGAATATTATTCAAAGTGCTCATCTAAGTCTCAAAGCTCTTCAAAAGCTCCTCTCTTTGGTTCACATTTTGATTTCTTCCCCTATTGATTGGGTACTTTGGTATTTTTCCTTTAATGGTAAATTATTTGTTGATTCCTTTTCTCAATAGCTTGACTTTCTTGGTCCCCCCCCTTCTGGGCATCTTTGTGGAATCCCAAGTTGACCGCTAAAGTTAATATGTTTTTTCTAGTTATTGGGTCAAAACAAAGTGCTTACTATTGACAATCTATGGAAGAGAGGTTTTATGATGCCTAATCATTTCTTCCTATGTGAGGAGGATTTTGAGAACGTTTTCCATCTCCTTGTTGGTTGCAGCTATGTTAATGACACCTGGGTTCATGTTTTGTCTCTCTAGAATTTATGTTGGGTTTTCCCTTCTTCATTTGGTGAGACTTGTTCCCAATGGATTGCTCCTACCTCTAATCCTTCCGTTTCCTTCTTGTGGTCCCTCATTTTTCCTCATGTTTCTTGGGGAATTTGGCTTGAAAGGAATAATAGGATTTTTTACAACTCTTATTTCCCTCCTCTTAGGGTATCTTTTAAAATATTTTCTTCTTTAAAGAGAATTTTTTAGTAGGTGTTTCTCATTTTAACAATGTTGGGCCCAAAGATTGTGTTTATAAGTATGATTTTTAGGTTGGAATCTTCCCTTTGATATTTCTCTTCCAATTTTGAAGGTTAAGCACTCTAGGGAGAATGTTTTCTAGCAAGCTTCATCAAGGGATTGGGTCAAAGTTAACTTTGATGGAGTTGCTAAAGGTAATATAGAATCCGTTGGTTGTGGGGGAGTGTTGTGTGACTCTAATGGTAGGTTTTTTTCTATGGTGGTGTTCTCTTTGGGAACCCAAAAAAACCACTTTGTGGAAGATTTTATGACCTACTATAGTTTGAAACTAGTATAATGTAGATGCTTCAAGAAGGTCGAGTTAGAGGGAGACTCTTTGAATGTTATCAATTGTCTTAAGAAAAATCAAGATCCTAGTTGGTTGATAGAGAGCATCATTAAAGATTTAATTTCTGTCATAAACTCCTTCAAATTGTGTTATATTTCTCATATTTTTTAGGAAGGAAATATTCAAGTTGATTTCTTTGCTAATTTAGGGGTGACTTCCACATCTAGAGAATGGGGTCCTCATGACCCCTTCCCTCTAAAGCCAAAAGCATCCTAAATCATGAAATTCAATTGTTACAAGATGGAGTGTATTCTATGGATTAGACACTATCACATGCTAAAATCTAATTGTATGATTATTCATAAAGGCCTCCCCTTTGAGTTTATCTCAATATTGATTAATGATTTTGGTATTTATGGGAAGGATCGAAATTTAAATTTTATAATGACTATTTGTCTTTTCAAAGTCATTTCCACATAGATTGTGGGTTGGTTAAGGAGCTATCATCCTTGTTTAGATGGTAGTGGTCTTTGGCTATTATCTTTTGGTGGCTTCTTTACTCTATTTTGCTATGTTTTTTTGTTGAAATGGGGGCGACAAGAATAGAGTTGAACTGGTGTTGTGTGATGCCATCGAGAGCATTGTGAAGGTCTGAAAAGTCTTCATGGATAGAGGGTCACTCCCTATATTGAGAAGTTGCACTATTTTAATCAACAAGTCTCCAATGTTTTTATGGATGGTTGGGAGGATCATGTGCTCAAAGTGAGTGGCTTGGAATTTGACATCACTAAAGAATTTATTGGTATGATCATTAGTCTTCCTACTGATGGAAAGAAAATATATAGACATAAAAGCTTTCAATTTAGCCATGAAAATATTTTTTAAAGGTGATGAGAGGGCTAGACTGGTTAAGGTAGCTTGTGGGGGCTATGAAAAGAATTCGGTCAAACCCATTTGGGTGGACACGATCGAGGCTCTAATGAGATGCTTTTTTATAGACAGCATATTCTTTATGCTCTATGGGTACCATTTTATCATATTAAATCATTTTAGGCATCAATTCTTAATCTCTTTCCCTTACTATTTATTGGTTTCCTTGGAAAATGCGATTGAGAACCATAAAAAAAAAATTAGGAACCATATCTTGCATGAGGGTCTTATATCATTGATAATGGAGTATGTCAATTCCTTCTTTGTTCCTCATACTTCTATGAATTTTCTTAAACCCCGCCTAGCTAAGCATGGTCATAAGTCTTTTGGTTATGATATGTGGGAGGAGTCTAAGGATGAAGATTGGAAGGACAGTTCAGATGGGGAATCCATGGAGGTTTATTTTGAGCCCCTTTCTAAAACCATGCCTAAGCCCAAGGAAAATTCCCAGAAGAAACCCCAGCTTTCATGGTCTAGGGGTTCTCAAAAGGGAAATAAGGATGATGAGACCAACTTACCATCCCCTACCTCCAAAATAAATACTTTTAAATCTACCAAGGATCTTTGTGACAGTATTGCTTCAGAGCCCTCTTCTACTCTTAAAAGGAAGAGATCTCTTTTGGGTAAAGATATATTTGAGGGTAATAAGGGCAAGGGGTAGCTCATTCTTTCTTTTGTTGCTGAGAAGAAGAAGAAATCTAGGATTGTTGAGGATGTTGGAGAAGGTAATGCAAGTGGTAAGTCTATAGGTAAATTTTTTGTTAGTGTTGAGGGTAATAAGGACAAGAGCTAGCCTACTCTCTCTTCTATTGTTAAGAAGAAGAAAAAGTATAGGATTGTTGAGGGTGTTGGAGAAGGTAATGCAGATGTTCAATCTATAGGGGAGTTTGTTGGACAGGTCAAATCTTCATCTGTCAGGGTTAAGGAGGTCCCTAGACCTAAGATTAAATTGATGGAGACTTTTGGTGAGGACTATAATAAAGAGAAAGGAAAGGCTATTATGGAAGATGACACTCAGCAGGAGACTACCAATGTTGACTTCTTTGAACATCTCAACATTTTTAATTGCAACCGCAAGAATTTTTACAATATCTTAGGTATGGGGCCATGGATGGTGTAGTTGTTTATTTTAAATTATTCAAATGGTTCTTTTCTGAAGTGAATCAAATGAATGTTAAATTCAAATCCTTTCCAAATAGAACTAAGACAAATAACTCCAAAGAGATCGACTCTATAATCTTTGATCAGAATAATAGGATGTTAGTAATCCTCTAAGATGTGGCTAATGATGTACTTTTCATGAAGAATTATTTTGAATCTTGAATCTCAGTGTTGGAGGAAAATACTATTAAAGTGTATGATAAACTTGAGAAAGTGGTTAAAGTTAGTGAGATGTCGCTCTAGAATAATGTTAAAGGACTTAGCCTAGTCAATGAGAAATCTAAGAACTAGAAAGGCAAGGTTTTTGAACAAATAAAGGATGTTGTTGGTACAGAGGAGGCACTAAGGGAAGGTAAACAAGGTGGAATTGGACCAAGTACACATACTCAAATTTAGGCTAAGAAACTTGTGGAAATCTTGAGAAAAGAACTAGATGAGGTTGTGGATATCCACAAGTACATCATTTTGTAGGACCTGGAAGCTATAAAAATTCTAAAAAATTTACAATACATGCTGCTTGTGTAAGTTTTGTTGATGTTTTGTTGATTATGGGCTGCTTATTTTTTCTTTCTCTATCTTTAGCATCATTCTTTTTGTAAAGGGTTTCGAGTCACTTCAAAACCTATTTTACCAATAATCAAAAATAGCCATGGATATTTCTAAAAACTTGGTTGAATCTATGGTTTCAAGTGCTACAAGTGAATCAATATGGTGATATTTACACATATATATGGCACTGAATGTCTTAATCAATTTAGGATGCAATTCCATGCATAACAGAGTTACAAAATCATATATATTTAATTGTCATGAAAAGTTATAGGAAAATAGATGCCATATACCAAGGCATTAAGGCTGACACATGGGTTTTGTTATGTATGCACAAGAAGAACAATACATATATATTGGTTGATACAAAGAATTGAATACATTCTAGGATACAAACAATCATCTCCTTCAAACCCCATGATACAATGAAAATATCATTTATCATTTAAACTTGCAAATTTGGTTCTATTTAATCCTTTACCATGCATTCATAAGTCATGTTACAAACAATAATAACAAGGTAATACCTAGTATCTTGCTCTATGTGCTAACTCCTCAACTCTGCTTAAATACTATGATGGCAATCCTCCTCAGTCACTACCAGCAATGATCTATTAACAATCATCCCTCTCCACACTCTTTTATCATGCTTTCACATTTCCATGCAAGTGTTCAATTCTAGTTGGAGTATCTCTTTATTTTTAGAACTAAACTTTCTCCTCATGTCAAGATCACATGATTTATCATGCACATCATTTAAATATAGAACTTATTTTATTTTATTTTTTCTTTTTAATAGCAAGCTATTTATATATTCTTATATATAAATAATGGTATAATTATTATATATATAAATATATAATATAAATTATGAGATTTATCATTATTATATTTGAAAATATATATATATAACATAAATTATGATATTTATCATTATAAAACATTTAAAAATAAAATCTTTTGTTTTCTCAATTAAACTAATTTTCGTAAAAAAAACAATCATAAGACAGTCATTATTTAAATCATAGCACACAATAGGAGATGGCATACTCATGATAATACTATGCATAACATAATCATTCACAATATAAGATGAATGCAACTACATGAGTGTGTGCATAGGATATCCATCATGTCAACTATTGTTGAGTGGCTAGATCATCTCTACCTCAACCATGTTCTCAGCTTCAACCTATTCTTGCACTCATTTAAACTCAATATCTCATCAATAGGTTAGCTCATAAAACCATAATCAATAATCAAAATATTCACATCATAATAATCCATCATTATTGTAATCATAATAACATATATTTTAAAGATAACATCTAGTTTATCATCCATGAAAACACATTAATATATGCTTCAAACACATATTATCTATGCAGTGTTTTTTTGGCTTGCATAAATGTCTTCAGTTTTGGGTGCACCTGCACTCAAATAGAATCATTGGAAAGATGCGCAATGTGCCACATGGTGGCTGCGTAGCTTTCATCTTTTGTCTTCTTTTCGAGAGAGAGTTCAGGACACATGTTGACTCGTCAGACATTTTCTTGGGAGCTATATTCATAAGCTCAAGAGTTTCTGCCTTCTTGACATGTCATTTCTTCACCACGGGCTATTTTCATCTCCTATGGAGTAATATGATTGGGGAGTTTATTGAAGCTGGTTGGCCTTTTTTCCTTTTCTCAATTTTTGGGATGGAAGTTTTGAGATGGTTCCTAGGAGTGATGTTATTGGTCAATTGGGCCTTTTTCTAGGCTATTGTTTAAGGATTTGATCATTTATGAGCCTCTATCTTTTCTAAAATATCTAAAAGGCATTAATGTAGTAGCTAATAATTGATGGACAAAGATCGTTGCAACCTAATCAAAGATCTACAATCTGATTGTGCGTTATTAACTGTCAACACCTGGCAGAAATTATTTTTGAGATGAGGCAGTGTGTTTCTTTTGTTGTGGCTATATAAAGAGGGTGACGACATAATGGGGGGCTAGGGATTCCAAGTTATAGTTTCTTTTTGAAGAAAAGTTTCTTTAGTTTTCTTAGGGTTTTAGAATTCTTTTCAGAACCAAGTTGCAAAACTACTTTACTTTGGCATGTTATAGCTATTAAGGTTTAAACTATTGTCGGATTAGCATCTGACCTCTATTTCAAAGTTCATTTGATATTTAAAAGCACGAATTATTGAGAAGAAATTATTTTTGAAAGAGGAAAAAATAGGTTTTACAAGGACCCGAAACCACAAAGTTTACAAACAAAAGATAAGATCATCCAAGTCACCATTAACAGAAAGGTTGTAAAGAAAACAACAAAATGACAAAGCCACATCCATCGAAAAATCCAGCAAGCGCCATAGAAAAGACCCAAAAAAGACCAGAAAAAATGCCAGGAGCAACTAAACTTGGGATTTTAATGTTTCTGTAGTCTCAGCTTCCAAGTCGTTCATTTCCTTAACCCCCCTCTTTAATATTTGGACCATCTGGGTAGTGGGAGGCGCTTTCCTCTTAAGGTTGGCACGGGTCCTTTTCGATATACCTTGGTCCTCATTCTTTCTTTTATCCTTGTCCTCTTCTAGATCAACAACCAGCGAGCCCTGTTGTGACTTCTCCAATTTTTCAAACATTACATTGATGATTATGGCATTGTGCCTAGCCATTTTATGGTTTTGTTCCACAACAGTTTTCATGTTATTTTTTATTTTGACAATCTCAGCTTCTAGAGTCTTGTACTTGTCCTCAATGTAATATTCTCTCATTCCAATATTGTTCTTTTTCCATTTTCCTTCTTCAGTGCTAAGAGTGGACAACTTCAATTCCAGTTCCTCCAGCTTGCTATTAAGAACCCTATTTCCATGATTAAGATCATTAATTTCTTGATAGGCCCATTTGAAAACCCTAAAAATGTCACTAACGCCACTTCTGGCAGAGGCAAGAATATCTCCAGACTAAACCCAGTCTAAAATGAGGTTAACATCATTCGGATTGGGGGATCTAGGAAATCTAGTATCATCAACTCTAAAAGAGACATGAGGGGTAGACACAGAGTTTCTGCTAGCTTCAGGGTTCTCATTTTTGTCCTCCAAAAGGTTTGCAAAGTAGGAAACCAACTTATTGGTAGGGGAGCCCTTGAGAGTGGGATTCTTTAAGGGAATCAAGCAGTCAGGGTAGATCTCAGGGTTAGTTTTAGCAAGCTGGGGTTTACTAAGCCGGGTTTTCTTACCAGACAGCATAGGGGGCGGGTGGGCTTCAACAATTCTCTCCTAGTTAGGCTAATTCTCCGAACCACCACTGTCCATTTCATAGTCCTCAGACGCTGTGGAGGCAACCAATTTGGAGAAAGCTGGTAGGCTTTGATAGTGTTCATATATTAACCTAATAAGACCAAGATGAAGAATAGGGTATCTCTTGGGAGTTTTCTTGTGGTCCTCAAGGCTATTACTTAACGAAGAGAACAGATAATGAGGTAGAGAAATATGTACCTTATGGCGGAAGTGGTTAAGGATAGCAAAATGATGACCATAAACTCTGGTGAATCTCCTAACCAAAGTAATATACTCCATTATGACATGAAGCACCTTTCTCCACAGTGCCTTGATGGTGTCAATTTCAAAGTAGCTGTTGGAAATTTTGACCAGTTTCAATCTCTTTTTCCTTCTTAGGGAATTTAATTATCGCCTCATCAGAAAACCTTCTATCACAATAAAACTTTACACCCTCAGTGGCCATTCTAGTCACCTTTCCTATAATTTGCTCATCTAGTTTCACCTTTCTCCCAAAGAGGATTATTTCTCCATTGTTCCAATTCTTCTCAAAATAGTCCGTAGCCATAGTATCAGGGCTGTGAATTTTTTTCAAAAATGGAACCAGACCACCTCTCACAACCTATTTCTAGACCTTATCATTCCTCGTGTGTACCTCGTAGCTATTTGGCTCAACTCTTTTCCTTTCCCCCCCCATTTTCGTTTGTACTTCATTGTAGACTCTACCAATGTTGAAACCCTATTGCAATTTTATGCACTCATTCCAATGAACGCACAAAGCGTGTCACTTTTTCTTCCCAGCTAAGTAATATGACACGGCCCCATCAAATCTCTTGATTTCGATCTACTTAGCCCTTTTCCTTTTAATCACTATTTCTTTGTATTATCATTTTGAATGAAACAATGTGTCTTACAAGCTAAATCTAGGTAGTTTAATTAGCGGATTTTTATGCTTTATACTTGTATGGTAAAGTAGTGGCTTAAGGAAACTAGACTATGTCATTGGACTTTTCTATTTTTCTGAAAGTTGTTATTTTGTTGTGTTATGTTGTATTAGGAGGAAGAGTTCATGTGATTTATGAAATATTTTTTTGTTACTCATAAGAAATATTTATATTTGATTGGACCTTAATGAACACTGCTTGTGGAAATATTTGAAAGTCTACATTGTGCTTGAAGTTAGCCTTTTTTGTTCATTCTCTTTCCAACAATGAAGGGTTGTGGTGTTCTGTCTCTATTTATATCACTCATAGGAATGATTTGGGTTTGAAATGTTGTAAAATCTTTGACGTCTTTCCTTTTATGTTTTATGTTTACATTTCATTCTCCCCTTATCTCCAAAACCCAAAGAAGAGTTGGCTTTCTATAAAAACCCCAAAGGTATTTAGTGAGACACAATTTGCCCCCCACTCACTGAATTTCCCATAAGATTTTTGGAGAGGCACAAGTTTTGATGATCAACAGTTCTTTTTCTAGGATGCCTGGTGAGACAAGAAGTTTTCCAAACACCTGATTAGAAGTCAAAAATATTTCTTGAATCAGGCTAAGGAAAGAAACTAGAAGTTTCATGCCCAAAGTCCAAAGAAGAGCATCTTCAAGAGATAACTTCCAGTACTCCTAGTTACCTATCTCAATCCCTAGAAGGAGAAGACTTACAGGGTCTATATCACCTATAAGGAGCAAAAGAGTAAGAAGTCAGAGCCCAATATCTAAAGCTTTATCTACTCCACCCAGAGGCTTGAACTTCCAAATAAGATTACCTATATATCTGATTCATAGGAATCTTCTCTTTATGGCTCACGTACCTCACCCTACTCCTAGAAATTTCATAACATGGGATAGTGGTAGTCTGCTATAGCCACCCACACCACCAGATGTATGGCTTGTTATACCCGCTAATGCCCTCAAGGCTATTCCAAGATTCTCTAGAGAAAATTTCAAAATCCCTTTCGAACACATTCAAGATATAGCGAAGAACATAACATATCGGAGGAGAACATTGTGTTGAGGTTGTTGGTTGTCTCTTTTAAGGGAAAGGCTCAAGATTGGTATCGATTTTTGGCCTCAGGTTCTATCATCTCCTAGGACTAGCTTAGAGAGCGTCTGTTTAAACACTTCTCAAAAAAGGAGACCGCTCTTCATTGCTACAATAACTAATTACCATCAAGAGGGCTCCATATGAAGCCATGAGTGACTTCAACACCAAATTCCACAAGACCTAGCAAAGGATCCTCATGACTGCTCGACCTCAGACCACCATGGCATTCATGTTCTATCTAAAGGCCTTCAACCCAGATATCGTAGTCATGATAACCTCCATGGGAGGAGATATCATGCCCAATGCATACGAGGTGGTGGTATGTGCAGAGAATAATTTGATCGATGCTGAAAAGCTTCCACCTCATCCACTAATGTCAGTATTTGTAGATATCTTTGATAGTCATTTGGAAGAAGCCACTCCAAGCAATCCTGCGGCACAATTAACATTGGTCACCCAACAGTCTACGAACGTGCATCCTACTGCTCAAGTAAACACATCGAGTTTTTTCTCCATGGCAGCAGATATTGTCAATATGAAGGATCTCATGCGTAATTTTGCTAACAAGTTGTTCATTATTAAACAACAACAAGCAATGCCTCTGAAACAGACCACTCAAGCCTATGGTGGAGGGAAACAGTCTTACAACATAATTCATATCAAGGATCCTATAGAGGAGGAGGTCAACAGACCTCATTAGAAAATCAGATAGTTTTGACCACCACACCATTGCAAACAATCAAGGATAGTCTGAGCAAAGACCTAGTCTTGGGCTAGAACAATTTGGCAAAAGATGAAAATGTTTAGTGCTTTTCGTGCAACAATAGCCATATGTCTCAAAATTGTCCGAAGGGAAATATGTAGTAGAAGGTGGTTTAAACAAAGAAGAAAGGGCATGCTCCCGAATGCAGATGAATATGGATCATCCGAAATGGAGAGTGCTTGTTTTAGAGCACAAATGCAAGGGATGTCCCTAGAGCAAGAGTTAGAAATTACACCCGACCAAGCTCTTTCCTCATGGTTAGAAGAGGAAGAGGCTATGTTTGCAAATGAAACTTCGACAACTAGTGTTTCAAAAGTGCAGTAGGATTACAACACAAGATCAAAGCAAATAAACAAGCTTTGCCACGTTCACAGCCGCGTCAACTACCCTTGTAGGAGAAGCAGGTTTCATAGCCCACTATTTGACCTTTTCCACAACCACATAACACACCATTGGTGGAGAAAGATACAAACAAAACACCAAGCCCAGTCATGATGAAACGTTTTCTTCTAAAAATGAGAGAAATACCACCATTTAAGCCCAAGGCCCAAACAATCAAGATGCTTAACGTGGTGGAGCAATTGAAGAAAGTATCTTCCAATGTATCATTGTGGGATGTCATATCAATTAGGATGAACAAAAAATGTTGCTTTAAGAAGCATTAAAGGTGGAAGAACAAAGTCCACAGGCAAAGGGGATTCAGTTGTGCAATCAAGGTGAAAACAATAGATTTGTGCTTCCCCCTCAAGCTCTGAAAGTAACAGCTTATGCAAATGATGGAGGCAACACAAAAGAGAAAGAGGTAAGCAGAACAAATCCCATACCTTTCCTTTTAACACTTATAATAGGAGACAAATTGTTACATAATAATATGATTGATTCGGGAGCTAGCACAACTGTTATACCAAAACAAGTGGCGGATGTGTTGGAACCTAAAAATTCAAGCAAATTTTGGCTAAATTTTAGGTTCCAATGATGGAAAATCTTATTTTTGCACTCAAGAATACATTTGGAGAATCTTCTTAAATGCTTCATATAGGTGATTGGATGAAGCAAATGAGTGATTTAATTAAAAAAACGAGGCAAAATTATAAAGATGGCAAGTGGTGGATGATATTATAAAACCTCATTTAATACATAGCTAAAACCTATCTTTGGCACTTTTAAGTGAAAATACAGTACTCGTGGAGAACTCGGGTCTTCTTTTGAGTACATAGGAAGAGAAAGTTACAACAGCTATCTGAAGTGCAGATGGACAGGATATTGTTCTGTTGGAAAAAGATAACAAGCCCACCTTCTTATCATCAGATTTGGTGAAGAAATCTGGTCTACAATTCCTTGAACCACTGAGATTAGTAGCCCAAACAACAAAATCAAAATACATGAAAACGGGTATGGAAAGAACGGATAGCTATTGGTTGTGTTGGTGAAAATGGATGGAATTTTAACTATCCGGCTTGTATCCTTACTTTCAAAAGGAGATGTTTTCCCACAGGAAGCGCAAAAGTAAGATTTGTAGTTTGCCCAGTTAACGTCCTCCAATTGCACTCTTAACCACATCGATATTGAGAAAGATAGAGTTCAAAGGGCTTTAAAAGGCGGACCGTTGATGCTGAAAAAGGGAAGAGCATAATGAAATAATACAGAAATTTCATGGCAGCCGTGAATTTAGTGTATGAATATGATAGATTTGTCCAAGAAACTTCAAGAACTCACAGCTCACAGGTGTCCATCGAGGCATATTGGTTGAGGGACATTTCTAAAGATATTGTAGTTTGCGGCATCAAGTAATGATACTATATCTCCAAAATATTGGAGTATTACGAAGAAATTGTGTAGTATGCAAAGATTCGTTATATCGATACGCTTGTTGGTGAAAATAGGAGATGCAACGGCATAGCACGGGTGTTAGTTACAAGCAACAGATGCATTTAAAATAAAAAGCAATCCTTTAATCTGCGAAAGGCTTTTTAGATTCTTCTGCTATATCAATCAGCTCGCAGGGCATGAATCATTATCTACTTAAGCTGTGTTTTGGGTTCGGTGCATTGGATTTTCAATCTAAGCATTGGTAGTGTGTTATATTGCACCAGAGGTTTTGAATGATGTGGATTCCACTCAAAGCTAAAACTCTCCTCTATATCATTTGAAGATTTATATAAGTGTTGTCTTTTGATTCACTTCGTGAGGAGTCATTATCAATAAATTGGTACTTGCAGGTCGGTTCTATGTTTTGCTTCTGGAGGATGTTTGGGAGCATCTATTAATGGTACAGTGAACTGAGTATCTGCAAGTCATGAATGCATATTGGTTTCTTCTCCAAAACGATATGAAGGGAAATTATATTAAGCCAAACATTATGGTCTGAGCATTCTTGTATACGTGATTTTAATAAAGACATAGGCATCAATCATTTTAGAAGAAACTCAGAATCCATGCGGCAAGAAATATAAGCATTGCATTTATATGAACAGAATCAAGGATTAATATCAAGGCATATTTAAATGCATGAGGGGCACGCACACGGTTTATCATTGCATGATTCACAATTTAATTTGTCGAAGTATGTGCTAAGGGAAGGAATGCATTGGAGCAGTTGTTTTTTTAAGAGAAGGATTTGAGTCCTTAATTCGGCCCCCTCAAATTATATGTTACATTTTCAACAAAGCTCAACAAAAACCACACTAATACTACAACACTGGATCGAATATTTCAAGTATTTGGTTATCCTATTCGATGGTAATATGGGAACGTATTTTAAAAAGATTGCAGAGAATTTTAAAAGATTGATTAGTGGTGTCTCTATCTAATTGAAATGAGAGGAAAGTTAGGGAAATGGTGGATGAAGGATGTTTTGTTTCTCCTCGGCAGTACAATGACAAGCGAAGGCACTTGTAATAAATCCTTGCTGGGATGCGCACGAAATAGATCAGTTGAGGGTGATGTGAAACTTGAAAGCAATGCAGTTTTAGATGATTGCTTGTCACAATTCATGAAGTCGTTCTTTCTGCAGACAATTAAGGGGAAGTACTAACATTGGAATATTCCTACGATCCCGCAAGCGAACCCTAATGTCCACACGGGTGAGCGGTGAATCTAATATGTTTTCCGGACTCCCGCAGGAGTACTCAAGATGAGGTGCGGGTATGCGGTAATGGGTAAAGCTTATCCCGCAGTTCCACTAGCAAGTGCTTATGCAGGTAAGTGGAGAACCCTCCCGCGCTCCTGCGGGGGGTCCCAAATCTACACGCCATGGTGTGGTGAAACAAATTGTTGTGGGAAGGTGCGGTTATGCGGTGAAATAAACATTTGCGGGTATCTCGTGAAAAGAAATAATTTGTATGTAGTGAAAAGTAAAATGATGATGCGGTGAAAACAAAAAGGCTATGAAGTGAAGAATAATATATTATGATGAATATTAATGCACAAGATAGAGAAAATTTTATCACGATATGATTAATATTTGGGAATATAATATGATATAAATATTTTCACTAAGGAGTGAAAAACTTTTTCCAAAGGAAGGACGATTATTTTAATTGAAGAATATCTTTGAAGGAGTGTACAATTGAAGACTAAAACATTTTTCATGGGAAGTTAAAAGATTAGGAAAATAATAAAATGGGTAATTATTTTATCTAAAGATTATTTCCTCAATACGGTGAAAATTGTAAGCAAGAGAAATAAGCAAGACATAACTTGGAAAATATTTTTACCAGAGGAGTTATACTATAATTATTTTCACAAGAGAGATTAAAGTTAAAATATTTTAATTTGCCAATGGCAACTAATTAACTATTTTGCCCTAGATAATTAAGTGAAGAGTTGCATCAAACAGAAGAGTTACACACTGATGTTATGAAGGGTTGTAACCCTAAAAAGATCAATGTATATATGTAAGATAAAATTGTATCATCAATCATTAGAAATAGGAAGAAGTTGTAGGTTAGATAGTTGGATAGGGTGTACAGTTGCTAAAACAAAATATTATGTTGTGTATTGTAAAGAGAAGAATGCATGAATTTGGTGATCCAATTATAGTGTCAGTTGTTTGTTGAAATAATTAAAAATATTATCCAGTTGTCTCCAAGGTTGACATTTCTTGGTTATTTAAATTGATATATCAAGGGTATTTTCAATTTATCAAAGCACACTTGCTGCTCTTATGTGGTTCAATTAACTGGTTCCTGCAAGACAAGATTAAATCCTTTTAATTAACCACAGTAATATGGAAAAGGTCATTTGGATTAGTAAGAAGAACTTGATAATTGCATCCTTGCACATTTATGCCAAGCATAAACTCATAAAAGTGCCAAACAATTTGAATTGTATCCAGAAACAGGGCACACATATCATTTACCTCTTGACTCCATTATCCCAACAGGAGTAGGCACTGGTTATTCCATTCCATTTTAGAATTCCATAAAATCTAATTAAACATCCACAGTTCAAATTCAATATTAGAAGTAGGAGTAGTCAGCAAGCTTTCATCTATTGCATTTATGCCATAGTGATAGATCCATCAATTCAATCAAGTCATACAACTTTAAGTCTGCCTCATTCACATAGGTATACCCGCCTAGGTCTGGTAGCACCTGAAGAGAAGAAGGTTCAAACCATTTGGCCTTGTTTGTTACCCTAAAACGTATCAAGAGATTGGCAACCTCTTGTGGTTTTTAACCAGCATTTTTGAGAGCTAACAGGATGCTTTGAAGCTTAAGTATGAGCCCCTTGAAAAGGGAATCATGTAACTAGATGGGAAGAAGGTCTTGACTATTTTTTAGATAAAATATTTGTCTCTGACCCTTTTCTCCTTCCCAAGCCAAACAGTCACATAGGAAGTGGTAGTGATAGACATTCCACTAGTCTTTAAAATGTGTCTATCAAGAGATTTCACCACCTAACTTGGCGGTTACCTGGAACTTGACTAGTCCCACCTGATATTGAGAACCAAACACGAGGTGAAGATGAAGATCTTGTCTAAATCATTGCATCTTGAACACATTGTGAATGACGCAAATCTATGCTTTGGGGCTGCCCATACCTCTATCTCTCAGCAGGAGAGATATTGTGTAGAAATTCCTAGAGAAGAGGAAGATACAAGCAAGCAGACTCCTAAAGAAGAAGTGTTGCTCAACAATTTCATTGATTCTGATCCATTTGGAAACTTCCATGGTACAAGGCTAAGCACCTATGCAATTTTTGATGGGGATCAAGTCTTTCTAAAATTAATGAAGGATTAGTAGAAATCTGATGACCCATCTGATAATCATTTATGGACCTTATATTTTGATGGTGCCAAATGCAAGGTTGGTTTTGGAGTGGGTGTCCAATTAGTGTCTCCAACGGGATCAGAAACCCCTAGAGTCTACCATTTTTAGTTTTCATGTTCCAACGACGATGTCAAATATGAGGCTTTGGTTCATGGGTTGATTCTAGTAGAGAAAATAGGCACAAGTAAGATACAAGCTTTTAGAAATTTAGAATTAGTGGTAAGCTAGATCTAAGGATGAGAGACTGCAATGAATACAAGGCTAAGATCTTACACACAGAGGGTATGGGATCTCATCAAAAGTTTTGAAGCTTTTTATATACAAGTGACTCGTCGACCGCAAAATAGTATTGTTGATCAGATGTTTCTTGTCGAACCATGATTGGAATCAATTTATGACCTGACAAGGTAGAGTGTAGTGCAAATCATTGTCTAACCCTCAATTCCCAACAATGGTCAGAATTGACAAGTTTTGGGCAAAGATATTCAAATTATTTCCTTCATACAAAAGTGAGGGACAGTTCTTGACTATCCGCCACTAGAGATGGATCTTCTTGAAGACGCGAGGAACAACTAGCAAATATTTTTTGTAGTTTCAAAGGATTATGAAGGGCTTGACATCGAAAGCAACAAAAAACTAAGAGTCAGAAGGGAAGTCTCTTGCAAGGACAAAAGAAAGCTGAAGGATATATGCTTCAGGTATGATCTCAGAGGATATGACCCGGGTATAGTTCGGCATACCATCGACTTGGCCGAAGGACCCATGTTCATCCGACAAAAGAAAAGGTTAGTCAACGCGAAGGTTGAATATTTGATGGTGCAAGAACTCATCAAATGGGATGAATCAAAGGTCGTATGCCCTATCAAATTTTCCACCTAGGCGTTAAATCTGGTACCAATGTAGAAAAGGAATGGTGATATCCAACTTTGTGTTGATTTTCAGGACTTAAGAAGGATTTTACTAAAAGACCACCACCTCTCGCCACTGATGGAGCATATTTCATAGACCCTAACCAGACCAGGGATATTCTCCTTCTTAGATGGATCCTCAAAATGCAATCAAGTCTACATAAAGGAATCCGACCAACATGGGGCGACGTTTACCACTAAGTGGGAAACATTTGCATATTCAAAGACACCATTTGGATTCCCCAATGTTGGTGCAGATTTTCAATGGGTAATGGACATCACTTTAGAAAGATGGTTCAACCAGATTATCTTCATACATCTAGGTGATCTAAAAATTAAAGATGATCATTTCTATCATCTAAAAAGGGTTTTCTAGGAATACCAACAATTTGGGATTTTTCTTAATCCAAAAAGGTATTTTCTTGGAGCACCTTAAAGAAAGCTTCTCGGCTTTACAATATCAATGGAGAGAATAGCAATAGATCCCGAAAAGGTCCAAACGAAAAATGAGCTATGATATTTTCTCGGAAAGATTAATTTTGTCCATAGATTCATATCAAATTTTGTGAGCATTGTGCAATTGATCACCCTAATGTTTAAAGAGAACTTACCTTCCAAGCGAACTTCCAAGGGCACAATAGCTTTCAAGCAACTAAAGGTGGCCTCAACACTAATTAGACTAAATTTTTCCAAACGTTTTCTACTTTGTGTGCATGATGACCAACATGATATAGTTTTTGTGCTCACTCAGAAGTACGAGGAAGATAATGAAGAGCATCCTGTTGCATTCCATTTGAAGAACAAGAAGAAAAAGGGAGCTAATGTGCAGGAATACATCACAGGAAGGAAAATTGTCAATTTCCTTGAGGAGCTAGTAGCTAGGCTTGGCCTGCTTGACATTATACCCGACAATGCCCAAGGTTTTTTGGAATCATGAAGGTTAAATTTTTCTACCAAATATAGGATTTTTCTAGAAGCTTCATCCAATTATTACTCACAAGGGAGGAGGATAACAAAATCAACCAACAAAAACCTAACTGAGTTAATCAAATGCATTGGGCTAGAATGGTAAAGAGATTGCACATTCATTTACGGGCTGCTTTGTGGGTGGATCGAATTACCCCCAAGCAGGTTCTGAAGGCTTCCCCTTATGAGTTGGTGTACGAAAAATTGGTAGAAACCCCAAGACTGGAGAAAGATAGGAGAAAGGCTCATGGAGCCATGATAATCGCTAGTAGACAATCGAGCATTGTTTTGGAAAAAAGACTCCTAACCCATAATTCAAAGAAGGGAGCTTAGTGCTAAAGTATGAAAAAATATGCTACAAAACTAGGGCAACATATAAAATTTGAAGTGTTGTGGAGAGGACCTTTCCAAAACAGTGCGTGCAAAGGAAAGAACATGTATGAAGAAGAAGAAATGAAGGGAAACACTTTGGATATACCGATGAACACTATTTATTTAAATATTTTCCATTAAAATGTGCAATTCTTTTAAAAAAATTAGTAGTTATGTACCATATGTAAAAAATTTGTAATTATTTTGAAATTTTGAGAATAACAACCCAAGAATAACACAAAAGAGGTAAAGGCTATATAATATTATATTTATCAACAAAATTTACAATATAGTGTACGACATGAGGCTCAGAATTGAACATAACGCTATCTTGAGCAAAACCCAAAAGTAGCGAGCAAATAGAAGCAAAAGGGAGGAAATGAGCAAAAAGTAGTAATGTTCAGCCTCCAACCATTGACAACAAAGAAAAAAGGGCTCATTACTAGGTTCTTCTTCTTCTCCTTCTTTTTCTTCTTCTTCTTCTTTCCATCTAACGAGTTGCAAGCAGGGGCAAAACACACAACGCACGCGGGCCACGTAGTGCAAACCTAGGGTCTTCTTGCCATGAATTTTCACTAGGAAGCCGAAATGCTTTCTCTAGGAAATCCTTGGAACCCACTCCATGTCATACTCTCATAGAAGAAAAGTGGCCTTTGGTTGAGAGGAGCACCAGTGCGTCTCAATGTCCATAGTGTGAAAATCAGTGAGGAAGGGAAGCCATGGTACATCTACTCCAAAGTCCACATGTCTGTAGAGGTCCATGGCACTTAGAATGCCAACACTAGGAATGGCCACTCACACTATCTCGTCAAGCCCTTCCATCAGTGAAGTATCGAACATCTTCTAGCATAGCTCAATTATCATAGGCTTTGACACGTTCAAGTCCAGTAGTGAGGCCACAAAGCGAGAAAGGACATTGTAGTTGCTTCAAAGCTGGTTCCCATCAGTAATGTAGTCCATGTCAACTACCACTTGAATGCTGCCATGATGAGGGGGTCGTAATTCTTCACCAAGTGCTTGATTTGGTCCACAATGACCTCTCCAGCAAAACTATATTGTGGTCTCCTAGGGGGGAGCCAAATAGGGGTGCCTAAGCTAGCAGACATTATGATAAAGTGGTGAATTATGGTAGAAAGAGACTAAACAGAAGACCAACTAACTTAGGGGACTATATGTTCGAATGAATGTTGTAAAAGGTGGAATAGCTATATATAGAAAAGGCCAACTAGAAAACTCAACCAACGGGATGTCTATTTTTTGCCAAATAGCAATAGGAAGTTTTAAGACAAAATGAAGAAAGGTGGGTAAATCATTTCAAGGATCTAATGGAATGCCTCAAGAATAAATTTGGGCATTGGGAGTAAATGCTCTCATATGCCGATGGTTGATATGTGTCCTTTGCCATCATCAGTACTAACTAGTTCACTAATAGGAAAAGACATGGATTAACATGCTAAAACTCTGACAAATTAATGGGCATGTCTTTTCAAAAGTACCTTGTGTCACCTCACCACGTTCCATATGATGAAAAGCATGCTTTTCAATGCAATAAATTTAGTTGTAAAAGAGGTGACGAGGAGAATGTAATAATTCCATTCTCGCTGCTTTCTTGGCATTACCAAGTGATATGGATCTCATATCCACACTTATCACCTTGGTGGTAGCATTTAATCATGGACTAGCAATAGTGGCGTAGTCTTAACTACAATATGCACGAGTCAGAGAATTAATTGCACTCAAAGGTAGTTTTTCTAAAGAAGAAAAAGGCAAGTGGTTTTTATCTCTAGGTAAGCTCTCTACAACCTTCTCATACAATCATGGCGGAAGTATCTATCTCCAGCAGGTGAGCTAAAGTTCCAAATAGAATACCTGGCTATGACGATGTTTTTGGGCACTACTCATTCGTTAATTCCCTAGTACCAAAAAAGTGGCTATTTGAATGTTGCAGGAAAGTTCAACCTAATAAACGCATCCAAAGAGAGGTGGTGCAAGACATCACTGACAATGTTTTTGACCCTCAGTTATCGACAAACCCTAAAAATCATAAGGAAAGTGCATTTTAGAGAATGTTGGAGCACAAGCCATCAAAGGGTTTTGTGTTTCGGCTCTGAAATAGTGGTTTTCCATAGTTTGTGCTACCAGCTATGCATCCATGCCCGAAGCTAGTTGACGCATGTGTAAAGAGGTTTAACAAAAATACAAAGGCCATTGAGGGTCATGGGGTCAAGATTGCCATTTCTACCAAAGCTATATGGGATATGTTGTGTATCCCTACAAACTAGGGTGTCGAGCTTTTCAATGAAGAGAAAATGGATGCTCTAGGAGAAAATATGTTCAAGAAAACTAGTTTCTATGAGGATGAGACAAAGTAAAGGTCATAGAGAGGATAGATTTGTTGGCCTCTTTCACACAAGAAATTTAAGGATATGCAGTTCATATTCTCAATGTTGGCCTAGGTTTTTAGCCTCAACAATGATGAGGAGGTTAACCCTTTCCAATTTTCCTTAGGCCTTGCACTATAAAGAGAAAGGGTCTAGAGGTTTTATGATTTTGCTAAGGTAATAGCTAGGAATATGAAGCTGCAATTGAAGAAATTCAATGTTGAGTCTAAATTCAAGTATTCTTCTATCTTGGTTCATTTGTTATTACATCAAAATTTTGAGTGGCTGGGGAGGAATGTACCAGTGTCTATGATAGATGAGAGGGGCTATATCTAGCCAATTTCTATATGGACCCCTATACTTCCAAGAATAGGAAATTATTATCAATTTGCAGAAATTTTTTTGAGGCTAGTGCTCTAGGATTTATTGCCTCGCCCCATTGGTTGTTTCTCTCAAGAGGTGATAGAATGGATGGAGCATCCACCATTCCCATTGGATTATTTCCTAGGTGCAGATTTCACATTTTTCATGTTTCATGGCTTTCCCGGGGAGGTTTTCCAACTCCCTAGATTTGTAACAAACAAACCTTTGTGTTGGAAGCATTCTGAAAAGTATTCTTCGTTGATAGGATTTATGGTGTCAGGAGGAATAAAGAAAAGCTTTTTGATCTTCCCCTTGTGATTACTAAGAGTCGGGTGATATTGACTAACTGGAAGGCTAAGGATGAGATCACAAATTTACTGGCAGCTCTAGGTTTGGTCCTCATTTGTGACAAGTGGAATTATAACCTGAACAGGAATTTCAATTTAAGGCATGAGGTTAGGGAATATTTCCAAAGAAGGAGAAATTTTGGTCAGGAGCTTGCACAAAAATATACATTGACCTAGCCTGCATTATAAAAGAACGGCCAAAATGGCTAAGTTTTTATGAGCCGTGCAGGCATAGTATTAGAGGAATATCCCGATGGGAAATCCTCTCAATATGCAACTAAGGCATAAGGGATGGTTAGAAAGAAAGAAGGTAGACTTCTAGAGGTTCTGATAAGAGCTGAGAAATCCAGGTTCCTTGTTCGGTAGCTTTTAGCCTGGTGAGGAATTCGAGGACATATATGACAAGGAGGTCGATTCTAACAACAACAATCCTCAAATGAGCCATGAAATTGACGAGGATCAAGTTCCGCTCCTAGTTCCTAGACCTCAAGAAACTTATATTCAAAGAGACTCAGGGCAAGGGGGTCCACAAGTTCCATCTACCTCCCACACCTGAAGTAAAGGAAAAGGGGCCTGATGGTTCCCAAGGGGATCCTCAATGGTTGTTGGAGTTCAAATGTTAGACTATATAGCTAGAGAATCAGAACATTCTAGTCCTGGTCATGCAAAATGGAGGAGGATCCAATATTTGGGTGCCCTTGACATACTAATCCAACTGAAAGAAGAAGTGGAGTCCACCCTGCAAAATGTCTCATCCACCATAGCTCAGGTAAGTTTTTCTCCCCCTCTTCTTCCTATTTATGCATCTTTGGACACTCCCCTGCCTCCTCCTATTGAAGGGAATCCTCCATTTTTTATTCCCGAACTATTAATTTTGAATGTGCCCCCTGCCATTGTCAATGAACCTGTTGAAACCATCCCACGCGCCAAAGGAGCATCATCTGTCGTGATCATTGTTGTGTCATTAGTCACCATTTCAAAGGCCCCTATTAGAATTCCTAAAACCACTGCCTTTCCCGTTACTCCTTGTCCATCTACTTCTGGGAAGGAACCTCTTCATTGGCCTATTTCTGTGTTTACCCCTACTATTTCTTCCCCTGCTCCATTTGGTGTCCTACCTTTTTCCATGATTACGCTACCTTTTGTGTCCCCCATGCTCACACATATAAGGTTTCCCCTACTATCACCTTCTTTGGATTTCCCCATCATGCCCCCATTGTAGCTCAGAGCGTTAATGTCCCTCAAAATCTTTAGAGTCATTTTGACACTACTAAATAGGCCAAGAAGCAAAAAAAATTGTCAAAGCCAATGAGATCATCAATTGTCACAAGGTTGCGACAAAATGTAAGGATTATCAGATGGTGATGAATAAGTGGGTCATTGAGATCAAGAAAGACTTCGTCATCTTGGTTGGTTTTGGGTTGCCTCCTCTTCTTTCACTAGATGAAGAAAGGATGACAATGGAGCAAATCAATAATGCAATCGGATGCAAGATCCAGACCTCTGCAAAAATTTTGAGCTTGAGTTTTGAACCCACGATGGATGATTTTGAGCAAGAGATCTATCCTCTTTCTTGGCTCTATTATCACCTGGGTGCAATTCCTTCTAGATGGGGGGTAGTTTCTTTTAAGGAAATTTTTGATCTTGAGCAAGCATATAGGTAGATCTGAACCCTTGTCCTACCAACTAATGCAGATTGGAAGGCTCAGTGTGTCACTTTCATCAAACTCCAAGAACAACCAGAGGCCTAGGTTCGTATCTCCATAGAGCAAAGAGCCCTATGAGTCACCAGAACTGTGAAGTGTTTTTTTGCCTCAGTCATTTTCATTTTTTTGGCTTGCATAAATGTCTTCAATTTTGGGTGCACCCATACTCAAATAGAATCATCAGAAATATGTGTAATGTTCCATGTGGTGGCTACGCAGCTTTCATCTTTCGTCTTCTTTTTGGGAGAGAGTTCAAGACACGTGTTGACTCGTCAAACATTTTCTTGGAAGCTATATTTATAAGCTTAGGGTTTTTTGCCTTGTTGACATGTCATCTCTTCACCGTGGGATATTTGCATCTCCTACAGAGTAATATGATTGGGGAGTTTATCGAAGCTAGCTAGCCTTTTTTCCTTTTCTCAATTTTTGGGATGGAAGTTTTGAGATGGTGCCTACGAGTGATGTGATCATTCAACTAGGCCTTTTTTTAAGTTGTTGTTTTAGGATTTGATCATTTATGAGCCTCTATCTTTGCTAAACTATCTAAAAGGCATTAATGCAACAGCTGAGAATAGATGGGAAAAGATTGTTGCAACCTAACCAAAGATCTACAATTAGATCATGTGCTATTAACTATCAACACTTGGCAGCAATTACTTCTGAGCTGAGGTGGTGTGTTTCTTTTGTTGCAGATATAGAAAGAGGGCGATGACATAATGGGGGGCTAGAGATTCCAAGTTATAGTTTCTTTTTGAAAAAAAGTTTCTTTAGTTTTCTTAAGGTTTTAGAATTATTTTCATAACCAAGTTGCAGAAATACTTTACTCTAGCATGTTATATCTATTAAGGTTTAAACTATTGTTGGATTGGCATCAAACCTTTGTTTCAAAGTTCATTTAATATTTAAAAGCATGAACTATTGAGGAGAAGTTTTTGAGACTGTACATGTATGGAATTTTTCAAGTTTTCTTTCTTTATATTATCGTTTTGAATGAAACACTATGTCTTGCAAGCTAAATCTGGGTAGTTTAAGTAGCATATTTATATGCTTTATGCTTGTATGGAAAATTAGTGTCTTAAGGAAACTAGACTATGTCATTGTACTTTTCTATTTTTTTGAAATATGTTATTTTGTTGTGCTATGTTGTATTAGGAGGAAGAGTTCATGTGATTTCTAAAATATTGTTTTGTTACTCATAAGAAATATTTATGTTTGATCGGACCTTAATGAACACTTCCTGTAGAAAGATTTGAAAGTCCACACTATGCTTGAAGTTAGCCTTTGTTGTTCGTTCTTTTTCCAATAATGAAGGGTTGTGGCATTCTGTGTCTATTTATATCACTCATAGGAATGATTTGGGTTTGAAATATTGTAAAAGCTTTGGCACATCACCTTTATGTTTTATGTTTACATTTCCTTCTCCCCTTATCTCCAAACCCCAAAGAAGAGTCAACTTTCTATAAAAACCATAGAGGTATTCAGTGAGACATAATTTGTCCCCCACTCACTGAATTTCCCATAAGATTGTCGAAGAGGCACAAGCTTTGATGATCAACATTATCCAGTGGTCTCATCTACTTCCATTTATTATCATATAAGCTTATGCAAGAAAAATCAAGATGTGACACTATGTTATGAGAAGGAAACTAATGTTGTTCATGAGAACTATGCATATTTTTAAATCACACATTAGTTGCATCATAATCACTATATTCATCATCTCCGTCCATATATCTATATCTTGATGCATCATATTGATCATCCTTATGTTTATTTTATCAATAAGTTGTTGAATCTACATCTTTATTTGGTTCCTCTACTCTTGGAATTTTTGTAGCTAAGTGTATAGGTTCTCTATGTGTGCTCTTATTATGTCATCCATATACTTTAGTTGATCAAATGAGGAGGTGATCTACAATATTCGGGCCTCCAATTGTGTGATATGATCCTTGAGGTTCTTGGTCAGGTCAAGCCATTGAAGACAAAATTGATGTTGTGTTTTCCTCCAATATACTCCCTTCTATGTTCTTTATTTATACCTCAAATTGGGAATGAGCTGCCACACTTCTTTGTTTCCTCCTCTATTTTCTTTTCCAAAATTTCCTCTTGAGCATCCTACCATATCTTGTCCTTTTGTGACTATAGATCCACTTATATTCCATCTTCCAACTGTTTGAGGTCTTTTGGTAGAGAAAGGGATGTATCTCTTTGTACTTGTGGTATGGTGTTTGAAAATATTCTCACCACCTGTTGCAATTGCTCTGCACTTTCAACATGTTGATTTAATATATCTTCCTATGTGATGAAATGGAATATGTCCCCTCACTGAAGTTTTTGTAATAGGGAATGCTTGAGAGGTTCACTTGGGAACTGATTAGTGGCAACTATAGTACCCTGTGATTTATCCAAAGATCATTTGCTTGTGCTTTTGTTAGCTTCTCCTTCTATTTTTCAGTTAGATCAGTGCCTGCATCTTGTATTTCCTTCTCCCTTATTTCTTCTTTATGTTTGAGATATTTTTCTCTTTTCTCTTTGATTGCAACAATTATTGGTCCCAAGAATCCTTTAATTACTTCCTCTAATCTCTTAATGAACCTTCTAATGTACTTCACCAAGAATTGTATTATTCTCTCCTTATTCTTCACACCTACTTCTTTGTACATATTCAGGACTTGTAATAATGTTTTCATGGTATATATAATGGTGTTTTTAGTAGCCATGACATCAATTGTCTATTGTGGTTGTTCAAGGACCTCTTTCTATGATATTTCCCCAGTATGCTTATTTTTCTTCTTCTTTTGTTGAGGCTTTTGTACTTCTTCCACTTCTTCTTCTTCCTCCTCTTTAGAAAGTTAGATTATCTTCCTTTTTACCAATTTTTTAGGCCTTTCCTTCTAGGTTTTCTTCTTTGAACTCATCTGAAGTAATGTTTTTGAGACCTCTTGAATTTTTGAGATGGCCACTATCTATAAGGATGAAACGGGTCCCTCTAATTATATGTTAGTTTCTCCATGTAATCTTATGGACCTTCTTGCTATTGGTATGTTTATTTTTAGGAGTGGTGTAGAGGAGGAGGGTTACACTAGCCCTTTTGGTGGTACACCCCATTACTTATGCAGTTTCTCTTTATTATTCTCTATCTTTTCTTTTGTGTTCTTCTTGTTTACATTGTCCATAACTTTTTTTGTCACAAATCTCTCTGTATTTGGGTTCTTTGGTTTGCTAAGGATGTTTGCAACATATGCATCTACTTTCCACTATGTGACCTTGTAGGGGAGCTTGGGAATCCCTATTGTTCTTGGATTCATTGCCTCCATGTATGTATGATATTTATACATTACAAAAGTTATGGTATTAATGTACTGTTTAAGAGACTTGTATGGAATCCGATCTCTAGTCTAGAGTTATTGTTGGAAGCTTTTGAGGAAGCCCCAGTATGTGGTAGTATAGGTTGGTTTATCTTTAAATTTCTAAGTATGGAGCTTAACTTTTGTAGCTACAAGTAGATGCGTCTTCCATACCTTCCCTTTAAACGTGGGTAACTCATTCAAGAAGAAGAAAAACGAGGTGTATAACTAGTGTATCATATCGGTTCAAGTTATACCAAGAATTTTTTATTTTTTAGATATTCTCCATTAGTTGTTTTCTCATTACCTCAAAAAGATCAAAATCCTTCCCATCCACCACCATTGTATATAGTGTGTGGATTGTGTTTGTTGTAGTTGAGTCTTCTATGTGTAATAGATCTTGTAGGTGATACCCATGGTGGCATACTGCATGGTAGCTTTGTGATTTCCTACACACTAAATCTTTTCTGGTCTAGTGTGGCTCTAGTTAGCTCTGTCACCTAATCATTCTTTATTGCTTTCTTTTCTAGAATTTCCTCTACCATACTTTTCCCTATTGCGATATGAATTGTCTCCTTTGTAATCTAGTAGGGTTTGTCTAAGTAGATGAACTCATTATGTACCCTACTCAGAATTAACCTAACCCCCATTTTCATCATAGAATTCTAGGTAGCCTTTCCATACATCCAAATGCTACTGCTCTACATCTTGGTATTGTGGTTGATATGTACTTTGATCTAGAGTTAGTAGTGTTTGTTAGAGGTCTTTAAATTTTGTGTGGTTAATTTCCACTACGGGCTTATGGATATACTTCCTCACATCCTCTATATGTACCACATCTAATAGAATGCTCAAGAATTCCCTTTCTTTTCCCACATCCATCAGGTCTTGAATGGGTATTTCTTGTATTTTAGGTGTGGCTTCTCAGTAATGTTTACAACAGTTGGTGTTGTCGTTTTTAGCTTTGTTTGAGTTTGAAAGTAGTAGAGTTTGGTTTTCTTATCTTACTAGAGTGTTTGAGTGCAAGGTGAGAGTGTAGCAAGTAAAATGGTCTTTAAATAGGTTTAGGACTGCTCATGGGACATTAATTTCTCTTTCTCATTGAGTTTTGTAGGCTTTTCTAGTTGTTTGTAACCCTTGACTACTAACGATTTGATTTTATTCTTTATTAGTTTATAATACATAATTTATAATGCACATTCCTTTTTTTTATTTTATATTATTCATCCTTCTGGTGCACCATGCACATACCCTATGATGTGATCTATGGCTAGTTTTCTTAGTCTTATTGTTCCAAATTCTGCAATTTTATGTATACATAGTAAGGTCCTACCCATCTTACCTTTATCTTGAACCTTGTTTTTTGAATTTATTGTCATATAGTAGGACTAAATCACCTATTTTGAATTTTTTTTATCCAGAGGTTTCTATCATGCCATATTTTTTGTCTTTTATGCTCTAATTGTTGGTTGTGTAAGACTAAGAAAATCAGGGGAAAGGGCATGAATCATTTATAGCAACCAAAAAACTACCTAAATTCAAGCCATAGAGACCCTAATCTAACAATGAAGTACAAGATGATAATAGGACTCAAATAATAAACCAATAAAACCTCAATTCCTATGCCAAAGCCAGTTCTCCTCCATTTCTCTTCTCCATTTTGCTTGTTTTCTCTCAAATATGTAATATGCAATCTTTGCAATAAGCTCAATGTTGATGTAACAAGATCTCAAGATAGATGATAGCAAAACCTCAAAGATTGTGGTTAACCTTGAACTAGAATTGATAGGTTGCTTTTTATAGAAATCAAAATTCAAATGAAGGGTGAGGATCGAGTGATGAGGTACGATGATCAATGGATGAGATTAATTGAGAAATAGGGATTGGAAAAGAATAAATAAATTAAAGAATAAGGATGGGAAAAAGGGACCATGATCCAAGAAATTAGGTGAGAAATAGGGCTTGGATAAGAATAAATAAATTAAACAATTGCAACAATTAGTTAATTTAGGAGAGCGAAAATGAATATTAAATAATTAAAAATAATTATATAATTATAGAAGAAAAGAGGGAAATGAAATGTTAAATAATTGAAAAATAATTATTCAATAATAGATGGAGGGAAATGATAAATAATTAAATAATTAGAAACAATTATTTAATTATAGAGAAAGGGAAATGATAAATAATTAAATAAATAAAACTTTATTTAATTATAGGAGAAAAGGCTAAATGAATAATTACATAGTTAAAAATAATTATTTAATTATAGAAGAATGGAAGGAAAATGAAAATGAATAATTAAATAAATAAGAATTTATTTAATTATAGATGAAAGAAGGGAAAATTGGTGATGCAATTAAATAAATTAGATTTATTTAATTAATCAAAAGAAAAATAAAGATAAAATGAACTAATTAAATAATTAAAAATTATTTAACTAATAGAAGAATATGACATTAGGAAATAATTAAATAATTAAAATTATTTAATTATGGAGAAAAAGACTCAAATCAGTGATAAGATGTTGCTTGCAGGCTTAGGAAATTTTTTAGTGTCTACATTTTGTCCCTCTTTGATACAATGTGATTTTGAGCATTATGTCAAAGAATAATAAGGAAAATTCATCTTAGGACCTGTCCTAGTATTCCCTGACATTCCCCAGTTAAGGAAGGATAGAGTGATGCTCCCTCAAAAAAATTGACAAATTTTTAAAATATTCCAAGCAAGTTTACCGATAGGTCAATTTGATAGGCGTGAATGCATTGGCAACGAAAAACTGGGCTTATAGGTGGATCTAGGGCCTAATGTATACATTTGAAGGTGAAATTTGATGTGGCCAATTATGAAGCAGAGGGGCCCTCTTAGGTCAAAAATTTTATAAATAGGCTCCAAGGGGTCCAAAATAGGTCATTTGTGCACTTTGAGTTTAGAATTCTAGGAGCTCTAGAGTGAGATTTGGAGTAGAAGTAGTGGAGCTATGTCACTTGTACCAGTCATAGTACATCAAGGATACCAAGTACAATCATTCAAGTGACCAAAGGGCTCAAGCAGGGTAGTATGTGACCTTTCCTTGCTTTTTAATTTTTCATTTTTTTCCTAGATTTAGGGTTCAAAGAAGACCAACTAGATGTGGTGCATTTTTTGCACCACATTTGTCTATGTGTTCATTGCATGTGTGATGTGCAATGCAAGTGTAATTTGGCACCAAAATGCTTAGGTTTCTCGCAAGTGTCAAGTGTATTGCAAGTGTAATGCTACACTACAAATGTAGGCTAAAATGACATATGTGATTTCCTACATTGCAACTGTTAAATGGTGCAATGCATGTGTTGAAGTGCAACACATATGAATGACAGAGTGACACATGTGCAAAACTAGCTCCCAAGTGACTTGTGCACCACATAGGTACAACACATTTGACTAATGATCAAGTTACCCAATATTTGATAAAAATTTTAATACACAATAAGTCAAATAGGATAATTTAGCCACCGTGATTCACATGGTATGCTTTTTATGAGCATAGGTGATACTTTCACCGATTTACATGCAAGAGAGATGACCGTCTTCATTCAGATTGTGAGAACATCTGAATGGGGAAGAGAGAGATGTTCTACATGCCCTAGGATTGTACCAAGTGACCTTTATGCCTATGATATGAGTGAACTAGTGACTACTGATAGTGCTTGCAAAGAGGTGGCACTCGGAGATGAACTCATTTCACCTACCAACTAGAGAGGCGACGGTTGCCCTTGAGGATGTCTAGAGGATACTTAGGCTTCGTATGCATGGGGAGTAAGTGATTTATGACCCATATCATGGGATAGTAATTATTCAACAATGCTTTGGCACTCAATATGTAGCCTTGTTGGGTGTTGAGCATTATGAGATTTGATGGGACACACTCATGGATAGATATGACAAGCTAATTGTGGTGATCTATAACATTATTGGAGGCATGGTGATTCCAGATCGATGAGGTCATGGATTCCCAGTGGGATGGGGCGAGATGCTCAGTGGGATGATGGAGGATGCCACAATGTATGCCAAGGGACGTTGTATTCTCATGATGTTATACTTTTAGCTACCTGATATCATGTATAGATATGCATAGCCTATTGGATGTCAAACTACTATGCTCATGGTATGGCCATGGGAGAATATAGCAATATTCAAACTGCTAATAGATAGATACCTGCCACCTGGGCTACTATATGTGTATATATATGGAGGTGTAGTCACATAGACTCAGGTCAATGACGTTGGATACTAAAGGCATGGTATTGATATTTTGGATGCATTTACATGGAGATGATACAAATATTGTCTAGTCTTAGAGGATGATTCCAAACATTTTCCATATTTCTAGTAGACTAGGTATTTGATTGGGTGGATAGTTTTTACATAGCACACTATAGAGAGGCACCTACCAAAGCAATTCATCTGCAAATTTAGAGAGAGATAGGGTGTGCCTATTAGGATAGTAGAGTTTTCTTGATCAGCTTGGGAGGTTTCTCAGTAGGGACTAATGATCGAGGTGCACGTGACACTATAGGAGATTATAGGTATATGGCCCATATAGTGGGGAGTTACAATAAATTTGGTAGATTTCAGCACAACGCTTGAGTATGATGCTTGGTGGAAATATCATAGACTATCACAACTGACAGATTCGGATGTACCAAAACCTATGGATAGATTGGGTAGAGGACCACGAGGGAGTCTATGGGGGAGAGGCTGGGGTAGAGAAGATGATAGTGGGCAAGGTGGTGGATGAGGAGGTGGAGATGATGGTGGTGATGGTAGAGGAGGACAAGGAGATGGTGGTAGGGGTGATAGAGGTAGGGGCGGAGATGATCAAGGTAGAGGGAGAGATGACAAGGGAAGAGGCAGTAGAGGTGGATTGCCACCAAGGATTCCATAAAGGTTAGCACTCATTTGTGAGGGGAAGCAGGAGGTGAGGGTTGAGAAAATGGAGATAGATGTAGTGAAGGTTAGGGTGGAGGAGGTGGTTGGAGATGTTGGTATAGACGTGGGTGTGCAACATTTCAAATTGGAGGAGGTGGATATGATGTCGTAGCAGAGGAGGAGGTTGCAAGGGATATAGCCATTGAGGAGGGTTTGCATGGTATTCCCATCAGGGAGGCTATTATGGATGTGGTGGAGGGAAAGGTCCTCATGCATAGATCTAGGCTCTATAGGCATAGGTATAGATATTTCAGGTATAGGAAGCAAAGGTACCTAGGTTACACTGGTAGGTGGCATAGTTGATGACAAAGAGAGACATGGTATTTATTCAAGCATAGAGGGCCGAGTAGTGGTCTATAGAGTTTATTGCTACTATTAGTGGATCCACTATAGATCTAGACCAAATATTGTATTGATCTAGTAGGGAGGCTCAATATTATAGGGATTTATATGAGAGATCAGTGCTCGCAACTAAGAGAGCACCTAGCTTCCAAAGGAGTTAGAGCAATACATATTTGTGTAGGCCACAGAGCGACGGTGGGGTATTATAGCAAAGGAGATTTTCATATGATAGACCACCCCAACACTCTCCTAGGGAGAAAGTAGAGCATGGGGAGGATAGGCCACCACCCTCTGGACAATCATCACTAGGAGATAGAGGCAGCACAGGCTAGGCCTGGCTTTTGAGATTTTGTAGACACATGTATTTTTTATCAAGCTTGAGAACTCCATTTTTGATAGTCATCTGATATTGTACTATGACACATTTTCTTGATATATATGAGATGCATGATTTTGGTAGTGACTATATGATGCGTTTGATTCTATATGCATGTTCCTATGTGATGGATTTCTATGATGTGATGCTATGATATGCATTCTATGGTTATATATGATGTGGATTATGGATTTATGATGTATGATTTATGCTTATATATATTATGATGTATGGATGGATGGACATGATTTTATGATGAGCTTATTATGCCTATGTGTTTATGTCATGTTTTATGCAATGCTTATATGGATGGGATATTTATATGATGCTATATGGATTATGATTCTATATAATGCAATGTAATTCTATCTATCTTTTTGCAATATGTATTGCCTATGTGCACATTATATATGATTTTCTAACATGATTATGGATGCAAAATGATGCAAGCTTCTAATGCATTTTTTTTGTTTTTCATAGCACGCCATTGAGATGACTACAGGAACTAATGGATGAAAGGTTGGCACAAAGAAAAATGTTAGTGAGAAGTGATGAAAAATTAGATGGATGATATGGGATGATATCTTGAGATCTTGCTAATAGATTTTGATCTTTTATTTTATTCCATGATTATCATCATAGAGAATTTTTTTATGGCAATGAATAATGGACACCAATATATGACATAGACCAAGGTGTGATGTGTTATCCCTTGCAAAATAGACACATGAAAAACAAAGAGTGTCATGATGTAGGCTAGTAATCGTAGAACCTTGTCAAAATATGTGACAAATGCAATGAAAGCAAAGAAACAAATGCAATAGAAGAATTGAAAGTCAAGCCATGAGAAGCCTACTCAAGAAAAAGCCAAATAAGGATATTGCTTAGGGTAGAATTGCTAGGTGGTATTTTTAAAGGACAAAATGTAATCTGAGATATTGACAACTTAATAGAATGTAATCTAATATATTGACAACATTATATTCGTAAATGACAAATGCAATTTGAAAGCAAAGAAACAAAGGCAATAGAAGATAAAATATAAAACTATGGAATGTCTATAGTTGGATCTTTTTTCTTGACCATAGAACTTGCAGGTTCCATATATAATGAATCTGGTTTTTCATATCCAGAAGCCATTTATTCAGAAAGTAAGATTCCAACAAAATTATGACTATCTCTTTAGGAAGAGTTGGAAGACTAATCATATTTCCATTACCAAAATTTACCATATGCATGGCGATACCATCTGGTCTATACCAATCTGGAGAATTAAATTCTAGATCAATATATATGGAACCTACAAGTTCTCTATTATTTACCAAGAATGTTGTGCCCATCTAGTAGTTCTTAATACCCAATATATGTCAAGCCCGTATAGTAGCTACTATAGATGGATAGATCCAAGGCCTTATAGTAGCTACTATAGGCTATGATAATATGAGAACCCATGAGAAGAGCATCAACTTGGTGTAAAGATATTGACAACTTTAAAATTAAGTTTTCTATAGATGGATAGATTCAAGCCCTTATAGATCCAAGTTGATGCTCTTCTCATGGCTTGACAACTACTTCACTTATATTAACCGGGAATCATGTTGTAAAGATTCTCAGCACTATAAGTTTTTGAGCCAATTATAGGACAATTATATGAGAAGATAAGAGTATAAGTTTGTGATACTCTTATCTTTTTTGTGAGCATCCTTACCTTGTCCTAAGAATCAAGAATCAAGTTGTACTCTTATTCACTTCAGAATAAGATAAGAGTATAAGACAATTATATGAGAAGAGCGTAATTGTCTTATACTCCTATTTTTTGTTCCTGCTGATTTGGAAAACATAAGCTTTTCAAAATATTCCCATAATTATAAGAGTATAAGAGCATAATTTTCTTATACTCTTATTAGACACTAGACTCCAATCTTTTTTGTTCCTACTAAGAATCTTTTTTGTTCCTTTAGAAATATAAGTGTTGAGGGTCCATTTTATAGGGTAGATGCTTAGAAACTTGAATAAATATAAGTGAAGTAGTTGTCATATAATATTTCAAAAATAATTGAATTAGTTGTATGAGAAGAGTTGCTAAGAAACTTGAAAAGGTAAGGATGCTCACAAAAAAGATAAGAGTATCACAAACTTATAGTGATCCCGACCCCTAACACATATACACCTCAGACTATAAGTTTTCCTTTTTTCTCTCTGTCTTCTTCCTCTAAACTATCCTTACCAATTTGTGATACTCTTATCTTTTTTGTGAGCATCCTTGGTTATGTGCAGGATCATCATGGAAAAAACATGCCCTTAAGTGGCAAAAAAATCAGAAAAATCAGAGTTAGGCAACTTGACGTAAAAATTTGAATAAGTTATCTATATTATTTCAAAAATATGTAAGAATAGAATTTGTAGCAAATTGAATGTAGTTTCTAAAAAACTAGGTTTGTTTTAAAAAAAAAATCTATTTGGTGAAAATTTGAAATTTCAATGCGTAATACTTAAATTTCAAGGAAAATATAAGTAGGTGCCCTATCGACCACCCTAACCATAATAAAATGATAATATTTTTTATATAATATTTTAGATATAAGTAGAGGGCTCATGTCCGATGCGATGCATATTTTTTTGTAATTTTTTCCAAGTAAATAATTAATTATGAATTTTGTATTACAAATTTTAAAAAATATAAAAACTCGTATGTCTAACCACCTTAACTTGGTCAAAACTTCATGAACTTCATTTTTTTTTAATTTTATAGTATGTGAAGCATAGAATGTGACATGTTTGGATTCAAAAAATGTGATCTGTTGAAAAAGCTATAGATGTTTTCCATTATCAATTAGGACATTAGTCGTAATTTGAATAAAAAATGAATAATAATTACTTATTAAATTCAAGGTAAAGCATAATTTATATTGGTGGAAAGTTGAGAATCTCCTTTAAAAACCCTTTTCATTTCATCAATTTTGGGTAAAAAAGGTCATCAGCCACATACCCATCATATTGCCACTTTTTGGCCCATCATGATCCTGCACGTACCCCCAAGTTACCTTTTCAAGTTTCTTAAAAATACTTGAAGTAGTTGAAACTTGATGCTACTAGATCCAAGCCCATCAAGTTGATTGACTTGATACGTTCAAGGCCTGTGATAGGCTATATTGGGACTTCCTTCTAATAGTGCTCCAAAAAATAGGCTTGTCCTATAAATCATGTTGTTTGGTTAGCTCTATAATATCACAAACCATATTTTTCATGTTTGTATATGGAAACCAAGCTGGTTTCTTTAACACCTTGCAAGGAGTCATAAAAGGGGATTTTTTGTTACCCTTTCTTTTCATTTTAATCATACAATTGCTAAGCTAGACAATACCAAGGGCACATGCTTATGGTGTATAGTAAGGTATAGATATCCCAAACTCAAAGATTAACATGACTCACTCATTACTTGTAGATGAAATGCTTCTATTTTCCAAATCTACTATTAGTTAACCACCAAATCATAGGCCTAACGCGATAAAGAGTAAACTGAACTGATCTGATATGAATTGATTATAGGGGTAACATGGCGATTGGAGATACTAATGATTATAATCATTCATCTAGGTGTGCACATATATTCAATCATTAGCTATATAAAACCTAAATCCATCACACCCATATAGCTAGTGTCAACTTAATAACCTAAATCCATCACACCCATATGTCCCTCAACATAGTATATGTTGCCTATTAAGTTGACACGAATGATTATAGGATATACTATGTTGTTCATTCGTGTGATGCATTGCTCAGGGATATGAACTTGAGTAGCCTCATCATATCAAAATTTGAATGCATCTTTGAATGTGCACCTAGTTTGATATGGGAGATATTGAATATTAAATTAAGTTTATATGTGCACTTTGGCATTTATGGTGATCATGATGGATGAATAATTTGGTTATAAAATCTATTAAACTCTAAGCCCACAGAATATGTGTGGGGGCCTTGTGGGCCCACTGTTGCCACTTGGCATGGTGCAAACACCATGCTACAGTGCCCTGTACTCTACAATTGCGTAGAGTACTATCCATAGAAATAAATTTTCTACTTTTTTTTCTTTTACTTTTTGAATTTTTGAATACATTTTTTGTTAATCGGTACAAATGTTTTTTTCTTAAAAAAATTTCAAAACATTTTCTATGGATATTAAATAATATTTTGAAAAATTTGTACCATCACTGCAATTACGATGACCTGGGGGTCATACGACTCTCTAGGCAAAAAAAAAATTCCCTCACCGGACAACTGCTCTAATTTGGACGATTTGGTAGTCAATCTTAGGGTTTTTGGATTTTTTTGACGTGATGGAAGGGTCATATTTGACCCAAGATGCTCCAAAAATGTAGCTACCTTCTAGATCTAGCAACCAATCCTCACTTCAATTATGATATAGGTGTTGAATATTTTTCCAATCTCATAGATACCCAATGTAGAGTCTGGGATCAAGCCATTATCGGTCAATTTAGAGGTTTCTTGGTCAAATATTCTAATGAAGAACAAGGTGGTGATGCTAGGTTGTCTATTAAACCAAACTTCACCATCAATCTTGATGATAAATATGTCCAATTTGCATTTTGTCTATTATTGCAGATAAAAGGCGTTATCCTCCAACGTAGCATCAATTACTATTATTTCCATATCCATTAGAGTCAAATCATAGTTTTATTATAAGAATATAACATATGGAAAATGTTTACCAATATGAAAACTATAGACCCCTAAATATGCCTATTAGTATATAGCGGAGGTTTGTAATGGTTAGCCTCTATCATGTAATGGAGATTAGTGCATAATCCTAGCTTTCTAGATGGCATAATTTGTTCCATCAAACATAGGAGCTTTGACACCATTCATGTGCACCATTCAGATCTACCTCAAGTAGTTAAACTTCTTTTAAGGAACCTTGCTCTAATACCAATTTTTAGACATACATGAAAATTGAGAGGGAGGGTGAATAATGTTTAGGGTTTTGAGTTATCAAATGTCTCATCCTTGATGGCCTTAGCCAATTTGAGGGTTGGAAGTTCCAAGGTTATAGGAATCTTCGCATTTAACCCATATAAGAGTTGAAAAGGAGACATGTCGATTGCCCGCTTTGGAGTTATCTTGTCTTCCCACAAAGCATCATACAAGGCCTTGTGCCATAGACATTGATTCTCGTCTACCAGCTTTCAAAATATGTATTCCTTAGATCTAAAAGGAAACAAATCATGTGATGCTACATCAGCGCACCAATAAAACATGATTTAGTACACATGTATCGGTCTCACTTTATTTTGAACTTTCTGGACACCTCAACAAAAAACATGTTGATGTGGCATCATATTTGATGATATGGCCCTAAAACCATAGTTATAAGTAGGGGCATTAAAGCAAGTTGCTGTAAAAAAAAATGAGAATTTTTTGAAATTTCCATACAAAATTTTGAGAAGTATGAAGTTAGGGTGCTCAACTACTGGATCTTGTCCCCTAATATCCACATGTGATATAGAGAATGTGAACTTGTTCACCAAATTGAAGGTCTTCATGGTGGCATGGTTGAAAGGTGACCCACGATCCACAAAGAAAAGGATGATGTCAAACAAAGAGAACAACACAAACCTGACCTAGACCAAGCGATGTTCTTCATTTCTTTACCACACCACACAATTCATTGAATCAAATTAATGTGGGTCTGAAAACTCTAAAGTCTAATTGGATCGAAAGCTCCAACAAACGACTTATTTCATGGTGTCTCTCGGCCACAGACAACTTCTTTTGATCGTCTATTACAAACTTCCTCCTCTTTTGAAGATATAGCGCTAGATGAGCTCTCCTCAACTTCTTGTCTATCCTTGGGCCTCAATTCAACTTTCTTGAGTGTAGAAGCAAATTGAATCACATCTTCATGTTTTCTTTGTTATGGTTGCAATGTAACAAAAGAAGGCTTAGTTTCTCTAAAAATAACACTTCTACTATGAATTACCTTTTGTGCAACAAGATCATCTTAGTGAAAACCATCTTAGCCTCATCATGATTTGTGGATAAGCCAAACCAAATTTCAAATCAATTCAATTACTCAAAGATTAACTTACCATTTCAGATTAGTTCAGTTACTCAAAGATTAACTTGAAAACCTATTAAATGCATATCCGTCAAAAGAATTTACAACATATGAATAGTAATTTGTATTATCTAAGGTTACTGCCCTCAGATCAGACAATCATTTTTCTTTGTCAATGAATTTGGCTGGCTTTCTTGCAAAACAAAAGGAATTTTGAATCCTTATTGACTGTTGTGGAGGATTCGAACAAAATACATACATACATACATGAAATAGATATGACCTAACCATTGCATAACTGGCAAAAGTTATGTAACTTTGAAGAACAGTACAAAATCTACCTGTCATAAACGACTCATGCCTATTTTTAACTTGATCTTTGAAAAATTTATGAACTTTTTTCAAAAAGTAATTCCCACCTAGATGGTTTTTTTAACCTATGAATAAAACCCAGAAATCATTTTTTTCTGCAAATGAGTGGAAGCTAGAATTTTGAAGCCAAAATGAAAACGGCTCTAGTAAAAGTTTAGTAAAAGTTTTACTCTAATTTTTACTGTGTCCTCCAATCTCTAATTTTGGTGAAATAAAGTCAATCTTGACTTTCTAAAACCTTCTAGACACTCTAGAAATGCTGAAAAAGCCTCCAATATTACCAAAAATCTGCAATCCCCCAAATCTCAAGTTCCAATTGTAAATGCTGAAGTATGTTGCATGTCAATACTGGATAGTGTATCTGATAATTTTGTAATGGTTAGCCTCTATCATGTAATGGATGAACAGAAGTTAATTTTTCATATTGATAAACATTTTACATATGCTATATACTAGATTTATGATAAAATTTGGTTTCATCACTCGCATAAGTTTTGATCAAGATACATTTGAAGAATATGCTGATATTATTGGTGCACATGGAATATGGATGGACTATTATATATAAACTACCATACACTTACTCCATACAAAGTGCACATACTTATATTCACACTTTTGCACCATACATAAATATATCCATGATATTAGCTCTTATATAAAGCTGTACAACCAATTGTGGTTAGGTAGTTAAGAAAGGAATCAGTTACTAGGTGTGCACTTTGTGATCTTCCTAATATATAAACTTATTCAATCTACTTATGGACCCAATATTCTTCACTTCATAATTTTAGAGATTGTGCACATTTTAAAGTTCATATCCTATTCCAATTATATCATTTCAACGAATATGATATCCAACACAAAACCTCAGTTTATTCTTTATCATAAACTTTACTAAACATTATCAGGATTATATTCAACATAGTATATAAAACCTAAATCCATCACACCCATATAGCTAATCTGAGATATTAACAACTTAATAGAGGCAGCACAGGCTAGGCCTGGCTTTTGAGATAGAGGCCTAACAGTCAAGCCATGAGAAGAGCTTCAACTTGGTGTAAAGATTTTGACAACTTTAAAATTATATTGACAATATTCCTTGAGCAAGTTCATATCCCATGTCAATATCATGATCACCATTTTCTATTAAGGAAAATAGTCACCAGATCGCTTGAAGCGTAGGAGAAAGAATTTCAGATCGCTTCTTACATCTAGATCATTTCCCTTTTTATGGCCACTCAATAATACAAATTCTCTTAGAGGCATTTATTGAAGAGAGCTCAACCCCACCTCTGAAGTGTGCATCTTTACCCAGTAAAAGAATTTAAGAAGCCCACCAGAAACATTTTATCAAATATAGAATACCAAAACTTTAAGAATAGATCAATGGTTATTAAAATTTTCAAATTTAAAAATCAAGTATAAGGCCTTGTCACAATGAAGTTGACGACTTTACACTATTATTCTCTCTTGGGAAAATTTCCAAATGTGCAAGGTGAAAATTCATTCCAGATTTTTGATGTGCCACTTTATGCAAGTCTCCTGGGATGCCATGTTCAATCATACCCATTTTGTTGAGGTCATCCATGACGAAATATTAACCTGTGCATTATAGCTTCTTCTCTATAAACTCACAACATCTTGTGCATAATTCATCATTGCATTTGCTCTGATTCATTCTTCTGCTTCTCGACCATACTTTGTTGGAACTTTTATTTTCAGTAATATCAGTAAACATGTCTTACTGTGGAGGGAATGGTGGATGTGGGACAAGCTGCAATTGTGGCAGTGGATGCAAAGGGTAAAAGTTTGTGGGATTGTCATCCTACATTTATTTTCTAAAACCATATTCCATTTCATAGTATGATCGACACTCTTTGGAAGTAGAATTTCTCCTTCAAATTTGTAACCATTTTGGGTCTTTTTGTGAATTTGATTCGCACCTGAAAATACTTTTAGCTTTACGGTAGGTTGTCTGCTGGAAATAGCACCTAAAAAAGGATGATGTGCTGTGCACATCTGTCCTTCCTCAAAGCGTTTCAAGCCTTTGGGTTGGCTCTTATTCACTGGTTCCACTTTAGATTGACCCTTCTTCCATGGTTCAAGAATTGAATCCTTGAAACAAGAAGGAAGCGTTTGGGCTCTCCCACGAGTGCCCCTTACAAGTGGAGCATGTGCATCTATTTGCATCAATTCTACAGATTATTTTGCTGTGTAATAACCTTTTGCCATGCCATTTGTCTTTCTCATTCCAGTTTCCCTGCTTAGAGAAAAAGAGGATATCTCTGTTTCCCATGAGAACTCTGAGCTAGGACCGTTGCTGTCTGTTTGTCTCTCTTCGCTCGATTTTGCATGCAAATACGGTAATCTCTCATACGAAGAGTTAGAACCATTAGATGAAGAAGAGCAGTTCCTACAGGAATCACCTATACATTCAATCTGTCTCATCACAGTCCTATAAAAGTACCTTTTATGCAATGGTTAGGTCATCTGAGATAAAATGACAAAATATAATCTCAGATATTGACAACTTAATAGAGGCAGCCAGGCTAGGCCTGGCTTTAGTGATATTGACTGTAAGAACAAACAGTCAAGCCATGAGAAGCCTGCTCAAGAAAAAGCCAAATAAGGATATTGTTCATGGTAGAATTGCTAGGTGGTATTTTAAAGGACAAAATTTAGTCTAAGATATTGACAACTTAATAGAATGTAATCCAAATTAGGTCATATGCCTATGACCTAATCTGCCAACAACTTAGAGGTCACTTTTACAACAAGGTCAAAATACAAGAGGAACATGGAATATAAACTTGATCCATACATCAAGAGTAATCCAAGTCAACCAAACTATCAAAGCCTTATAATGCCAATTGATTTTCAAAACTCACATTTAGACAATCCATACATGGGATCATTATCTCCTACAAACCTCAATGGTACATCAAATGTGAGTCTACCCAATCTAAATCGTGGAACACCTTTTCCGATAGTAGATTTAAATCTCAGTCCAAAATTGCAAATCTATCAACCAAATACTCAATGCATGGGTCTTCAACAAAACAACATTATCCCACCAAATCCATACATGATAAATGAGAATATACCAAGTACAACTATACCAAGCATAAAATTTTGAATCCACATTTGGTAAACTTTTGGATAGATATGTTTGCAAATCACACGAATGTTATTCAAAATCCATCACACCCATATGTCCCCCTCACACGAATGATTGTAGGATATACTATATTGCCTATTAATATGGTTATTAAGTTGACACTCTATAATATGGTTGTGCACTTATACTATGTATATCCGCTATATGGTTTAGGTTTTATGGGTTGAGGGTATAGATTATAGTATATCCTATAATCATTAGCTATATGTTAAGTTGTCAACTTAACATATGTCCCCCTCCATGTATCTTCTCAACTGCAGCTTTTACATTGCTCAGGGAGTTTAAGAACTGACAGTCAAGCCAGTAAAATTCACTGTAAGAACTAACAGTCAAGCCATGAGAAGCCTACTCAAGAAAAATCCAAATAAGGATATTGCTCAGGGTAGAATAGCTAGGTGGTATTTTTAAAGGACAAAATGTAATCTAAGATATTCACAACTTAATAGAATGTAATCTGAGATATTGACAACATTATATTCATAAATGACAAATGCAATGAAAGCAAATAAACAAAGGAAACATAAGATAAAATGACAAAATGTAATCTGAGATATTGACAACATTATATTCATAAATGAAAAATGCAATGAAAGCAAAGAAATGAAGGCAATAGAAGATAAACAACCAAAAAAAATCCACACACAATAAATTGGTCTGGTTTGGTTTATGCTCTCTCCTGCACTTTGAGTGATCTGGATGATTAGAATCTGAATGCATCTCTGAATGTAATCTGAGATATTGACAACTTAATAGAATGTGCACCTAGTTTGGTTTGGCTTATCTGCAAATTGGTATCAGAGCCTGAGGCATGTTATGTGTTGATGGCATTTGAATCTGGACTAAGTTATCAGTGTAAAATTTCTCTGTTTATCTTTGTTGCCTTTGTTTCTTTGCTTTCATTGCTCTGTTTATCTCTTAATGTAATCTGAGATATTGACAACTTAATAGAATGTGCAGCTAGTTTGGTTTGGCTTATGCTCTCTCCTGCACTTCGAGCGATCTAGATGATCAGAATCTGAATGCATCTCTGAATGTAATCTGAGATATTGAGAACTTAGATCTAAGAGCATCTTGAAGAACTCTATGTAGCTATCAGAAAACATGGAATATGCCTAATGGCTAAAACGATGGTGATTGGTCAAAGCCAAATTGATTTCCTTGGATTACATCTAAACAATGGCAAGGTCCAACCTCAGCCCCACATCCTGCAGCACATTCACGAATTTCCTGATATGCTTCAGGACAAGAAGCAAATTTAGAGATTTTTAGGATGTCTAAATTATGTTTCTCCTTTTTACAAAGGATTAGCTAAAGATCACCGAGTCATCCAGTCCCATTTAAAAGAAGGAAAGAAAGGATGGTCATTAGAAGCCACAGAAGTAGTACAAAGAATTAAATCAAAATGTCAAAGTTTTCCCTCTCTACAGACTCCTGCTTTTGATCTACCTTTGTTTTTGTATACTGATGCATCTGACAACACTTGGTCTATTGTGTTGATATAGGAGGAAGGAAATGAGAAACAAAATATCTGTGGCTATCGTTCTGGTACTTTTACAAACACAGAAAGCGGATATCACATTTATGAGAAAGAGATACTGGCAGTAAAAAAAGCGATAGAAAAGTTTAAATTTTTTATCAAGCCAGTAAAATTCACTGTAAGAACTGACAGTCAAGCCATGAGAAGCTTGCTCAAGAAAAAGCCAAATAAGGATATTGCTCAGGGTAGAATTGCTAGGTGGTATTTTTAAAGGACAAAATGTAATCTGAGATATTGAAAACTTAATAGAATGTAATCTGAGATATTGACAACATTATATTCATAAATGACAAAGAGCTAAGTATTGCTAAACATACTATGGTAAATTGTACTAATCATGAGAGTAACATGGCGATTGGAGATTATTTGTTTGCTCTATGTAAGGAGCAATGCAAAGGTGTGGATAACCAGAGGTATGATGTTAATCAGTATGAAGTTACACTTGAATTGATTGTAAATACTCCATATCTTCTGGATTTTATCATGGAACTCTTTCCATCCCATGAGGACAAATCTCATGTCAAGTAGAGTGAGGGTATGGATGATACTGCATTTTTCTCCCATGATTTTGCAGAAGCCTAGCCCAGTATAAGTCAGAGTGTTTATGGACATATAGGAAGGAAAATTGAGAGGTAGGTCTCATAACTAACTAGAAAATTTAGAGGAAGAAGCATTGGGGTTAAGATGTGAAAGTGGAGTAAGAATGTGTACACATAATATAGAATAATGTATGTTACAAGGATTCATGGTAGAAGATAACTTAGAACCAATATTAACATCTTGGAAAAAAAAATGTCTAGGTGTGCACTTATATTCAATCATTGAATAAGTTTTATAGGATGATTTCATGGCAGTATGTAAATGCCCCTTCCATTCTGCATCCTAGTTTTAATATGCTTATTGACCTTACTTATGGCATCATACGAATTTATGCATTATGCACTAGATAAAAAAATCTATTTCAAAATGGGAGTTGATTTCATCACGAAAATTATAGAGAAAATTAGTGGAGGACACAAATTATTTCACTAAATGGGTGGAGGCAATCCCAACTACACAAGCAACAAGCAAGGTGGTGATAATTTTTCTAATGGAGAATATCATAACCAGATTTGGCACACTAGTAAGGTTGATCACAGACAATGGGATGTGTTTTAGGTCTTGTGCCATAGAAAAATGGCCCTCTGAGACTATGATATTTCTTTGACTTATCCTCTCTTGGAGACATTAGGCACAATGCTCCCTAAGAAGAGACCTTGCATGAACTAAGTGAAATCCCTTTGAACATTCCTTACACTATTTTGCATTTACAACATCGATTATATGGCCACCTTGCATAACACCGTTTTCATGCCTATGCAGCCATCTTTTTTGTTCATGAGTTTCAAGCATATGAAGTTTTTCTTGCCTCATGAAGCTCAACTTTCATTTTTGCATGGCGCCTTATCGAATTTATCAGGAGGTATACAATTATGCTTTCATTGCATTTGTCATTTATAGACCCCTAAATAGGCCTATACGGATATACTATGAGATATAGATTATGATTCACTGTAAGAACTAGAAGTCAAGCCATGAGAAGCCTGCTCAAGAAAAAGCTAAATAAGGATATTGCTCAGGGTAGAATTGCTAGGTGGTATTTTGAATTTCTTAGTTGTGATTTTGAGATTGAATGGATAAAAGGTGAAAATAATCCACTAGCTGATACTCTAGGAAACTGAGATCTAACCTAGTGGCAGTTGTTAGAGTAGTCATGCATTAGCTAATAATTAATTAATCTTTAATTGATTATTAGTCTAATTTATTATCATGCACTTAAGCTAAACTTAGGATTTTTTTATGCTTTTAGGGTTTTTCTCCTATATAACACTCAACCTTCATTGTAATTATTACTCAAGCTTTCATATCTTTTTAATTCTCTTGCTTGTGTAGCTTTTTTTTTTGTTTAGGAATATAGCATATATTGTTTGCAGATCTCTTGTGTGGAAGGTTCCTTTGTTCATTCTTTGATCCTGGCTTGTGGTAGTAAGGCCTCTCATATTCAATTATATTCTTCAAAGGTAACATTGTTGCTCAAGGCAGCCCAAGAAGGTTTGGGAGAAGAGCACAATAGTCCCTTATCAACACACTTACAAAGGGTAAGAGTGATATACAATGGATTTAATGGAATGTTTGGCACATGAATGCCCCTTACAAATAGAGGTTGGTCAAGCACCAGCTCCAGCCTAAGAGGCCAGAACTCATGTTCATAAAGAAATTATAGTTCATTTCTTAGTAGAAGAAATCATGGTAATTTGCACATACACAAGGTTTATCGGCCATATGGCATTCACCCTTTTACCAGGAATTTTGAGGAACTATAGGGAAAGATGAAGTGTACAACTCTAGGAAATCCCAAAATTTAGAAATTTTTTGAATGTAAACAACACCTTCATCTCACTCATTCTTAAGGTACAAGATCAAAGCTCATTTCTTGACTTTCCCCTCAGCTTCCTTTGCATTAATATGTACAAAATTAATGAAGGCAATGGAAAAAATAGAGAATATGCTTCTTCTCTACAAAGGCTCACAAGAACAAGGTTGCATTGTTACAAGCAAACAAAGTAGATGGCTTTTCAAAGGAAAACAAGAATTACATTAACCAGGAATCATGTATTTTTTGTTCCTGCTGATTTGGCAAACATAAGCTTTTCAAAATCCTTTATGGGTTCTCTTCTTCTATGTCTACACTCCTAGATGCCTAGTTTTCATTTTCGGAAAGCCATTTAAAATAAATACAATAGAAGAGTTTCCATGAAATGATAACTTTCCTTACAACTTTGTAAACTTTGCAACTTTCTTCAATTTTTTTCTTCAAAGGATCTTTCACTTGAAAACCTGCAATCACACATCAAAGAGAGAAAAATATTGTTTGGTAGGTGAATGGGGGTTTGCCTTAGTCAAACCCTATTTCTGTAATCAAACCTTGAAATGAAACAAAATATCATGAAGGAATTTTGAATGAACAAGCAATTTCATAACTCACCAAACCTTTGTTTGAACCTTGGATTGTAGATCTACAACTTATGTGAATTAGCTTCAATGGATGTGAATCTTGATCGTGAAAATTGATTTGAAATGATGTTACAACTACTTCAAGTTATTATATGAGAAGAGCATCAACTTGATGGGCTTGGATCTAGTAGCCTATAGTAGCTACTATAAGGGCTTGGATTATTCACCCTCCCTCTCAATTTTCATGTATGTCTAAAAATTGGTATTAGAGCAAGGTTCCTTAAAAGAAGATTAACTACTTGAGGTAGATCCAAATGGTGCACATGAATGGTGTCAAAGCTCTTATGTTTGATGGAACAAGTTATTCCTTCTAGAAAGCTAGGATTATACACTAATCTCCATTACATGATAGAGGCTTACCATTACAAACCTCCGCTATATACTAATAGGCCTATTTAGGGATCTATAGTTTTCATATTGATAAAAAAATTTACATATGTTATATGTCGAACAAATCTAAAATAATATATGGAATGGCACAAACTCCAGATTGATATGCACTAATAAATAATATATGGAATGGGGTCAAGATCACTTCCTTCTACTGGTATGGATGAGCATATAAAACTAGTAGAAACTTCTCTCACTTATAGCATCATGTCTTATCACTTTGTTTTCTTGCATACATAATCTTCACTTATATAACATCATCTCTCACTTTTGTTTGCAAAATATTTTGTGACATGTAGGAAGGGCTCAACAAGAAAGAAGTTCTCATGCTCAAGTTGAGGCAAATCTAGACATTGGATCAAATGAATCCGCTTAAGAACACATGGTCCTTGAAGATAGGGAAGAGGAACAAGTTCAAACAATGCATGTTGGAGAGAGGTCAGGATCACTTCCTCCTACTGGTATGGATGAGCATATAAAACTAGCTGAAAAGGTGGGAGATATAGGGATGGGAGAGAGATAGAGGGAGTGAGACAAAGAGAGACTTGAGAGAGGGAGTGGGAGATAGAGGGAGTGAGAGAGAGACCTGAGAGAGGGAGAGGGGGTATGAGGGAGAGACTTGAGAGAGAGAGAGACCTGAGAGATTAGGGTTGAGTGTAAAGGGTAGAGAGTTTAAGGGTTTAGGTTTTATGGGTTGAGGGTATATGAATAGTAATTTGTCATTAGATATGGAATTATTACTTAAAGGTTACCCTACAAAACTACCTTGTCAACCTGCTCCATCTTAATTACTATAAGATATTATTACTTAGAACTATGGAATGTCTATAGTTCTTCAAGATGCTGCAAATGATCATTAATAGAGTCAAAAAATATAAGAATATCATCAATATAGACAACACAAAAGTCTTTCAAATTCCTTAGTGCTTGATCCATTCTCCGTTGAAAATATGCTGGAGCAATGCATAAGCCAAAAGGCATGACATTCCATTCATATAATCCCTAAGGGAGGTGGTTAGTCCATGTTGTGAACCCCAAAGGTGGACATTGAATAGTGTTCAACAGGGCTCATCAGGTTAACCTCAATGTAAACCATACCGCTCTTTTATGTAAAAGTATGTATAGCTCGAAACCCATCTTGGTTTAAAATTGTCCAACACTTTACATATTCTTTCTATAAATTTTACTCACTTATTGATGTCTTGTTCATCCTCAAAATTATTATTTCATGTTTCATGCCCCATTTGATCCATATTTCCAACTTTTTATTCTTGATTTTTAATGTATAATCAGTGGATAATTAAGATGGAGTAGGTTGACAAGGTAGTTTCGTAGGGTAACCTTTAAGTAATAATTCCATATCCAATGAAAAATTACTATTCATATACCCTCAACCCATAAAACCTAAACCCTTAAACTCTCTACCCTCTACACTCAACCCTAATCTCTCAGGTCTCTCTCTCTCTCAAGTCTCTCCCTCATACCCCCTCTCCCTCTCTCAGGTCTCTCTCTCACTCCCTCTATCTCTCTACCATCCCTCTATCTCCCACTCCCTCTCTCAAGTCTCTCTCTGTCTCACTCCCTCTATCTCTCTCCCATCCCTATATGAGAACCTATTAACTTAATTTTAATTAGTAATATGAGAACCCATAAAGTTGTCTATAGATGGATAGATCCAAGCCCTTATAGTAGCTACTACAGGCTATGATAGCTGAGAGAGATTGTGAGGTATAGTTGTGACAATAGCTTTACCTATAGTTGGCTAAAGAGATAGGGATACAGTAGTAGCTAGAGGCCATGACAGTAGTGGCATAGGGACAAGTAGTGTCTGCTCAAATGTATAGAGAGGTTGTCTTAGAGGCAAAATGTACCATAGGGCACTATATCATCGGGATGTCCCCTTAGAGATGTGGTATCTAGATTACTTTGAAAGGAGTGGAGTAGTTCTGAGAGCTTCAAATGATTAGCCATTCATCAAACAGTTGGGAGAGCCCATTCACAAATAGGATCAGTCGAGCCATGATGACTAACAAAGTAGGGGATAGCTCATCCTCATTTTGTAGACACATTTTTGATATATGTCCTAATTTTATACATGTATACACATTCATTAGCTTATTTTTGGCAGCCTCTTGTGTATGTACTTTTGATGATCTCTCCCATTCCTTCTCTCTTGCACTCCCTCTCTCTCCCTATATCTCAGGTATCTCCCTCCCACCCCCTCTCTTTCTTAGGTCTCTCACTCTGGCACCCTTCCTAGATAATCTCTCTCTCTCTATCACTCCCTCTATCACCCTCTCTCTCAATTTTATAATTCATTGGTGGTCCATACATATATATACATACATATATACATATATACATGAATATGTTGCAAAATGGTATAAGAGCCTGAGGCATGTTATGTGTTGATGGCATTTGAATCTAGACTCTTATTAGACACCAGAGTTTTCCTTTTTTCTCTATGTTTTCTTCCTCTAAACTATCCTTACTATTTTGTGATACTCTTATCTTTTTGTGAGCATCCTTACCTTTTCAAGTTTCTTAGCAACAAACTCTAAGAGATTCTTTTTTTCCAAATCAGCAGGAACAAAAAAGATTCCCCTCAAAATCTTTACACCAAGTTTATGCTCTTCTCATGGCTTCCTGATCAATATAAACTTCACTTTGTTTGCTTGCATACATAAAGTTCACTTATATAAACCTATATAAGGGAATCTTTACAAGAAGTCACATTGTTGCAAACAAACAAAGTTAATTATCAAGTTAATACATAAGACATGATTCCCGATCAATATCTTTACACCAAGTTGATGCTCTTCTCATGGCTTGACAACACTTGGTCCATTAACTGATATCCTTATATTCTAGTGGCACATATTTATTAGACTGGGACTCTTATTAGACACCAGAGTTTTCCTTTTTTCTCTCTGTCTTTTCCTCTAAACTATCCTTACCAGTTTGTGATACTCTTATCTTTTTTGTGAGCATCCTTACCTTTTCAAGTTTCTTAGCAACAGAGTCTAAGAGATTCTTGTTTTCCATTCCCTCCCTAGATAGTTCCCTTATAATATGAGGTGTATATGTGTTATGAGGACAAGTGAATTACAAGTTTTTGAGAGGTGATGGGTTAGGAGATATGATGTTTGAATTCATAAAGCTAAAGGGATTCCTAATGGCCATAATTCAGAAACATACAGATCAATTATATTGAGATATAAAACACACATTATATTGTTTTTGAAAATTGTATGTAATGTCTTGTCTTGGAACAACTCAGTTTTTGTATGTGCTTTTATAAAACACTCTATTACAACTAAGCTCTAAGCTTCCATATGTAAGTTATATGTTCTCCCTTAATTCCATAATCTATGTATACTAGCCAATTGCACTTCACTACTATTCTAACGTCCAACTTCTATCAAATAGGTAATGATTACCCTTATTATGAAATCTTCCACTTGGAAATTAGTATGTACTCACAAATTATCTGGGAAATAAGAGTCCCAGTATCCTATAAACATAGATTATTATAAAACTTAAAATTAGTATGTAATGATAATAGTAATTGATGCTAGGTTGGCATAACATAGATTATAAGGCTCGTTGGCATAACATTTCAGTTTCTCCATATCCATTTCAAGTAAATCATCAAAAATTTCTATGAGAAATTTGTTTCCTCACCTTTTCAGCTAGTTTTATATGCTCATCCATACCAGTAGGAGGAAGTGATCCTGACCCCTCTCCAACATGCATTGTTTGAACTTGTGCCTCCTCTCCCTATCTTCAAGGACCATGTGTTCTTGAGCAGATTCATTTGATCCAATGTCTAGATTTTCCTCGACTTGGGCATGAGAACTTCCTACTTGTTGAGCCCTTCCTACATGTCACAAAATATTTTGCAAACAAAAGTGAGAGATGATGTTATATAAGTGAATTTTATGTATGCAAGTAAACAAAGTGATAAGACATGATGCTATAAGTGAGAGAATTTTCTACTAGTTTTATATGCTCATCCATACCAATAGAAGGAAGTGATCTTGACCCCATTCCATATATTATTTATTAGTGCATATCAATCTAGAGTTTGTTCCATTCCATATATTATTTTACATTTGTTCGACATATAACATATGTAAAATGTTTACCAATATGAAAACTATAGACCCCTAAATAGGCCTATTAGTATATAGTGGAGGTTTGTAATGGTTAGCCTCTATCATGTAATGGAGATTAGTGCATAATCCTAGCTTTCTAGAAGGAATAATTTGTTCCATCAAACATAGGACCTTTGACACCATTCATGTGCACCATTCGGATCTATCTCAAGCAGTTAAGCTTCTTTTAAGGAACCTTGCTCTAATACCAGTTTTTAGACATACATGAAAATTGAGAGGGAGGGTGACTAATCCAAGCCCTTATAGTAGCTACTGTAGGCTACTAAATCCAAGCCCATCAAGTTGATGCTCTTCTCATATAATGATTATAATGCTTAGAAACTTGAAGTAATATAAGTGAAGTAGTAGGTGTAGACATCTAGAAGAAGAGAACCCATAAAGGATTTTGAAAAGCTTATGTTTTCCAAATCAGCAAGAACAAAAAAGACATGATTCCCAGTTAATGTAATTCTTCTTTTCCTTTGAAAATCCATCTACTTTGTTTGCTTGTAACAATGCAACCTTGTTCTTGTGAACCTTTATAGAGAAGAAGCACATTCTCTATTTGCTTGCATACATAAAGATAAGAGTATCACAAAAATCTAAGACTTTTTTGCTAAGAAACTTGAAAAGGTAAGGATGCTCACAAAAAAGATAAGAGTATCACAAACTGGTAAGGATAGTTTAGAGGAAGAAGACAGAGATAAAAAAGGAAAACTATGGTGTCTAATAAGAGTCCCAGTCTAATAAATATGTGCCACTAGAATCTAAGGATATTAGTTAATGGACCAAGTGTTTCAAGCCATGAGAAGAGCATCAATTTGGTGTAAAGATATTGACCAGGAATCATGTCTTATGTATTAACTTGACAATTAAATTTGTTTGCTTGCATACATAAAGTTCATTTATATAAACTTAATTTTAAAGTTGTCAATATCTTTACACCAAGTTGATTCTCTTCTCATGGCTTGACAACACTTGGTCCATTAATTGATATCCTCTAACAAAACATGCCATCAACCAAGAATTACATTAACCGGGAATCATGTCTTATGTATTAACTTGAATGTTGTGCCCATCAAGTTGATGCTCTTCTCATGGCTTGACAACTTCTCTCACTTATACCAGTAGAAGGAAGTGATTATATTCAATGAAAAAAAATCCAACTATAGACATTTCATAGTCAAATAATAAGAAATTTTACACATGTTATATGGGTAGTTTACATATTGGGGCTATTTGTCATTGGATATGGAAATTGGCAATGTAGTAAGCATTTAAAAACCAATTACACCCACTAGGAGTTCCAGTATCCTATTTTTAAAGGAAAAAATGTAATCTGAGATATTGACAACATTATATTCATAAATGACAAATGCAATGAAAGAAAAAAAACAAAGGCAACAAAAGATAAACAGAGCAATTTTACACTGATAACTTAGTCTAGATTCAAATGCCATCAACACATAACATGCCTCGGGATCTTATACCAATTTGCAGATAAGCCAAACCAAACTAGGTGCACATTCTATTAAGTTGTCAATATCTCAAATTACATTCAGAGATGCATTCAGATTTTGATCATCCAGATTGCTCGAAGCGCAGGAGAGAGCATAAGCCAAACCAAACCAGGTACACATTCTATTAAGTTATCAATATCTCATATTACATTTAGAGATGCATTCAAATTCTGATAATCCAGATCACTTAAAGCGCAGGAGAGAGCATAAGTCTGATATGAAAGACTGAGACTCTTATTAGACACCAGACTCTAATCCTAGACAACTGATGCTGAGAATGAGGCATCCCCAACAATTTAAAGGAGAGGCTAAGCTTGTAACCTCATGGCATATTACAATTAGTTTGGAATCCATCCATACTTTTTTGACACATGTCCCACTAACCTACCACACTATGGAGTAGCCAGTTGTTAGGCAGTTTGTTGTAAACACTAACATAGTGGAGGAAAATACAATCACTTTTAACACACCCATAAGTTAGAAGGGCCCACTTAACACCCATAAGTGGCTACAAGGATCTTGCTTTTTTAGACAGGGTTGCATCTTGTTGTCACTTCTTAACATGGGTGATGTCACGACATAGATAAGGCCATGTGCTAGCCACCAGAATGGTACCAGATCTAATAATTGATCTAGTAACTCTTGGTAAACTTGTACCCAGTCTTCTGACCTGGGGTTAAAGGCATAGTCAATTTGAACCACATAGTCCTGAGAGTAGGCTTGGTCTAATTCAACTCTTCTAGCAAGGAGTGTTAGTTTAAGTTTTATATCTATGTTTTCAATTTTCACTTCTGCTCTCCATCTAGCTTCAAGAGGATACATTTCAATTCTTGGGAAGTGGTATCTCGTTTGAGGGTAATGCACCAGATATTGAATCATGCAGTCATACATTGTTCTTTTGAACTGGGGATACAATAAATTCAAGAATTCTTCCATGTCAGGATTAAATCTAGCACCAACAATATCAACATATTCTTCAAATGTATCTTGATCAAAACTTATGCGAGTGATGAAACCAAATTTTAGACCTTTTAATAGATTCATTTTACTCTGTTTTGACCAATTCATGCCAAACAGACCTTTGATATGGATTTGAATGGAGTTATTTCGACACCAATACCTGACAAGTGCTCTAGCTAATCCAATGGATTCTTTAAACTATTCTTCTTCATCTGAATCTATTAATCCTTGACCATGATAATAATGAATATGGTTTTTCATATCCAAAAGCCATTTATTCAAAAAGTAAGATTCCAACAAAATTATGACTATCTCTTTAGGAAGAGTTGGAAGACTAATCATATTTCCATTACCAAAATTTACCATATACATGGTGATACCATCTGGTCTATACCAATCTAGAGAATTAAATTCTAGATCAGTATATATGGAACCTGCAAGTTCTCTGGTCAGAGTATCAACTAGTGGATTATTTTCACCTTTTATCCATTCAATCTCAAAATCATAACTAAGAAATTCAAAATACCACCTAGCAATTCTACCCTGAGCAATATCCTTATTTAGCTTTTTCTTGAGTAGGCTTCTCATCGCTTGACTGTCAGTTCTTATAGTGAATTTTACTAGCTTGAGGAAAATTTTAAACTTTTCTATCCCTTTTTTACTGCCAGTATCTCTTTCTCATAAATGTGATATCTACTTTATGTGTCTGTAAAAGTACCAAAACGATAGCTGCAAATATTTTGTTTCTCATTTCCTTCCTCCTATATCAACACAGTAGACCAAGTGTTGTCAGATGCATCAATATACAAAAACAAAGGTAGATTAGAAGTAGGAGTCTGTAGAGAGGGAAAACTTTGACATTTTGATTTAATTCTTTGTACTGCTTTTGTGGCTTCTAATGACCATCCTTTCTTTCCTTCTTTTAAATGGGACTAGATGACTCGACGATCTTCATCTAATCCTTTGTAAAAAGGAGAAACATAATTTAGACATCCTAAAAATCTCTGAATCTACTTCTTGTCCTGAAGGATATCAGGAAATTCTTGAATGAGCTACAGGATGTGGGGTTGAAGTTGGACCTTGCCATTGTTTAGATGTAATCCAAGGAAATCAATTTGGCTCTGACCAATCACCATATTTTTAGCCATCAGGCATATTCCATGTTTTCTGATAGTTGCATAGAGTTCTTCAAGATGCTGCAAATGATCATTAACAGAGTTAGAAAATATAAGAATATCATCAATATAGACAGCACATAAGTCTTTCAAATTCTTTAGTGCTTGATCCATTCTCTGCTGAAAATATGCTGGAGCAGTGCATAAGCCAAAAGGCATGACATTCCATTCATATAATCCCTGAGGGACTGAAAATGTTGTCTTGCATCTGTCTGATTCTTTCACCTTGATTTTCCAAAATCCTGATTTGTATTCAAACTTAGAGAATATTTTCTTAGTGGTAGCTCTCCTGATTAAATCAATACTAAATGGAATAGGATAATTAAATGGAAGGATAATGCCATTGAGAGGCTTGTAGTTGATACAAAGTCTCTTTTTACCTCTTATTTGTTCAACTCTCTTATTTACCAGGAATGTTGGACATGCAAATGGAATTTTGCTAGGACGAATGAAGTGCCCATCTAGTAGTTCTTTTAGCTACTCGTCCATTTCTTTTGTCTATTTTGGACTCATCAAATAGGCAGGTTCATGTGGTATGACTAACTGGCATTTTGGCCTAATCTGTATTTCACATTCTTCATGATCCTAAGACTAGAACTGTAATGGGTTCATGTTGCAACAATCTATCTCATATCTTTGTTTGATTTCACTAAAAACATCAGGAATCTTTTCTACTAATTCTTTAACTGATTATTTTTGTTTCTTTTCCCACTATTTTCAAATTTATGATTTACAATTTTAAGTGCAGGGATCTCAATTTGGCCATCTTCATGTCTCAAAGAGATTTTATGTTTCCAAAACTGAATTGGCTCATATTTTGTGAGAAACAAAAATCCTAGTAGAACATCATCTTCAAAATCATTATATTCAATAAAATTGGTGATGAACATTTTACCCATTATTTCTATGTGGACATCTTGTGCATACCTTCCCATCTGAATTCTTTCTCCATTTATTGCATAACTATGTTGAAGATCAGGTCTTTCTTTCCAAAATTCTGAAGGAATTGCATTGGTTTTGGCCAATGAATGAGAGGATCCTGTATCCACAAATGCATCTAATGGGATTTTCTTATACCCTAGAAAACAAATTAACTCTAACATAGTTACCATTGTTAGCAAGCAATAGAGAACATGATTTATCTTTTGTTTTATCAATTAGACTATTGTCAATGCTGCTAGTGTTGTTGTTGTTGATTTCTGCTTCTTCTTTGATATCTTCTTTTTTAGTCACAACTTGTTGGTCTACTTTGAACAAAATATCTTTAATTTCTCCCACCTCGGCAGAGAGATTTCTAATTTCCTTTTTCTGAGATTTTAGCAATCTTTTCAAATTTCCAACATCATCTATCAATAGATCAAATTTCTTAAGGATTGCAATAATATCAGAATATGTACTAGAAGCTTTTGATTTGGAAGAAGTTTTGGAGGAAGAGGCTTTCTCTTTTCTTTTCCATGGAGGAATTTTATATCCATGGTCAACATATTTTTCAACCCATTTTGAGGGTTTTTTCTACAACTTGAGTTATTTTTCCACCTCAGCCTTATCTGACTCTAAGCTCTTTAGTTTTTTCCAAATGTTGTTGGACAACTTTCTTTCTTTCTTCTTTTGTTCTTGCCATCTTGTAAGGATCTTTGGATTTTTCACAGACCTTGAGATCTTGTAGAGTGTCCTTGAGAAGTGAGGTTAGAAAATCCTCATCGGGATCTAAACTTTCTGGTTCAGGATCAGATAGGTTCTGCATATGTTTGTATCGATCCTTTACATTTTTCAATTTTAGCATAAAATTGGAATCAGGAACAACTTCAACTAGCTCATACAAATCTTGTAAATCAAAAACATTGCTACTATCAATAACTTCCCATCCTGGGTTATCATACTCAAACATTGCATAAATATTTGTACCAGGATTTAGTTTCTTGGGATAGTTAGTAGCATAATGTGGTCCTTTACAAATAATACATTTGATTCCTTTGGGGACCTTATTATTTCTTTTCTTCAACCAGTATGGAGGTGTCTTATGAGACTTTCTTCTTTGATAGGGGACTGCCCTATATTTCTTTTTGTATCCATACTTATCATGTTTGTTGTGTTTAAAGGTGTATTCTCCTCAATGATACTTGTTTCATGAACACCTTTTACATCTACATTTTCTGCCACAACCACCTCTTTTAAATTGTTTAAATTGCTGAAAATATTTCAACTGATTTATTGGAGGAAGATCACAAAATTCTTTCAGATTGCATGTATAATTATATTCCTCCTTATTGAGTTGTAATGCTCTTAACAAACACTATTTTTCCAACTTATACCTTATTAACCTCTTAATGGTTGGAAAGCTTACATGATCAAGTTGTTTATGCTATTTTCTGATTATATAGTCTTGAGCCCAAGCACCTAAACCACAAGGAAGAGAGTTCAAATAATACTTTTTTGTGGTTAGGTCATGCATCTTATCAGCTGCAACCATGTATGATCCAAACATGTAGTTGTATTCATTAAATTTAGCTAAATTCTTTAGCTTCATAGATTGTAGAATCTTATTTTCTTCTAGGGATTGATTTGAAATGTCATCACAGAAAAGGTCAGTTAATAACCATTTAAATTCATCAAATCCAGCTTGAAATATATCATCCTTGCCTAGATTTTTAGGGTCCACTAAGATTGGATCTGTTGGTTGAGCAAGAATTTTTTTGGGCATTGAACCTTGATCTGGTAGATTGTTCCACCAGTTTCTCAATTTCCTAGACTTAAGCCTTACTGCATAAAGAACCTTTGCTGGCTCTGTCCATGAACTGCTTCTTTCAAACATGTTTTCTAATGTATCGGTCCAGGTACAAATGGCTTCATAGGGATTGACCAGCTTATCAATATTTAGAATATAACCACTGGATGCATATGGTCTCAATTGTTCAAGCTTGAGATTCTCTATCACTGGTTCTTGCATTTCAACATCCATGGTTAGCTTCTTCAGTGATTCGCATGGTTCTTTTTCTTCAATTTGCTTATATCTAGAAAAATCTAAATTTATCTCCTCAAAACAATTTTCTGCAAAGGAATCAGAGTCACTAAAGCTATCAGAAAGAACTAAATTATTTACATCAGAAGACTCGACACCAGATTCTTTATTGGCACAGCCAGGTTCATCCATGCAAACCGACTCTTCTTGTTCATCATTCACTCCCAATTCTACAAGACAATCCTTTAATGGTTCTTCTTTATTGGACAAAGTATGTTCTTTAACTTTTGGCATGGGAACATGTGGAGTTGGCTTATGTGAAGGTTTTCTAGAAGTTGAATCTTTGTCTTCTTCATTGTGCAAATGTTTTCTTCTTTGGATCAAAACCTTCTTTGGTTTGGGAGGTTCTATAGATTTTCCTTTTTTCTCTCTGTCTTCTTCCTCTAAACTATCCTTACCAGTTTGTGATACTCTTATCTTTTTTGTGAGCATGCTTACCTTTTCAAGTTTCTTAGCAATAGAGTCTAAGAGATTCTTTTTTTCCAAATCAATGACTTTTCTTGAATTCTCATTAGTCTGTTGATCAACATAAATATGGGTAAGGTAGTTATCTTGATGTTGTTGTGTGGAGATAACAGTCTTCACACTACTATGGACTTGCTTTACAGCATAATTGACACTTGTGATGTCGTTGGAAAAAGTAGAATAGTAATGTTCAACATTCTTTATAGAAGTAAAAATATTTTGTTGGTCTTCAAAGACAATCTCTATTTTATTTATAGCTTCTAATGCTAAATCACCACTAAATCTAACATCTATGGCCATGTCATCTAAATTATCTTGTGCAGAAATCATACACTATGCCATCCAATTCCTCTGGGCTTCAGAGTTCTTTTTCTTTTTACCCAGTTCTGTATGAATTTGTGCTTCATACCTTCCCCACAATCTTCAATCAGAATTGATTATTGTAAAGGTTTCAGGAGTTGGCCACCTACCAGGTTCATAGCCTATGATTTCTTGTTCCTGATTGTTTAGTTCCATCTTGTATATACTCTTTTTCTTAGTTCCTACTCTTGGGAGCTTTGCTTTAGGCATCTTTTCTTTCATCATACAATGTTTTTCACCCATCTTGGTGAGTTTAATGCCTTTTCCTTTCTAATCTTATTTTTGTTCTTCTTTGGGAGTTAGAGCAAGTTTCTAACTAACTTGTCAGGTGAGCCAGTCCATAAGTTCTAGATTACTGCTAAGATCAGAGAGTGTAGCCAAAGATGCTCAGGAAGGATAATGATTTATAGATGGTTGTCTATACATGGGGAACTTACTTGGTCTGAAAGGTTCTTCAAGATTATAGTCAAGGTATGGTTTATTGGATTTTCTTGGGAAATTGTGTGACATGGAGTATGATCTTGTGGACATGCTAGGTCATCCACTAGTCAAGGCTTCAGGTTGCTCAAATAGAGTTTCATCAGGAAGAGCTCTAAGGTCTATACTAGCAAGCCTACGACTTTGTGTTCAGGGTTTCTCAGACAAGATATGTCTAGAGGGGACTGAAAGCTCTTGGAACTTAAGCTAAGATTGGTTTATATATTTTTCTATAACATGAAAACCAATGTCAAAGCCAGTGGCATCTATATGTCTTCCAAAATCATCAACATTTTTATTTGCATCTGTATAACTTACCCCAGCGAAAAATTTTGAAGGAGGGAAAATTGTATTCAATAACCTATATACACACCTACCACCTACAGTAGCGTACACCGAATCTAGTTGGAGGATAACGCCTTTTATCTGCAATAATAGACAAAATGCAGATTGGACATATTTATCATCAAGATTGATGGTGAAGTTTGGTTTAATAGAAAATCTAGCATCACCACCTTGTTCTTCATCAGAAGATTTGACCAGGCGACCTCTAAATTGACCGATAACGGCTTGATCCCAGACTCTACATCGGGTATCTATGAGACTGGCAAAATATTCAGCACCTATATCGTAATTGAAGTGAGGATGTAATATGATGTCAACACATGAAAAATGCACATGAAAGAAACCTTTTTCTTTCCATCTCTTAATGTCTTCAGGAAGAAAAAATGGAAGATAAATTGGATAGATACCAACACAGAGACTCTAAGATTTATTTCTGATTTCCTTACAGAATTCATCATTTTAGCTTTTATGCCTTTTTCTAGATACAGATCAGAAATCTTAACATCTGGAAACTTGAAATTGCCATTTTCATCTACTAGTTCTTCCTTATCTTGGAAATGATTGTGAATAATAGAGGAAAGAGAACTGCTTACATTCACTGAGCATTGACTAGCCATTATGGAGAGATTAGAACTTACTTGATTGTGTTCAACCTTTTGCTGCTACGTTTTCTATCTTACTGCTCACCCTTCACATGCCTGTCCTTCAGCTTCAACACGGGTTTTACGGTCTTACTGCGGGTCCACAGCTACTCACGATAGCTACTTTTGTTTAGAACTAATTTCTTCAATGGATGACTAATAGAACCTAATGATGAAATAGCTTTTCCAATGTCCAAACTAGAACCAAGACAATGACAATAACTACATAGACTACTTTGACAAAAGTTCCAAAATTGGATGAACAATAAACACTAGTATATGTATCTTGAACTTGTTGCTCAATATCAGGCATTATATTCATAAATGAAAAATGCAATGAAAGCAAAGAAACAAAGGCAACATAAGATAAACAAAGAAATTTTACACTGATAACTTAGTCCAGATTCAAATGCCATCAACACATAACATGCCTCAGGCTCTGATACCAATTTGCGGATAAGCCAAACCAAACTAGGTGCACATTCTATTAAGTTTTCAATATCTTGGATTACATTCAGAGATGCATTCAGATTCTAATCATCCAAATCACTCGAAGTGAAGGAGAATGAATTGATACCTAGGGAGGTAAATTATACCATTTTGAAATAGACTTAATAGGTTATGGCAACCTATTCTTCTAAAGGACAATTTTTGAAAAAGAGAAATTTGTGTCAATATCTCAGATATGAACTAGATACAGATTAAAAAATCCAAAGATCCTTACAAGATGGTAGGAATAAAAGAAGAAAGAAAGAAATTTTTCCACCAACATTTGCATAAAAATTGGACTATGTGGTTCAACCTATAAAATCAAGATGAAACAACTATCCCTTTTTATGGCCTAACCATGTATATAATTAAAGAAAGGTCATGTTTAGGGGATTGCAGATTTTTGGTAATATTGAAGGCTTTTTCAGCATTTCCAGAGTGTCTAGAAGGTTTTAGAAAGTCAATATTGACTTTTTTTTCACCAAAATCAAAGATTGGAGGACACAGTAAAAATTAGAGTAAAAATTTTCCTAAACTTTTACTGGAGCCTTTTTCATTTTGGCTTCAAAATTCTAGCTTCCACTCATTTGCGAAAAAAAAATGATTTCTAGGTTTTATTCATAGGTTAAAAAAACCATCTGGGTAGTCATTACTTTTTACAAAAAGTTCATAAACTTTTCAAAGATCAAGTCAAAAATATGCATGACTCGTTTATGATAGGCAAATTTTATATTGTTCTTCAAAGTTACATAACTTTTTCCATAAGGGGAGGAGTTGTGGTATACACCCTCTTAGACTTGGTATATGGCTTCGAGTGAACCCATCATGTTCCTTCTCCCATAATTCTAATATGTTTGCATTGTTAATAATCTAAGGATGTGATCGTCTAACTCTCATAAGTATATATGTATATATTTGCATATCTTGTTCATATGGTGCTTGCAGGATTCAAACCCAAGATGACATTATTAAAGAGATATTTTAAGTAGTAAGATGAATCCTAACCCTAGTTGTTGCAAATTATGTTCAATAGGTGAATTCTAGGGAAAATTAGGATTGGGACATTATAGTGAGTTTTTCATTCATCCTCTTGGATGTTTATGCACCTTCTTAAGTGAGGCTTGTTCATCCCCTTAGACATTAAAATTTTGGCAAGATTTTCCATGGATTTAGCATAATGCAGCTAATGACTTACACATTTACCTTAGTGATTTTGTGACTATAATCATCACTAGGAGATAGAGGTAGCACAGGATAGGCCTGGCTTTTGAGATTTTGTAGACACATGTATTTTTTATCAAGCTTGTAAACTCCATTTTTGATAGTCATATGATATTGTACAATGACACATTTTCTTGACATATATGAGATGCATGATTTTGGTAGTGACTATATGATGTGTTTGATTCTATATGCATGTTCCTATGTGATGGATCTCTATGATGTGATGTTATGATATGCATTCTATGGTTATATATGATGTGGATTATGGATTTATGATGTATGATTTATGCGTATATATATTATGATGTATGGATGGATGGACATGATTTTATGATGAGCTTATTATGCCTATGTGTTTATGTCATGTTTTATGCAATGCTTATATGGATGGGATATTTATATGATGCTATATGGATTGTGATTCTATATAATGCAATGGAATTCTATCTATCTTTTTGCAATATATATTGCCTATGTGCACATTATATATGATTGTCTAACTTGATTATGGATGCAAAATGATTCTCCTAATGCATTTTTTTTGTTTTTATAGCACGCCATTGAGATGACTACAGGAACTAATAGATGAAAGGTTAGCATGAAGAAAAATGTTAGTGAGAAGTGAAGAAAAATTAGATGGATGATATGGGATGATATCTTGAGATCTTGCTAATAGATTTTGATCTTTTATTTTACTTCATGATTATCATCATAGAAATTTTTTTTATGGCAATGAATAATGGACACCAAGGTATGGCATAGACCAAGGCGTGATGTGTTATCCCTTGCAAAATAGACACATGACAAACATGGAGTGTCATGATGTGGACTAGTAACCATAGAACCTTGTCGGAATATGTGAGGAAAAAACCACAAAGCATGTTATTCTTGATGCAAGAAAGTATCAGATGACCTTTAACTTTTATAGGATATTTTTTATTATGCCAAATGGAACCTTAACCACATGCAAGGAACTTAGTTTCCCTAGTCATATTGCCAAGACAAACTACAAACCAAAATTAAAGAGAAAAAAGGTCATGATCCATCATTGCTCCCCTCATCACTTGTGGACTTCCTCAAAGAGAATAGGAACATGACGAGAGATAAAATAATAAAAAGATAAGAAAAATTGGACCAATTGAGTCAACATCCATTTAGATATTTTTTCCAATCAGTGACTATTTTGTATGATAGGATTCTGGATAATGTTTAGTTTCAAGAGATGAAGTATGTCGTATAATACGTCGAGTCTAGTTTCAACAATGAAACATTGTGTATAAGAAAATTGATAGGATTGAGTCTAGTTTCAAGAGTGATACACCTCATATAATATGTCAAGTCTAGTTTTGAGGGTTCAACAACTTGTATAAGATAGTTGATAGTTGATGGATGATGTCTAGTTTCAGGAATGAAGCATGTCGTATAAGACATTGAGTCTGATTTTGACGATGCCACAACCTATATAAGAAAATTGATAGCTAATAGATATCATGGATGTTGATAGATAGTCATGATAAGACCATTGATTGGTTAGGATTGGAGACTACTTGGATAATTCGTTTATTGTTTCATGATTTGTTAAGCTTAGTTCTTCGTAGGATAACCTTTTTCTATCTTATCAAAGTGTCAACCTTAGCAAGGGATTGTTTATTATGGGATGTGGATAATGATAGATAACACCTAAGGGACATACCTAGGCCTCAGGGTTTCATCAATGACGGCCTTGTCTATGTGAAGCCATAGAGGTAACATAGTTCAACTAACCTTGATAATGGACAATTTATTATGGAATGTGGATTGTGATGGATGGAAAGTTTATTATGATAAAACCTAAAGTACTAACTTAGGCCTCAGGAGCCCATCAATGATGGCCTTTCCTATGTGAAGTTGTAGAGAAAACATACTTTGACAGTTTGGACTGAGGCAAACACTTTTTTTTTAAAAAAATTTATGACTATTTTTGGAGTTTTTGATTTTTGCATTTTTTTTGGATTTTTGAACTTTCTTTTTTTTGGATTTTTGAAAAAAAAAATTGGATTTTTGAAATGTTTTGATTGATTCTCTTTGATACCATGTCTAAGATCCCATATGAAAACCTAAGTCAAGGATTTTCCCCTAATCAGGTATAGGACCAATTATTATGGATGAAATTAGATGGACGATGTGTATTATTGATGGATATAGAAAGCAAGAGACACTAAACATCAACTATTCTCTAGATATGAGAGGGGTTACTAAGCTTTATTATGAATTGGTGGGAAAGTGGGATTTTATTGTGGAAGGGGATATGTATGGGTGATCCTAAGAAGAGTTTAAAATCAAATGGAATTATGGTAGATTATGGAGCAAATACTAACTATACATGGCGCTTGTTTGCTAGGTTTCCACCATAGTACTTGTCCAAAGAACCATTGAAGTGGTTTTCACTATTAGACAGATTATTTCTCTTAATATTTCATTTTTTTCTAATTTTTTTGGTATCACACAAGACTCTTGTTTTCTAGGTTTTCATCAAGGTGATAATTTTTTTTTTTCAACTTTTATGGGATTTTCTTAAAGCTAGGTATAGTACTTGTGAAGGTGCATGCTATTGATAGGCTCTAGTAGTGCTTCACCTTCAAGATTAGCAAGTTGATCAACATGTGATCCATATGTTGCAGTTATGATATAAGGACCCAACTAATTAGGCTTGAATTTTCCAAGCTTCTCTTGATCCATTTGATTCTTCAGATTCTCTTTTAAGACCAAGTCAATGATGTCGAAGTGTCTTACTCAAAAAAGTTTATTATAATTGTGACAGAGATGATTTTGATAATCTTGTAGATGGGCCAATGTGGTTTTTTATCTCTCATTTAATAACTCTAGCTCATGCAATTGAGATACATAATATTCTTTGTCATCAATAAACTTCTACATAGATACTCTCAGGTATAGTAACTCAACCTCAATGGGAAGAATGGCTTCAAGAAAAAAGATGAGGGAATATGGAGTGGCTCCAATGGAAGTATGGATGGTATTTTGATAAGCCCATAAGGATGGGTTAAGTTGGATATGCCAGTCATGGCTAGCATCATCGACAGTCTTCTTTAGGATTTTGATAATGGTTTTGTTAGACACCTCAACTTGACCATTACCCTAGGGGTAATATGGAGTAGTGAAATGGTGGTGGATATGGAATTTCATGTACAATTAGTAGATATCTTGATTTTTTAAAGGGTGGCCATTATCTATAATGATATATTGGGGAATGCCATACCAACATATAATGTAATTAAGGATGAACTTAGCTATTTTCTTACCTGTAATGTAGGTCATCGAGATGGCTTCAATCCATTTTGTAAAATATTCAGTTGCAGTGAGAATGAATTTATGACCATTGGAAAATGTAGGGACAAGAATCTTATTCAACCCCACGATGTTAATATTCATGGATTTGACAATGTTAATTGTAAACCATTAGGAATGATCACATTACCCATTGAGGTTGGACCTATAATTTTTCCCACTCTTGTCCATATCATGTCAGGACCTCTTTCATACAACCTTCTCCTAGGGAGACCATGGATTCATGACATGAAAGGAGTCCCATCTACTCTGCACTATGAGATGAAGTTTGAATATAATAGAAAGATATACATGGTTGAAGCAAATGAACAAAGTTATAATTCACAAGTTCAACATGATCATGACACTTCCAACTCTCTTAATACTTTGATTCTAACTTCCAAAGTAGAACATATACAAGTTGATGGTAATCCTAATTGTCCTTAACCTACAACAAAACTCTTAGATTATGATTGGGGGTTGTTATATTTTACACCTTGTTTCAAATTAGAGTCCAAAATCTCACCCTCAAAGTCCAAAGAGAAAAATAAAAATGATTGATATTCAAACTCATGTTTTAGGGATGATTGGGGTGCATTATATTTTACACCCTCCTTTATGGAAGAGTACAAAATCTCACAATCTACACCTAAAGACTTATGTTTCATTTTCTCAACCCGGTTCTACATCAACATCACCCCATGGTGATGATGGGGGCTCTTCAACTCCCATCTCTCATAAGAGGAAGATATGTAACTTTAAGAAAATTAAAAAGGATTTTTTTGCTTGTGAAGAAGCCAATCCTTCTCAGAAGCATAAAATCTCTTCATCTGAGCTAGAAGCATGTCATGTTCTTGGATACAAAATCCTTTCTAAACATGCATATAATGAAAAAATAGAACAAAATGATAGAAATCAAGTGAACTCTATACCATACTTTTCCAAGCAAGGTCTAGGTTTCCAACCTTTATCTTCATCCTCATTTAATGCCTTACCATCTACTATGTGTATGACATATTTTGTTGAGAAAGAAATGTCCCCTACTATTTATCAAGAGGCTATCTTGTTAACACTTCTCAAATCCCACTTGATTATTCTTCCTCCAAGAACACAAAAGAAATTCTACAACAAAAACTCATTTTGTGCATATCATCAAGTTCATGGTCATTCAACTAATGAATGCAAGGCTTTGAGTAATAAAATTTGACATCTTAAGGATTGTGGTGCTCTTCCTTGTGTTTATGCACCTATCTCCTCTAATTGATAATTATTTTCATCCTATCATGCTCCTCATCAATATGTGGCATTAGTAGCTTTGTGTTTCTTGCTCATTACCATTCATGGTAGTACAATTTTAGGTGCAACCATATTTCTCTTGGCAGCAACATGATAGTACTTGGTGGTTGTCTTTGTCTCTATGAGTGGGGGGTAAGGATAACTAGTTTTGGGATGTGTGCATTCTTCTCCATGATCCCTCTTCCTCTCTTTCTATTTAAAATACCAACATAGCAAGTATGTTGGTGTTTTAAGTGGGGGGCATATTGTCCCCTTGTTCATTGTTTGCATGTTCTCTTCCTAGTGATGATAGCATACATGAAGCATCTCCTAGGAAGTGTGAATTTTTTATTCAAAGTGTGGTCTTCTTACTTCATGTGATGTTTCTTATTGGTGGTGACATCGGGTTGGATGTTCTTCAAGAGTGTGACATTTCTTGGCATATGGCATTCCTCTCACTAGAGATGCTATGGATTGTTTTCCCTAAGTTGTGAATCTTTTATCCTCGACTTTTCCTCTCTTGGTGACAATAGGAACAATGTTCCTTAAGGTGAGACCTTTCATCAACTAAGGAAAACCCCTTTGACTATTCTATCCTATTGCATTTAAAATTGCCACCAAGCATAACACAACTTGCTTGCCAATGGAGCCTTGTTTTCCATGAGTGCCTAGCATAATGCAACTTTCTAGCCTTGTTACCATTTTTTAGATGCCTTGTCAAAGTTATCAAGAGGTATAAATTAGGTATGGTTGATGTATGGGAGCCTATAGACTTGTCCTGACTTTCCCATCGTCCACCTTTTGGAGCTCAACTAGTGAACAACGGATTTCACTATCCCATGTGAGTATATTTTGTTTTCATAGTGGACAATGGGTTTCCACTTATGAACATTGTTTTTGGAAAAACAACTAAGGCTTGATCCATACCTATTGGACAAACAGTGAAGGCTTGATCTACCCCTTTCTCTTTTCATAATTTTCATGTTGTATGATTTTGTATCTTGTCTTGCTAATGTATATGATTCATGTGTGTGTTCCCTTGTACTTATGTTGGTTTACCATGGGATCTTGATACTGGGGGCTTACAAAACCTCCTTTATCTTTGTCATCCTATCTCACTAACATTCATACACTTGGACCCCTCTTAACACTTATTTCTCTACTTTAGTGTGAGTTTGAGCATAGGGCTCATCCTCTCACTAAAGTGGGGGCTAAACGTAGTGTCAAAAAATGTAGAGCTTTACAATTTCACACTATTTTTGGGTCCCTTAATTTAATTGGACTTAATTAAGCCTCTGATTGGCCCAATTAAGCATTTAAAAGCTTAATTGATCTTGTTTTTTGAAAGGGAAACTTGCATTAAACAATTGCAAACATTAATTAAATTGCCTTGGAAGTTGAGTGTCCTAGATTTAGGTTCTCCTTAAGTTTAGGACTCCAATTTTTAATATTTTTTTGGTGGCACTTTTATGACTAAAATTCAATTTACAATTGTCAGCCTTTGATGTTTAATTGTCATGAAATTAGAAAATTACCTATAAATACAAGATTTTTTTATCAATTCAATATCTAGAATCAAAAAGCAAGATTATCCAAATTTCACAAGAGAAAATATTATTGTCAAAGGTGTTCAAGAGTAGATTTATCAGTCTTTTACATCAGCATTCAAGATCTTGAAAGCATCATGTCAAAGTTATTTACATATATGCATATTTTTGGAGCTAACATTGTGATGTATGTTTCAAGCATTCAAGCATCAAATCAAGCATCAAGATCAGCATCCAATCAAGCCACTTCATGAAAGATCAATACCTCAGAGAGATGTGTTAGACTTCATTCCTCTAAGGATCTCCATTCAAGGGCTCAATAAGTTATAACAAGCTAGTGTTCATTAAACATTCCTTCCATTCATGTTTCATTTCATTTCAAGGTTTAATTACCAAAATGGGGTTTGACCAAGGCAAACCCACATTCACCAAAAAAAAAAAATTCTTCCCTCTCTTTGTGTTTATAGATTTGTAGGTGAAGAAGAATTGAAGATTGATCAACAGTGCAGTTTTTCAAAATTGTCAAAGTTGTCAAGACACAAAATCTTACTTGCAAAATTTAATTTTGACTTTCCAACAATGAGATCTGGAGGAATAAAGAGTGCATATCTAGGAGAAGAGGACCATGAAATCAAATTTTGGATCCCTGTAGCAAGACCTATTCACCCTAGGGTGAATCTGTCTCAAGAGGACACTTAGCAATAGCTTTTGGTGATTGGTACACATCAACTTACCCTTCTCATATTTTCCAGAAGTTTGTTGTTTCTGATTATTTTATGCTTTAAATTGATGATTCAAGTTTCATATTGCATAATTGGATTCATTTGGTATTTTTTCATTTATCTCCCAAAAGTGTTTTTCAAACATATTTAACCTCGTCTTTGCAGAAGGAAAACAACAAGATCTCCATTAAGGTTGACTCACCTAAGGGTTGAAAGTCAATCTTATCTTTGGGATCTCTTTTTCCTAATGAAATTGATTTAAAGATAGGTGCATCACCCCATTTAACCCCATTCCAATAGTAGGAAACCCATTAGCACCCATTTCTCTTTGTTTAATTTTTGTGAACCTGACATTGTACATCTTAATTTCTAAAATTGGAGTTCATTCAAGCCCTAGATCTAGGATTTGCAATAGTTTCAATGGAATTGCATTAGTTTTCATTTCATCTATGGTTGTCAAAATTTAATTATTTTTCATCTCATTTATGGTTTTAAATTTTCATTTTGCATTGTTTAAAATCTGGAAAGCCAAAAAAATTACATGCATATTACATTGATTTTGTGTAGTACTTGCATATTCATGTATTTTCAGTCATTTACATTCATAAATTTGATCAAAATTGTATTTCAAAAAGTGTCACTTTGTTCATTATTTGTCACTAATTTCATTTGCATTAGGACACCTAAATTTGCAAAATTGTGTCACTAAAACCACGGTCTACAACCTGGAACTGGGAATTCAAACATTAAGCAAGAAATTGAAACTTTGATTTTTTCAGATCCTTGACTTGGGACTCATTTTCCCTAGGGAGAACAAGTATCTATCTAGGTGTTTCAAATGACCAATTTCTAAATGCATCTTGGTCTCTATTTTTTTATTACTATTTATATTTTCAAATCATTAAATTGGGTTTCTGAAACAGTTTGTTTTGCATATCAAAGTTAGTTATCTTCTTATTAAATCTTGAGAAAAATTGGGAAAAAAATTTCATGTTTCAGTTGTGGATAGTTTCAGATCTATATACACTTTCTTTATTTTCATCATCATTTCATAGTTAACATAGATTTAAAATCATTGAAAACTAAAATCTACCCTAAAAACATTAAACAAAAAACCCTACACTAAATGATAAACCTTAGAGAAATCATAACATTCAAGCCCTTTACTAGTAATGACTTTTACATGTTAGATGAAGGCCTTGAGGACTTCATCTCACCTAAATCATCCATTAAAACCTTGGTGCAAGAGGATGCAATCATAGACAATCATTATTGTTCTTCTCTTGATACCTCTCCTACTTGTGATGAAGGTATCTTGGTGTTAGTGTTAGCCTATTTTCACCTATGTCTTAAATAGCCTTTAATAGAACTTTATGAAATTCAATGGGTTTTGAGTCTAAGGGGGCATTTATTAAATCCATGAAAAAATCTCATAAAGACTATAAATAAAAATCCAAATGTTGAATTGTAAATTGCTTATATTAAAAAATGGAAGTGAAATGTTTGACTAAGTCTAGGCACGGGAAAAAGAGAGGGAAAAGAATGAAGTTTGTTTTCCTTTGAAATTTTCAGCCACGTAGCATTAGAGGCATGAACAAGTTAGGGTTTTTCGCCATGTTGCAATGAGGAACTTCAATCATGTTATAGAAGGTTTAAGAGATCTTGATGACATATTGCAAAAAAGGAAAGGTCTCCAGAATTTGTAAACACCTATCTAATGTGTTCATGCATATTTAAAATGAAACTTCATGTGGAAGCTACAGTTGCTACCTTGTATGGAATTGAAATTCCATGTTGCAGGAAGAGAGAAAAAATTTATGGGCACATTGAGGAGTTGTTACAAGGTGAAGCCACAATAGTGGTTTACAATTTGATGGAGGAAGGAAAGCTGAGAAAAAAATGACCCCATGGAAAAAAAAGTGATTTTGGGGATTTGTACGAACCTAGAAGTTCGAATGAACCAAAAAGGGGTTCGACTGAACCTGGGTTCGAGCAAACCCCTTAAATTTTTTTCCTCCAAAAATTAAAAAAATGCATATGAAAGGGGTTCGAGTGAACCCCCTTGAAGAGGTTCACTCAAACTAGGGTTTGAGAAAACCCTGCTTTGAATGAACCCCTCGGGGTTCGCTCGAACCCCTAGGGGTTCGTACGAACCCTAAATCCTCATCCCCTCCCTTAGACACACAAAAAACCTAAACTTTGTCACTTCAGACCTTGGGTTGAGGATGAAAATGGAGGAATCTTCACAAACCCAACTAGAAATAGGTAGTCCTCAAAACGAGCTATCCAACAAATATAATTTTAATATGTTTTGGTTTTATTATGTATTTGTTTTTTTAGTTTTATTAAACATAGGTTTTTCATCAAAAATAGAGGTCTATGTTCTACACATGTGGAAAAATGGTAGATTATCAAAAAAAAAATGAAAAATATGAGTGCACCAGATATTGAAGTCCTTGATCCAACAAAAAAAAAAATTGATATATACAAAAAAAGTTGTGTTATATGGTCGCGCTATGTTTGAATTATAATTGGTTTGAATTTGAAACTTGATTAAAGAAAAATTATTCAATAAAAATTTGTCTAACCAAGTGGAAGCACTAGATATCGGAGTTAAGAATCTAAATTTGAAAGAATTAGAATTTTATCCGTCATGGAAAAAAAGTTGTGTTATACAGTGTGCGTCACTTTTTAAAAATGTTGTTTTCTGAAAAAAACTAGTTTTCGTGAGAGATGGAAAAAGAAGTGCAATCTAATTCCAAGAATTTTGAAAAGAAATATTTAGAATCTACAGAAAAAATGTGACGAGACTCTAGTTTGCGTCATCTTCAAATTCTTCACGGTTTAGCTGCTATAGGTGTCTGAATGTGAATATTGAGTTAAAAATAATAATTTCAGTGTCCAGTTTGGCCGAAAATTGTAAACCACTATTGTGAGATCACCCTACATGATAGGCACTCTATGCCCCACTAACTATATGTGTTACCATTTTAAAAAGAATATTTTGTTGAATCATCAAACACTTATTAAATATTGCATAAAATCCACCATAGATTTAACTATTTATAATCTGCTAAATCTACTATGTGGGTTCATGAGGCCATGGACAATAAAGAGAGGTCATTTGCATGCATGTACAAAGAGGAGAAAAGAATGGTGTTGTTGTAGCAGATCGGATGATGTTTGGTTAAGTATGAAAAGTACATAAAGAGTGAGGAGCTAAGATAAATCACTATTGTGTTGATCCTTTGTAGAAGGAAAAGTTTCATGTGCACAAAATAAGTCTGTGGGGAATACAAAGTATGAGTTTTCATGTCATATAAACTCAAAAACATAACCAAAAAAATGTACTTTGAATTATTTTAATGGATCACATATACTTTTCCAATGGTAATATGCTTCCTTACTATTGTTCAAAGTAATCAGTGTGCACCACTGCTTGTCTGTAAGCAACCATCGTTGTAAGGTCTAATTTAGTTCAGCAACAAAATATTCTTATGAGGTTTGAAGTATGAGACAAGCTAGGAGAATGTTGGAAAAGTTTTGGTTAACAAAAACTAACATAGGAAAGTCACCTAGACCCATTTGGTGCACTTAGGAGACTACATTTTGTCACTATAGTATTAGATACTCTTAGTTAAGAGCATTTTCCACCAAAAATTTGTTTTGGGTTTCTATACCCTAGCAAGAGAAAAGAGGTCCAGCAATCGAGGATGGGTCAAGCACACATGAAAATCATTCCAATGAAGATGACAATTTTGAGATGATGTAAAATAAGACTAAGACATGACAAATTTCAAGACTTTAGATCAGCAAAACAACCATAGCAATGGCCTATTGAATGAAAGTATTGTTAGTTGAGGGTTTTATTGTACACTATAGAGAACACATTTTTCATGAAAATCATTAACAAAGGTGGATTGTGATGGAGATTTCATGCATGTTGTAGTATAGACTTTTCAACACAATCTAAAGTTTCTTAGATTTGAATTATAGAATAGTAGCTTATTGGTTCTGAAGGTGGAAAAATGTTACTCTCATAAGGTTGCAAGAAACATGATACCATTTCTAGAGGGTGAAACTCCACATGCAATTACCTTACTAATGCATGAAAAACTAGTTGATGCAACCACCCCTGGTGAGGAAGTTAAGGAATCATTGGGTTTTTTGCTATATAAAGCACATCCTTGGCATTTGAAAATAGGACAAGGCATAGGTGGTAGCCCAAGGTGTCCCAAGAGAACATGAAAAGTAGAAACTAAGGGTAGTTTCCTTAAGTCATTTGAGAGATGTAAGGAAGCTAAGGTAGTAGAACAACTTCCTACACTAATCTTGAGAGGAGAATAATGCAAAAAAATTATAGATCTTTAACAGTTATAGAAACTTAAATAGAAATAAAGATAAATATTAGGAATATAATGACACAATGATTTACGTAGGGAAAAACCTTTCAAGAGAAAAACCCCACACTCCAAAATTTTCCCAATATATTATTCAATAAATCACAAAGATTACAATATACTTGCAGAACAAGCTTCTTATAGGAGTATCACCACTATGAGATCAAGAGACAACACGACTACTATCAGACTCTCAGAATACATAAATGTTCTCTCTATTGCAGCCATAATACAACACCCTCATAAAATAGGGTTACATTCTAGGGAAAGACAAGCGAAAAAAATATCCACCATTAGATCTAAGACCTAATAATTAATGGTCTAGATTTACAATGTATCATTTATCTAATGTATGTCGGCCATTTTAGAAGTTTCCTGAAAAATTTAACAAAAAATTGTTCACATGCATCCCACTCTCCCCCCTTGCTTCCATTATATGATGACTATTCTAAATGATACTTTAAATGCTCATTTTTTGTTCACAAAGACTTTATTATATCGTTAATTAAAAAATTTGGCAGTAGAATATATGCTTTTATGTTTTCTTGTTTTACTTTATATTTAACTAATTAGGAAATATATTAGAGATAACATCTTGCATTGAATGTGTCACTTTTAATGATGTTAATGATGAAATAACCATGCAATTTGAAATCTTTGTTGTCATATTAGCATCCTATTTTTAGGGATTCCATTCAGGTGATTAAAGGCCTACTTCATGATGTGGATTTTTTAAACTCTATGTTTAACGGACATGGAATCAATCACGCTCTTGATCGCTCCAGCTGGATATTGATTCATCATAATTTCAAATTGAATTCTCTAGTCAGTTGGGAAACTTCTTGTTTCAGTTGTTAGGTAGCAGAATTCTCTTTGATAATTTCAGTTCTATTTTAGTTTTATATTTCCATTTTGTATCTTGGCAAGTAACGCCATGATTTTGAATTCGAATAAGGGATATGCCTATAAATATCCATCTTTATGGATAGTCCAGAGTTAGATAATTTTTTGCTTGATATTGTAATGATTGTACTACGCATTTTTGTTCCATTTTCCCTATTTGGGCCAATTTGAATGCAAATAAGAAGCTAATTAGAATCTCAGTGTTAAAAGTCCCACTATAGGAAGAGTAGGGCCCACTTGACCAAAGGAGGTGATCTGGTGTTGTATTCTTTTGATTCAATTAATTTATGTTTAGTTTGTATCAAGTGAAAAGATAAGAATCTTGATTTCTATTTAATCATTGTTAGTAATTGTATCTATTCATACTTTTTAGATAAGTTATTATGCTCCACTGTAGATTAACATTTATTTTTCTACTTTAGATTTGAGTGTTGTTCATAGGAATTAGACTTAGTAACTATTTTCAAAATGCAAGATGGTTTTGGTAAAGGTAATAATGATAATTGATGGGAAGATAAACCGAAGCTTATTTGGAATTCATTCATGGAATTTAGCGTTGTTGTTTTCTAGATTAATATTATTTCCTTGCAATCATAAAATAGACTTTCTTTTTAAGAAAAATAAGAGTAGAATTTGAATTCTGAACTTTAGATTAAGTGTGAATTTAGTTACATTTTAATTCTTCCATAAATCAATTAAAATTAAGATAGGTAGAGTCTAAACTAAGTTACCATATTTTTAATGAGCATTAATTAGGGAATAAGTTAGAATTCTTCCTTAGAAATTAGTTGTTGAGTTCCACTCCTAAGAGCTCCTGAAAGCTCCTAAAGGAGTCAAAATAAAATCAAAAGTCATTGTTTATAGTGCAAAACTACCCCAAATCCATTGAGACATCCTTATTGCATATAGCTCTAAGATACACCTGGTTCAATAATTGAAAGATTAAATGATGCAAGAAGTGACACCAACAACCTTGCTCATCATTTTTGGCACCATTTCTGGGGAACTAAAAGATCTAGATATTTAATTTTGAAGCCTTAGTGTTGATAAGGAAGACAATTTAGATTGTGTATGAGACAAGCTAGAGATCCTCTAGGAAGGTTTCTTCCATGAAACATTGATTTTGATCAAGAACAACAAGTTCAGCAAAATCATATTGAAAATCAACAAGTGAATTAGGAACATTTTCAAGAAGAAGAAATGGGTGACCAACCAAGAAATGATCCCCCACCAAATAGAACTTTTTCCTATCCTATTAATCTAAACAAATGGGATGATGAGCCTCCTATGAAAAATATTTCACCCTCTATTTTACCTACTTTTAGGGGAAAAAATTTTGAGGACCTTGATCAATTTCTCTTTGATTTTAAGGTTTTATGCCAGACTTATGACTATACAGTTGATAACCAAAATTTGAAACTATTTCCTTCTACCTTAAAGGAGTCATCCTTATGCTAGTTCGTGGGTTTAGATGCTAGGACAATTTCAACTTGGCAGGAAATGGAAACTGAGTTTTTGGATAAATACCAAGATTATTGTTGGGTAAGAGATAGAAAAGAGGAGTTTTTTTGAATGAGACAATTGGAAGATGAAAGTCTGGAAGATTATGCTGATAGATTTTAGTTTGTGCATAAAAGGTGTGGTAATGGGTTGGATAATGAGATTAGTAAGACAATTTTTTTGAAAGGAATTGATGATGAGTCTAGAGAGTCTTTGAATCTTCTAGGGAAAGGAGACATTAATAATATTTATTTAGAAGATATTCTTGAAATATGTAGAAACTACTCTAGGACTAGAGTAGGGAATAGAAACTCTCAAAGAAACAAAGTTCTCACTCTTGATGTATCTCAAGTAATGGAGTAAATTGCAAATTTGAAAACTGATCTACTCCATCTCAACATGCAAGGATATAGGAAAAATTTTTAGCCTTTAACCATTTATTCTTCCAAATGTAGAGGGAAACATCTTTTGAGAAATTTTCCATTAAATCAAATTGATCTATGTGAAATTTGTGAAAAACATCATGCAACAAGTTCTTGTAGCCTCTTACCTGGAATTAAGAATCATTTGAAGAAACAACCTGTAGTGGAGGAAGAACTTAATTATGTTGGGAAAAGATCTCAAAATACATGGTATAGCACTAATAAAGGGAAATATGGTCCTAGAACTAATTGGAATCAGAATCCTTGGCCAAATGAAAACCAATGGACTTTCCTGCCAAGCACAACCACCACCTACATTCTAGGGTCAACCTGGATGGATGAATCCTCAATGGAACCAATCACAATGGAAATCAAATCAACCACAATGGCAGTAGAACCAACCATCATGGCAGAAAAATAAAACACAAATTCAACTGCAAAAAAATCAGGGGTCGAGGTGTCCTCGGGCATAGTCACCTCCATTAGTCACTGGTCTTAATCCTGTTAATGAACAAGTAAACCAACCTCAACTACCAATGCAAGTTGTTTCAAATCCAAAAAACATTCATATTGATTCAAATCCTCCTGCTCTGAATCTAATTGATGCCAATGATATTCAATTAAGGAATGTAAAGTCCCATCCATACCAAATGCTAAATATCAAGAGGGTGAGAAGGAAAAAGGGTATTCGAAGGAAAATCATAACTTAATGATGTACAAAAATTAATCAGGCACCTTATCCTGAGCATTTTAAAATAGAACAAGTAGTTCCTGACATCACCCAACCAAATTATATGAATGTGGTAGATTATCAACTTCTCCATGAATTGAAAAAGATCAATATTGAGATACCATTATTACAAGCCATTAAAGACATTCTAGAAATAAATCAATTGGTTAAGTCTCTTTGTATGAAAATACCAGGTAGGAAAACAAATTACCTCCTACAATATAGATAGGAACCAAACTCACTGATGGTTTGTTAGGA
>VDFB02000017.1:507141413-507375264 GCA_007258455.2 Sequoia sempervirens | reverse complement strand
AGTTTGGCCAAGTCACAATACATATTAAAATTCCTAAGTCACAAGGCAAAAGCATAAACAAGACATGGACATAGAGTGACCCACGGGGGTATTAGTTGCATCACATATATTTTAAAACTTAGGAAAAAAAATGCCTAGCCCCTGTCAGCATTTGAGATAGGGTTTCAACCCTAAAACAAAAGCAACACAAAAACAAAAGAATCATTTCATTTTTGTAAAGCTTCTAGGAGAAGCTCGACTACCGCGAACTCCATACTAGGGTTTCTGGAAATTCAAAGGCTTTCAACCTGCATCTTTTGTCATCTCACAGGCTCTGTTAAGTTTTTTTTGAAAGCATTTTTGAGAAAATTCCTTCATTTGTGCTCGATTAGGCCTCCCAGTCCATGGCATCTTGTATATTCTTTCATATTTTTGAATGATTTTTCTACAAAATCCATTTTGTTTTCCAACCACACCATCATTAGAGGGTTTCTAGAAGATTTTTGGGAGCTTTCAAAGTTGAAAATGGTAAGCCTCTTTCAATATAAATAGGTGTTCCTTCATTTTGTGTGGTTTCTATTCTTTTCCACATGACCACAAGCAAAGTTTGAATGTTTTGACCTCCTCTATAGAAAACCCACGAGGGATTTTTCCTTGTCCAGCTTCTAGACATTCTGTTGTCTTAGACATTTCTCCTATGGAGATCTTATTTTTTATATTTTTTTACCAAGGGTTTACTAAAGTAAAACCCGAGTTTCTTTTCTTCACTCTCTAGGTTTTCTTATTTTCTGAGAAAACCTAAAAATGCCAGAATTTTATAAAATGGCCATAGCCATATCTTGAATAAACTATGAAGGAATGAGATTTCATGAAAGATTGAATGAATTTTAACTCACATAACTAACTCTATTTATTCTAAAATTCAAAACATAGCTTCATTTATGTTAAAAACCCTAACATTCTAGAATACCTTTCTCTATATTTTTGGGTTTTTGACTCTATCATGCTATGGTTGAGGGTTATACTTTATTTTCAAGCAAAATATTTGAAAATATTCATTACTGTAGCATATTTTCACTTCATTGAAATAATGATTAACATTTTTTGTTGTAGATTTATGCATACTTTCAATGTTGATTTTCCCCTTTCAAGTCTTGGCCTCTACATTTCTGTAGATTTCATAAAGATTTTTCTTTCCAATGAATTAATCTCAATGAAATTTTTGTAGAAGCATAACTTACTCTATCTTGATTTACCTAGCTCACTATTTCTATTTAGTGAACATTTGCTACTACCTAGATCCAAAGTGAAAACCATAACTCAAATAACAATTGAAAATTATCATTGTAAGGGTTTAGATTGTCAAATTCATTTGATTGGTGACTGCATAGGAGATTCCTATTCCACACTGACTTATATGGTTATTATCCATTTCAACACATAACAACAGCAAGTTGGCCATTAATGATCATTTTATGTTGATTCCAAGATTAAGAAATCTGCAATTGTTCTCCATGTACATGACTGTCATATTGGTAGGAAAGATGATTATTCCTACAATATATATTACAAGCTTTGAATTTGATGCTTTCCTTTATATCATTGTAACATTATACACCTTCATGGTTGTATCATGATATGCTACTGTGAAAGGTTGAACTTGAATAACATTCTCTCTTTGTTTATTTAGCAATGGCAATATATTAATGGTTGTCACTATATCACTACCATTGTTGTACCCTCTGTCCACTATATTATTTGCATGTATTATTAAGAAATTGGATCTTCTATTATTTTATGATCATTGTCTCTTTGATAGCCCTTCATAGATTAGTTCTCTCATGAATTAGCACATCAATGCATTTATGCAATCTGCTCTGACACATTATTGCATGCATTCTTTATGATTTTCCTGAACACATTACATGTCACTTATGACAAGGACAAAAAATTCACTATCATAAATGATATGCACATGTTTTTATGAATCATAAGTGATGAATTATCTGATTAGTATCATTCAATGCCTCCTTAAGGCATAACAAAGTGGTACACTAGGCTCAACCCTTGTGGGCACCACATTTATCCAACGTGTTGAAACTGATAACTCAAAATAGCAACAAACTTTTCCTATATCTTCACATGAAGAAAACAAGTTAGAAAACAAAATGCATGTTTTAGGTGTGTATGTTGATCAGATGGTTTTCCTAGACACCCAAAGTATGCATTCTTTTTTTTCACATTGAGATCAGTCTATACATGCATAGGTGAATGTTCATATGATGTTTTTGATTCTTTCATTTCTTAGAGCATTGCTCTAACATTATTGCTATTGCTAGATGTAGGAACTAGGAGCAATGAGGGGCTAGGAAGTACAAACAACACGGGATAGTAGAAAATCATGACAACACACCCTGAACTAGTCATTCTCAAGCAATGACTACTCACTCTCCTTATATGCACATTTCCTTCATTTACTTATTCATGTCTATGCTTTTCTCAATTTGTATTGAATAAGAAAAAGTCAATCTCACGGCTTGTGTGAGATAATGTACATTTTTACATTTAATAAAGACTCCTTCTTTGTTCATAAAAGATTTGAATCCTTCTTATGTTACATGCACTTGCATGAATGCAGTAATTTGTACATGTAATATTTTGAATTATTTCATTTATGCACCTGAATGTAATATAGGAAAGATTAAAATGTGTCTTTTCTTCTATCAATTCAAAACAATAAGCTCTACCTGATTGAGCTATAAGTGAAAATATGGTAACAAGTACACTTGCAAATGAGTTAAAAAATGAAAATGAGTCTTGAAGCAAGAGTTTGAAAAGCATGGTATTTTGGGCCAGCAAGTTGGAAAACAAGCACAATGTGTTGAACATGAAGTGTTGATTGATTTCTTTGAATAACTCTCATCTTTTGTTGAGGATGAAGAGAACATGCCTGTGTCAAAAAATCAATTGGGATAGTAAAGAAGCAATGCGCAGGAAAGAGCTTATGTAAATGAGGGTTTAGCATTCTCATTTCATGAACTTCCTTCTTTTAATTGAGCAAGAAGAAGGGATTATACAGATTTCAACCTCATCACAAGTTTTGGGACAAATAGAAGATGAGCATTAGCATGAGAAGATGTTGGTTTATGAAGAGGCACATAAAAACAACTTTGTTTTACAAAATATAGAATAATTTGATACATATAAGGTTATTAATCAAACTGAGTATGAAGTCAAAATCAATTCTCTTATACAAAAAAGAAAGGAAGAGGTTTAAGAGGAATTATTTTGGGATGATTTGGAGGTGTTTTGTTCAAACTTAGATGTTAAATCAGAATCTCTACAAGAGGAAAATCATGAGCAACAAGGATATGGTGCACAAATCTTCATACCTTCACCAAGTAAACCAAAATAAATGAAGCAATCCATCCAGTATGATGATAAGACAACATACCACAAGCAAGAAACTAGCAAGAAGAGTTCAAAGTTTGTGTTTTCAAGAGCATGTCCAATCAGAAATTTAGCAAGAGAAAGGCCTCAAGAGTCATGCTTGCACCCAAGCATGAAGTTGAAGTAGAAAGAGAATGCATTCAACCCACATATCCACCTCATAATAGTTGTGTTTGGTGTACATGAAGAGGTAAGTGGATGTATTTTCATTCTTCAATTGTTTTTATAGCAGTTGATCAATTCTTTGTCATTTCTCCACCTCCTCTTGGTTGTTCATAAGCATATGAAAGATTGAAAAATAATGAGAAAAGGAAACTACTTCAAACAACCAGTTAGTGGTTTTATTTGAACAAGTTTTTTTGCTGGTTGGTGTAGGTTAGGATAGGTTTTCTTTCAGGCCAATAAGTGTTGATGCATAATGTTTTAGTCTTGTTTTCTCCAAGTGCTAAGGCATAGTTAGTTAGATGTTTTTTCAACTATTTGGGAGGTGTTGCAACTAGTTGTTGGGTCTAATTTTAGTCTATGTTGGTCTATTTTGACTCATATTCCCAATGGAATGTGTAAGGCTACTGGTCTTATGAGTTTTAGCAGGAAAAAACATTTGCAGATGTCATCAAAATTGTTAGCCTATTTTTGCCTATGGCTTAAATAGCCTTTAGTAGCATTTTTTGAAACTCAATGATTTTTTAGTCTAAGGGGACATTTATTAAATCCATGAAAAAATCTCATAAATATTCTAAAGTAAAAGCCAAATGGTGCATTACAAATTGCTTATATTAAAAAGTGGAAATGAAATGTTTAACAAGTCTAGGAATGGGAATAAAGAGGAAAAAGAATGAAGTTTATTTTCCTTTGAAATTTTAACCCATGTAGCATTGGAGGCATCAACAAGTTAGGGTTTCTTTTCATGTTGCAATGAGGAACTTCAATCTGTTGCAAAAGTTTTAGGAGATTTGATCACATATTGCAGAAAAGGAGAGGTTTATAGAATTTGTATACACCTATCTCATGTGTTCATGCATATTTAAAATAAAAGTTGGTGTGGAAGCTGCATTTGCTACCTTGTATGGAGTTGAAATTCCACGTTGTAGGAATAAAGTAGAAGCATATGGGAACATTGAGAAGTTGTTACATGGTACACACTCTATGCCCCACTAATTATATGTGTTTCCATTTTAAAAAGAAGATTTTGTTGAGTCATCAAAACTTATTAAATATTGCATAGAAGTCACCATAGATATAATTGTTTATAATCTACTAAATCTGCTACATGGGTTCATGAGGCCATGGAAAATAAAGAGTTTATTTGCATGCATGTTAAAAGAGGAGAAAATAATGGTGTTATTGCAGTAGATCAAATAACTTTTGGTTGAGTATAACAAGCACATAAAGAGTGAGGAGCTAAGATAAATCACTATTCTATTGATCCTTTGTAGAAGGAAAACTTTCATGTGCACAAAATAGGTTTGTAGGGAATACAAAGTATGAGTTTTTATGTCATCTAAACTCACAAACATCATAAACAAAATGTACTTTGAATTGTTTTAATGGATCACATATAGTTTTCCAATGGTAATATGTTTCCTTACTGTTGTTCAAAGTAATTAGTGTGCACCACGGCTTCTCTATAAGCAACCATCATTGTAAGTTCTAATTCAATTCAGCAACAGAATCTTGTTATGAGCTTTGAAGCATGAGACAAGCAAGGAGAACATTGGCAAGATTTTGGTTGATAGAAACTAATAGAGGCAAGTCACCTAGATCTATTTGATGCACTTAGGAGACTACATTTTTTCACTCAACAGTATTGCATACTCTTAGTTAAGATCCTTTTCCATCAAAATCTATTTTGGGTTTCTATACCCCAACAAGAGAAAAGAGGGACAACAGTCGAGGATGGGTCAAGAATGCATGAAAATCATTCCAATAAAGATGATAGTTTTGAGATGATGTAAAAGAAGACTAATACATGATGGCTTTGAAAACTTTAGATTAGAAAAACAGCCATAACAGTGGCCTATTGAATGAAAGTATTTTTTAGTTGAGGGTTTTAATGTACACTACAGGGAACACATTTTTCATGACAATCATTAAAAGGGGTAAATTGTGATGGAGATTTCATGCATGTTGTAGCATAGACTCTTCAACACGAGTTGAAGTTTCTTAGATCTCAATTCTAGATTAGCAAATTATTGGTTCTCAAGGTGGACAAATGTTACTCTCACAAGGTTGAAAGAAACACTTCATGCCATTTCTAGATGGTGAAACTCCACATGCAGTTACCTTATTGATGCATGAAAAACTAGTTGATGCAACCACACCTAGTGAGGAAGTTGAGGAATCATGGGGTTTTTGTTGCTCTATAAAGCATAGCCTTGGAGTTTGAAAAAAGGACAAGGCATAGGTGGCAGTCCAAGGTGTCCTAGGAGAACATGAAAATCAAAAACTAAGGGTAGTTTCCTTAAGTCATCTAAGAGAAAGGTGCAACATAGTTTTAGGTATCTCATTGTGTAGCTAACCACACAATTTCACAATGTAAGAGGAGGGTAAATAGTGACATTTTGAAGATAATGATACTTGATACATGTGATACTATGGTTTTAAATGATGCACAATGGACAAAGCAATGACCATGAATAAAGTTAGCAAGGAACATAAAAGGATAGTCATTTAATATGATTTTGTGGATAATGAAATGCTAGAGAACATGGATAGTGAAATGGTGAAATGCATAGATTGCCAAACTTTTAAAATGTTAGAGCATTCACCAATGAATTTTGCATTTATAGTCCTTTATGAGGACAATTACCATTTTGTTGAATAAGGCAGCATGAGGATGCTTAGAACATCTCCACACGAACAAGAGGACAATTACTTTGGACAAGAGAGTAGTCAAACAACAAAGGGTAGTTACTCATGCCATAAAGGGATTGTTAGAGTTTGATGAAGGATAGTTTTAAAGGGGTAAAGATCCACTATGATTGTGAAGTGCATGATTCCTTGTTGATAGTGGTTCATGGTAAAGACCTTAAAGACTTGACAATGATCGTGAAATCATTGGATTGAATATCAAATATGACATGGTATAAAGGGAGATGACAAGCCTATATACAAGTGATAGTCCATGGAATGATTATAATACAAGAGGGTGATTGTCCTATATATAAGAGACTCCCAAAGAGGCAGATTGCAAGACAAGAAGGTATGAGGATAGTCTAATAGTCATAGAATGGACAATTCACAGAAGCATAATGATGTGTTGAAATTGAAAAGGGATAGTCCATGAAGAGGCCACTTTATAGTCGTATTGAGTAGCAAGTTTAGACAATTACATTAAAGGGATAGAGGCATTAAGGTATAGCTTTGAAAAGATAGTCATTTGGTGGAAGAACTTGCAATTTTTATGTTCCAATGTAAAAATAAACTAGGAAGCCTTAATTATTACTGTAGACCTTATATTGAGATCTTTGTCCCATGAGTTTTTCTAGTTCTTATTTTTTCCTAAAAGAATAGCTTTTGTTATTTATTGACCATATATTGCACCTCATGAAACTATACAATTTCAAAACCCCTTGTGCTACTTATGTCATGTCTATCTATTAAGGTGTCCTACGTAGGACTAGTGTCATGGTTTTAAAATGAATAGTTGTATATTCTCTATCATCCTTGAGAATTATAGTGGTGAAATTATTTCACATGAATGATTAGGCTATTCATTATTAGTATTCAAGTGTTTAATGGCAATAAACATCACAACTAGTAATGCGTAGAGGATAATGTTTCATCTCAAAAGGGCAGTGTTCCTATGTCAATCTCAAGTTAATGGCAGAGTTCAAGATTTTAATTGACAAAGTTAAATGAAGAGTTATAGTGGCAGCATCAACAACATTGGTTATCAGTTAAAATTTATGCAATAATGAGAGGTTAGATATGTGTGGGCCCTGGGGAGTAAGAATAAACAAGTCTAAGTTGCCCAAGACTTGAAATGATTAGAAGTATGATGAGCCAGTAAACATTCAAATTTTTAGTTGTTGTTGGAGATGATTACATTTTGATGCTAGAAATGAACAATCTATGGAGGGAATGACACTTTGGAAGACCTATGAGGTGGTACAATCCTAAAATGGTAGTGAATTCATATTCAAAGGCAAACAAATGGATGAGTGGCAGTGTCTCTTGGGGTTTCAATGAAAGGGAGAAAAGACAAGTGACGGTATTGATCTTTTTGAAGATGAGACTACACAAGATACTAAAGGAATCTCATATTTTTATAGAAAGGAAAGTGACAGTCATGAAGAAGGGATTTGGTAGAGTTCATTCATGTGAGGAAATTCCTCATAATAGATGCAATGTATGGAAGTCCTTAGAACATCATGGAATAGCACATCTCAAACTAAAATGATGGTGTGAGCACAAAGTACAGTGAGTGGGTGAAAAGAAAGTAGGAGGTCAGTGTAAAGACAGCTTTCAAATATCTTCCATTTGTCATCTTTCAGCTTTAAAGTTCTCAAAAATACCTTGGACTTTTTCAAATCTTCTTTCTACATTCCTTATTAACATGTTTGAGAAATTATGTGTAGTTTGGTGATTGTGCAAAACAAATGGAGCATATCTAGGGCAGTTTGAAGTAGTTTGAGGGCATCTAGGAGCTATTTGTGAAGCCTTAATGGTAGAAGAGGTCAAGAAAGGGAATTTTCACCACTCAAACAACCTTTTGGAGCAATTTAAGGGGATGAAAAGTAGGCATATTTGTTTTGGACAACCAAAGGAGTTTGACTCAGCAAGATGAATTGAAGACTTCTCCTTTTCTCTTCTACAAATGCCCCTATTATCGTGTAAGTTGTTGAATAGCATAAAGGCAAGCCTTAAGTAGGTTTTTCACTAGTTCTCTTCTCTCTAAGCATTGTATAGTATTTTACATGGTTTCTTTCATTACTAGAGAAGCAGATGTAGCTCTTTTTCAGACTTATGTCTAGTTGTGTAAGCACATTTTATATCAATAAAATCCATTTTTTCCTTCTTAATATTCTATTTTATTGTGTGCAACAAATGATTGATGTACTATCTTGTGATTTATTTCAAAATTGTTTATTTAATGTCTCATATATCAACACCTTCAAACAAAAAAACTCATGTTTAGTGCAGGATACAGGTTGTGTTACTCGTTTAAAAATCCATTAAGTGTGAAACATTTTTTTTCCTCTTGAATTGTTAAATTTAAACCTTCCTATGAAACATTTATGATTAATATGTGTAAATTTTTTAGTTGTGTGAGAACCAACTGAATTATTGAAGGAATTGTGTGTTAAAACAACAATGTAGGTTTGATAACCTTTTTAGTGTATCACCGTATTAGAGTAGGTTCATTTATCCTTCTCTCTTTTCCTTGGCAAGCATTAGTATAGTTAGTTTAGGTGATAGAACTAGGGTAACAAGCCCTCTCTAGAGGTTCCTTTTCTTCACATGTAACCCACAAACCTAAAAAGGATCCCATGTTTCTCTAGTAAGCTATTTTTTTGCAATTTAGAAAGGGCGCATACTTAGGTGATAATAGTTAGAAGACCCAATTATTGAGCATCATGAGAATATTGTTTTTCCCTCTTCCAATGCTACATTTCTCTCAACAAGCAATAAGATGGATTGCATAGATGAATATGTTAAGTACATATTAGACCCCCCCTTACTAGAAGGTCATCTAGGTAACTTAGTTGAGGATATGAAAGCACAAATTAGATCTCCTTTAATTAGTGATCCTCCTAAGTCACATACCATTATTAGACATCCATTATCTCCAAGTGTTATCTTAAACTTTGTAAGGAAACTCACTAGTAACAATGTTTCGCACCAATCTAATTATCATAATGTTGCTCCTACATACAACATAAGGAACAATAGGAAACCACAAACCATACCTACTTCATTACCACTTCCTCAACCTATTTTGCATAGTGCTCCTCATTTTCCTTTGCATAGTGGAAAAGAGTATGATCTTGTTGAGAAAATTCATCATAGTTAGATAAACATCTCCCTTTGTGATTTGATTCAAACATTACCTACATACAATAGGATGCTCTAAGAAGTTTTGTAGAAGAATGATATCCAATCTTCTATTAAATTGACTGATATAGCAACCTCATTTTATTGTATGCTAGTGACAGAGTCAGATATCACATTCCCTCAACATGAATTACCCTCACTTGAGATACAAAATAAACATGAAGCCTTGATGATAAAGGTGATCATTAATGAAATATAGTTACGTGTACTCTCATAGATAATGAAGCAAGTCTTAATGTTTGTAGCATTGATCTCCTAGATAAAATTGGTGTGGAAAAGAAGCTTATTCAACCCCATGATGTTAATATTTGTGGCTTTGACAATGTTAATCAACAACAATTAGGTGTTATCACATTACCCATTGAGGTTCGACCTATAGTTTTTCCCACTCTTGCCCATATCATGTCAGGACCTCTTTCATACAACCTTATCCGAGGGAGATAATAGATCCATGCCATTTGTAGACACTAAAAAATGTCCTAATCGATATCATGCATTCAAAATAGATTTACTAACATCATGTCCTCTTTAACCCATCATCTTTTCACTTCAATTAATTTAATTAGCCTAGCTAATTAATTAATTGCATCATTTTCATCTATTGGCCTACTTAATTTAATTAGGTTAATTCATCCCCCTTCATGCTAACACTTCATCTCATTAAATTAAATAAATCAAAACATTTAATTTAATTCCCTAAGTCATTTTATTTAATTAAATATTCCTAAGTTATTTAATTAAATATCATTTCATCTCCACCCCCATTTATTAAATCATTTAATTTAATAAACACCAATTTAATTCTTATAATCCCCTAATTGTGTAATTAAACCTTGTTTAATTAACAATTAAATAAATTTTCCTCTAAGCAAAAGGGAATATTCCTTACCCCTCTTTGCACAATTAAAACTTTGTTTTAATTTGTAAATTACATTTTTCCTCACCCAATGGAATATTCTAAGGAATATTCCCTCTCCTCCAATCATCTCACTTAGCTTCTTTAGTAAGTTAACCTTTTACCTTTTGAGCAAGTTACCTTTGACCTATGTGAGTAGGTCAAAAGTGTGTTTGTTTGAGGTAAGTGTGAGCCATTGATGAAATCTCATCATGAATTCTCATCCGTTGATGAGAATCCATGATTCGTGCCTCTTATTCCTTCCATCTTGAACCATTGATTGAGATTTTTCATTTCAACAATTCATTCCTCGTTTGCTCTCTTATAAATAGGTCACTATTTGGAGACAAATGGATTGATCTGTGAAAGCAAAGTTATGTTGTTGAATTCACTTGCATCCATACTCTCAGTTTACTCACTTTTTATCTTATCTTAGTTCATTTTAATTGCATAATAGCTTAGAGCATCCATTAATGGCTTCCATGCATCCATCTTAGCTTGTTTATAAATTAGGTTTTTCATATTTTAGCATAGTTTTAGCTTAGCTTAGCTTTGCAATAACATAATTAATACATTTTTAGCATGGAATCATGGTAATTTAGCTTGCATCATGTTCATTTTAGAATAAACTAGGTTTTCATTCATCAATCACAATGGTTTCATCTATTCTCTTCCATAGAATCAACTAAAATAGGCTCACTAATCATGGGATTGGGAAAGGTTCATTGTTCCACATCAACACGACACCAATTCCAAAACAAGATTAGTTTTAGATGGGCTAGATTAGGAATTTAACTATTTTTGTGTAGTTTGTAGCTTTCATTTTCAATTAAATGCTTAGTTTAGATTTCCATTTTGAATGATCTTGTTTGTAGATGTAGGTGTGTTTGGAAAAGTTATGCTTCGATTCATCATGAGTTAGGTGTAATTGACCCTCACTAACATTCCCACGTCTCACATTTGGCACTAGAAGGAGGTCAAATCAACAATATAACCATTTTTTAGCTCAAATTTCATTGTTTGTTGTTTTGTAGGGTACAACCACACTCAAATTACAAATAGTAACACTATTTCAATAGTGTCTCCATATAGTGACACCCTATCAATTTGAAACACTGACACATATTTAATCTACCGATGCTAATTAAAATATGGTGACTCGTATATAATTTGAAGGTATCGAAAACCTTAAGCAGCGATGCTCAAACCCACAGTCTAACACTTTCAAACTTCAAAATGCGACACTATCGTTAACAACGATGCCCAACAAAATACCGATGCTATCGTTCTCACTGGTCTTGTTGTAGAGTGACGCCCATTTTCACTAGAGCAACACCCAAATATAAAACTAGGTTTTCATACATAAATCACAATGGTTTCATCTATTCTCTTCCATAGAATCGACTGATATAGGCTCACTAATCATGGGATTGGGAAAGGTTCATTTTTCTGCATCAACACGACACCAATTCCAAAACAAGATTAGTTTTAGATGGGCTAGATTAGGAATTTAACTATTTTTGTGTAGTTTGTAGCTTTCAGTTTCAATTAAATGCTTAGTTTAGATTTCCATTTTGAATGATCTTGTTTGTAGATGTAGGTGTGTTTGGAAAAGTTATGCTTCGATTCATCATGAGTCAGGTGTAATTGACCCTCACCGACATTCCCACGTCTCACATTTTGGCACTAGAAGGAGGTCAAATCAACAATATAACCATTTTTTAACTCAAATTTCATTGTTTGTTGTTTTGTAGGGTACAACCACACTCAAATTACAAATAGTAACACTATTTCAATAGCGTCTCCATATAGTGAGACCCTATCAATTTGAAACACCGACACGTATTTAATCTACCGACGCTAATTAAAATATGGTGACTCATATTTAATTTGAAGGTATCGAAAACCTTAAGCGACAATGCTCAAACCCACCAGTCCGACACTTTCAAACTTCAAAATGCAACACTATCATTAACAATGACGCCCAACAAAATACCGACTCTATCGTTCTCACTGGTCTTGTTGTAGAGTGACGCCCATTTTCACTAGAGCAACACCCAAATCTAAAACTACGACACTATCATGTTCAATGATGCCCTGCCAAGGTAAGAAATTTTATGTTAGTTTTTTCAACATGTGACTTAATTTTCTTGGATTTATCTGACCACTGATGCATGCTTGACTATTTTTTGGTAGTTAGACTAACAGGGTTTTTCAAGTTTTAAAGGAATGGAGCAAAAGTGAAGAAAGCCTCTTCTGTCTTAAATTATATAATTGTAACAAGCGTTTGATTCTTTAGGGCAATTATAACCCAATTTCATGCTTTCTACTTTTTGTTTTAGGAAATGCACTAGGGTTCAATTGGGTTTAAAATGAACACTCAAGTTGGATAAAATTGAACCCTCACATAATCATTTCATTTTGGGCTTAAAATTGAACAAGGAAAACTTCATCTTTCAATTGGTGCTTAAAACAAACTCATCATTGCTTTTAAGGGTTAAAACTTACGACTGTTTGTTATGCCTTGTGGTTTTCAATGTTGTTAGTGAATGTGTATGTAATTCTCTCATGCCATTTGGCAATCTTGAGAAACAGAAACATTCTCTAACACTTTGCAAGATCACCTCCATCTTTCAATTGGGTTTAAAATTGAACAACCATGCTAGTGTGAGAAAAAGGCATAGCATGTGTTCTCTCTTTATTCATGCGAATGAATATGATCAAACTGTAGATGTACTTCCTCACTATTTTTCACCCTTAGAGGGCCTTCCTTAGTGGGAAAAAGTACTCACCCCAAGGGAATGACCCTACCAATAATGAGTTGAATCCAAGCTACTCCCAACCAATATATAAATTCAAATGTTGAGGAAATCTCAACATTATAGGCACTCCTACAGGAAAGAAAGTTATCTTACCTCTTGTGTGTTTGGCCGAACAGGTGCCTTGATTATGAACCTTTGTGTAAAAAACCAAAATCCTAAAATATTTGTTGGTGCAAGAATAATTGTTCTGAAGCTGCCTCACATCTATACTATTCAATTGTGGAAACAGAAAAATTCCTTTTAATCTTTAGATTTTAAGGATTTTGAGATTTGGTGGTCCTGAGAAGTGTGTACCAAGAAAGGGGGAGCCAGTGTCGCCAAATCTCTAATTGTTCGCATTGTCTAGTGTTTGGAGAAATCCTAGTGGGGAATTAACAAATTTGGCTATTTCTATCCTAGGTTTGTAAATGATTGTGAGTCATTTTGATACTTTGCTTGGTTTCAAAACAATCCAAAAACAAACATACACTATCATCCTTAAATTTTCAAAAACTTTGGCTCAACTATGGACATCTTGAGTTGGCCTTGATATTACTGCTTATCCTAAGGATTTATCCTTAATGATTTCTAAATATCTTGACATTAATCTCAAACCCATATTTTCCCCAATGACAACATAGGCAATTATGGCTTCAACCTCATGATTTTCATGAAATGGACATTGTGAAAGTTATGATGTTTTGGACATAAAAATTTAGTTTGAAAACATAATCAAGACAAGTATTTGTGGTAAAATAAAATTCACTTAAGCAAAGATAAATTAAAAAATGAACCCCAAATGACCATTTGGAGACTAATTTCTCCCATTGAACAACTTGATCTTCTAGGGGCTATAATTCAGCCAAACTTTGAACTCATAAATGGTGAACAAACTGATCTCATTAGCAATTTGAGAAGTTTCACTTTTGAAAACAAGGAAACCAACACCCAATGGAGAAACGTAGCAACCATTCTAGAGAAAGAAGAGGAACAAGCTGATATTGAGGCTAGAAGGACCATATTACCACCTCTCATGTGGCAATAAATATCTTCCTTTCTTCAATAAAACTTAAACTATTTTCAAATGATCTCACATAAAGTTAGAATCCCAAAATGAAGTTCAACTAGTCATCACTTTAAACTTAGACATCTTAGTACAAAAGCAATCAACTATTGCATTGAGGCACTCTGTGAGAATAGAAACCAACTCTCAACGCAAATAGGGACATCTTTATCCAACCCTCCAGTGGATTCACCCATGATATCTACCATTTCCACATCATTATTCCACCTCAAAACAATCCCTTGGTTACTATTTTGGTCAATCTAGGACATACCTTGATCACTAATCTTTTGTTTACATCTCTATCACAAGGAAATCCTCAAAACACAGGACAAGGGAATCTTTTCAATCAATGGACTCAAGGTCCTAGTGTGTCATTTCCATTGCAAAATTTAATGACATCATCCTCATATTTTCCCATAGTTCCCCTTACTATGCCAAATCAATCAAGACCACAAACATACATTCGTCCACCTCATTCTACCATCTTACAAGGAATTTTAAATCAAGGGAATTCTCCACCTCTCACTAGCAATCCATTACCTACTCAAAACATCAATATCCTCAATCCATCATAGATGTCCCAACCACTACCTGATCCCACATTACAAGCACATGCCTTAGTTTTACAGCAAGCACAACAAGCTTATCAATAGGTTGTCCAACAAAGACAACAACAACAAGCAGCCATAGTAGCTCAACAAGAAGCCTTAGCACAACAACAACAAGAAGATCAACAAGTAGCCTTAGCACAACAACAACAATAGCCAACTCAACAAGAAACCTTAACCCAGCAGCAACAACAAGGTCAACAAGTAGCCTTAGCACAAGAGTAACAACAACAATAGCAAGTGGCCATCGCACAATAGGCACATCAAGTAGCCTTAGTAGTGTAGCAAGCCACCCAATAGGAACATCAAGCACAACAAGAAGCTTTATTAGCACAACAACAATAGCAGGCCCAACAACAAGCCCTAGTGGTGCAACAACAATAGCAAGCTCAACAGTGAGCCTTACTAGCTCAATAATATGCCCAACAATAGCAACAAGGCTCCTATTATCCTCATTTGAACATCATCAATCCAAATGCATTGGGAAAATATTCATCACTTTCACAAAATCTCACACCATCATACACACCATATAACTCATCTGTCATCCTTCCATATGTTCCTCTACCCAACCCACAAGATGATCTAGTATCACAATTGAAATCACTTCGTATGGAAAAGACAAAGAAACCTCATACACAAAATTGTTTCCATATCCATTCGATCAAAACATAGCAATGATACCATTCCCTCCTAGTTTTGAAATCCCCAAATTTGATAAATACAAGGGGAGAGGAAGTCCTGTAAACCATATCAAAGAATTTAACATCATGTGCATGGAGGTGGCTTACAATGATTCATATCTAATGTGCCTCTTACCTCAAAGTTTAATAGGTCCTATTATGGATTGGTTTTCTCATTTTCCTCCTGGTATAAAAACTTTTCAAGAAATCACCGATAAATTCATCAATCACTTCTCCTTCAATCTTGACATGGATGTTAGCCTAGAAGAATTGTAAACTCTTAGAAAAAATAAAGGAGAAACTTTTGCTAAATTCTTACAATAATGGAGACAAAGGGCTAGTAAAATCAAGTGGCCTCTTACTAACGAACAACAAGTGGGAATCATTATAGCTAATCTCAATCTGAATCTATCATTCCACTTGAAAATACAGTGCATCACGTCATACGATGAGCTTCTTCCTAGAGCCCTTAACATCGAAAGAGCCCTAATCTCACAAGGAAATACTTAGGCTTACAAAGACAACTATCCTTCAACTAGTTCAAATGAAAAACCCCATGTGTCTGGGCCAAAAAAAATGTAACAACAGTGGAGTAGATGTTAAGGTCATACTAAGTGCTCCTAGACCTAATAACAATCAAGTTGCTAACATTCAACCAACTGTGCAACAAATAGTACCACCTCAGAACAATTAGATCAGTAACACGAACATGCAACAGAGGAAAACTGGTAACCAAAATAACTATCCCAAATTCAAGTACACACAATTATTGGAACCCATATAGACAATCATGTAGAAACTGGTAGAGTCAAACCTGATAACACTTCGTAACTTTGAAAACTACCAAGAGCCACAAGAAAAGCCATCTTGGTATAACAAGTGTGATCTTTGTGACTTTCATAAAATCAAAGGGCATAAAACAACAAATTGCATGAAACTCAAGAATATCATCCAAGATCTCATAGAAAGTGATACCATATCTATCGAGGTACCAGCTAGGAACTAGGATCTCAAGATATACAAAACACCTATCCTAGATCATAACAAAGCAAACAAGAGCAGAAAAGCTAAGGATTACACCAATGTACAAGATACCTATTCCAATGTCGTTGCTTCCTATGATAGCGTTATCACTATTGTCACCATCAAAGGAGCTAGTGAGCAAAGTGGAGTCACCACATGATGTGGAAAAATAATCATTCAAGGAGTCCCATCTCAACTTAGGACACAACCTACTTTTTCCCACATCAAATCCTAGCAAGTACAATCTTCTAGATCAGCTTAAATATACCCCCACACATATATCAATCTTAGAAATTTTGATGTTATCTCCCACACATAGGGAAATATTGGAAAAAGCCTTGTCTGACCTATCTATTCTTGAGAACATTGATACCAATCAGTTTCAAGCTATGTTAGGGAAAATCACCAACCATCTTCTCATCTTCTCCAAGCAAGATTTACCATCACAACCATCTCATAATTGTACTTTACACCTTGAGGTTGTCATTCATAAAAAAAAGTTCAAAAGAGTTTTGGTAGATGGAGGTTTTGGTTTGAACATGTGTACCTTGCAACTGATCAAGAATCTAGGCTATTCAAAAGATACTATTGAGAAGACAAAAAGTACCACCATCAAGGCATACGATGATCAAGAATGGATATCACAAGGAATCATTGCACTTCCAATCCAAGTGGGACCTCTTATTGCAGAAACTACATGCCAAGTACTTGATCTTGATCTTCCCTATAACATAGTGCTTGGCTAACCTTGGATTCATGCTCTAAAATTTGTAGCCTCAACCGATCATCAGTGTGTGAAATTTTCATTCGAAGGTAGAGAAATCACTATCCATGGAGATCCTAAGCCTTTCTACTACTGTAAAATTATTAAATCCAAGTTCTATAAGATCCCATAAAAACCCAAAAATGATGAAGTACCTACACCATCAAGCTCATTTATTAACTATTCATCCCTAGTATCTACCTCAACATCAATCATGCCTATTGTAAAAAGTATACTCGACGTCAAAACGGTGATCCAAGATGATGGTTGTGGAAACTACAAACTATTAAAAGACACATTTATCTTGGGAGAATTACCTATTTCTCCTCAATATCATGGGAAACCTACATCTAGCACCAAAGAACCAGAAATAATCAAAATGGTAGCTACTACCTTCACCAAGTGGGGGGATTTGAATCAAGATGTAAATGAGGAAGATATCTCTAAACTCCTATATCAGGATGAATGACCAATACATGTTCTTCCTATGGAAGATGATAACAAAGGCTTACAGCTCATATAGAATTAGGGGTATAACAAGAATGAAAGGCTAGGACAAAATTCCAATAGTTTACTAGAACCTATCATTCCTAAGAAACGAATAAAGAACCTTGGCTTAGGTTGTACTACTACCAAGGTCACACTTATTGGAAAAGGTATTTCCACTAAACGAGTTGAGGCTTCTTCTTGGTCACCCACATCACATGATAAAACCTTAGATGAATTTCCCCTTGATGTTGTTGACCTATTTGAGAACAATAACCTCTTTATGATATCTATAACATCCTTTGTCTCAAACAACCAACCAACTAAAATATACCTAGTATACCCACAACTCATTGACATGGACCAACAAGGACCACCAATTCTAGATTTATTCAAGAACAATGAAGAAATCTGAGAATTCATGGGACTCTGAGACAACTTATCATGGGTAGATCACAAAGCAGGCTTTGACATAGAGCTCAATATAGGGGAATACTATGGGGAGACGATTGAATCCTTCAATCACAAAATAAATGAAATGCAACTAAAATGAAGATCCTTGAGTGAAAACCACCTCTTGGCACTTTCTAATCACAAAAAAATAAAAACAAAGGATGGATCCAATGGTGAAAACCTCTCTAAGGAACCCAAGGATGAGGTATTCAATCTCCCCCTCAGTGCAATGCATCTAGAGAATTCAGTGGTACTAGTAGAAAAATCCACTCTAGTCAATGTGGGAACAGAGGAAGCACCTAAGATCACCTTTTATGTTGAATACTTGTTGGATGAAGAATAGAAAAACGTAGCAACATTCCTCAAAGAGAGAAGAGCTAACTTTTCATAGTCATACACAGATATGTTAGGCCTTGATCTGGAAGTGGTTGTACATCACTTAGTAGTCTATCTTGAAGCCAAACCAGTTAAGCAGAAATTAAGGAAGATGCACCCTTAGATAGCACTCTTAGTTAAACTAGAACTACAAAATCTTCTTGACATTGGATTTATCTAACCGATAGATTATCTTGAGTGGGTTTCAAACTTGGTACCAATCTCAAAACCCACTGGGGGCATCAGAATATGCATTGATTTCAGAGATCTAAACAAGGCATGTTCAAAGGATGATTTACCTCTTCCCAACATTGATCTTATTATGGATCTAACAGCTAGGCATGAAATTTTCTCGTTCATGGATGGATTTTTAGGCTACAATCAAATCTTAATCACCAAAGAGGGTCAACACAAAACTACCTTCACTTGTCCATGGGGAACCTATTGCTAGAATGTAATGTCATTTGGGTAAAAGAAAGCAAGAGCAACCTATCAAAGACCAATGACCCTTATCTTCCATGACATGATCCATAAAACAGTTGAAGATTATGTGGATGATATTTTGGAAAAATAAAAGAAGAGAAGTGAACACATACAAGTCTTAGGACCTATCTTTGATAGACTTGAAGAATACAAGGTACGACTAAATCCAAAAAATGTGCGTTTGGAGTCAAATCAAGGAAACTTCTTGGCTTTATTGTTTCACAAAGAGGGGGAGAAATTGATCCAAAAAAGGTAAAATCCATCCTATACATGGAACCACCACAAACATTGAAGCAGATAAGAGGATTACACGGAAGATTATTGTCCATTAGGAGGTTCATAGCCCAGCTATTAGATAAGATTCACCCCTTTTCACATCTCCTCCATAAAGGGATAACTTACAAGTGGGATGACAAATGTGATAAAGAAAGTTCTAGTAGATCAAAGATTACTTACTAACACCTCTAGTGCTCATTCCACCAATACCAAACAAACCACTGATCATGTACATCTCAGCAACACTAGCAGCACTATGAGCTCTTTTAGCACAACATGATGAAAACAAAAAGAAAAGAGCCATATACTACATCAGCATAACCTTGGTAGGCTATGAGATGAACTACTCACCTATTGAGAAAGTATGCCTATCAATATTTTTTGATTCATAAAATTTTAGGCACTACATGTTGTCGCATCAAATCAAGCTCATTGCAAAGATTGATCCATTAAAATATTTGTTATCCAAAGCACCCCTCACAAGACAAATGGCTAAATGGGTGATGATCTTGAAAGATTTCAACATAGAATATGTGGATCACAAGGAAATCAAAGGACAAGTGATTGTAGACTAGCTAGAAGAAGCACCTATCTATGTTGAGAACCCTTTAATATCTAAGTTCCCTAATGAATCAGTGTTCCTCATTAATCTCATAGCTTAGTGGAAGATGTACTTTGATGTATCATTCACCCAACATGGATTTGGAGCAGGCATTCTCTTCATCACCCCTCAAGGTGATTGCATCCCAAAGTCATATGAGCTATCATTCCCGTGTACCAACAACATTGTTGAATATGAATCCTTGATCATAGGTCTCAGGATAGAAATTCAGAGGTAGAGTCAAGAGATAAAAATCTATGGAGACTCACAACTCATTATCAACCAAGTCAATGACAACTATAAAACTAAAGATGACAAGCTCACTCCTTACAAGAAAATGGTGGAGATCTCAAAGATCTTTTTATAGACATAACTTTTGAAAAAAATACTTGCATGAACAATAGAGCAGTAGATGCCATGGCAATAATCAGATCATTACTGGACATGTCAAACAACATCCTCCAATGTGAATTCTTGGTAGAACAACTTCTTGTACCAAATTTCAAAATCCTTGAATCTAAATTCGTGTGTGTCATTGTTGGTCCTGGATCCCCTTGGTACCATGACATCTTTACTTACCTTAACAAAGGAACCCTTCCATCTAATATCACCGTGAAGCTTAAAAATACCTTTGTTAAAAAGGTATCTTGATTTGTGATCCTAGGTGATACCCTTTACCATCGAAGCATCGAAGGGACATTACTATGATGTCTTAACCAAGAGGAAGACTTAACTACTTTAACAAAAGTACACAATGGAATATGTGGGTCCCATTCTAGTGGTATGAAATTAGCTAAGAAATTGTTGAGGACAGGGTACTATTGGCCAGCCATGGAAAAAGAAGCTCATTAGTATGTGTGAAAATGCATCCAGTCTCAACAACATAGGGATCTAATTCATGCTCTAGCCCAAGAATTGTAGCTAATGATCACACCGTGGCCTTTTTTCGCAATGGGGACTTGACCTCATAGGAAAAATCACTCCAACCTCATCCAACGACCATAAGTTTATCATAACCACCACTGAGTATTTTACTAAGTGGGTTGAAGCCATTCCTATGACCTACATAATAAGGAAATAGATAGCCAAATTTATCTTGAATTACCTAATTTGTCATTATGGTGTTCCACAAACCCTCATCTCAGACAACAGAACACCGTTCAAGAACCAGGATGTAAAGGAGGTATGCCAAAAATTTAAAATCTAACACCGATTCTCTACCCCGTACTATCCCTAAGGCAATGGTCAAGCGGAAGCTACGAATAAAACTACCCCGAAAATCCTAAAGAAAATATTTATTGAAGTTGGTCGTGACTGGAAGCTACAGCTAAATACCGCTCTTTGGGCTTATTGAACCAATATCTACATTCCTACAGGTTTAACCCCTTTCTCCTTGGTCTATGGATCAGAAGCCATATTTCCTATTGAGGTTGAACTCCCATCATTGCGAGTATCATTGCAAAATCTGATAACTAAGGAAGAATACAGAGTGTCTCAACTAAATGAGCTTGAATTCTTGGATGAATGTCATCTTGATTCCCTTAATCACTTACAAGTATACCAAAATTGACTAAAACAGAGCTATAACAAGAGAATCAAATGTCGGTCATTCCAAGTAGGCGATCTTGTCTTAAAGCAAAATCAGAAGAATCTTCCAGATCAAGATAGCAAAGGAAAGTTTGAGCCTAACTGGTTGGGTCCCTTTGTCATCATAGCAAGCTATGGATCAGAAGCATACCAACTATCAACCCCTGAAGGCGAACCCTTGCAGGAGCCAACCAATAGCTTGCATCTCAAAAAAAATTATGCCTAGTCTCCAAGGGTATAAATTAGAAAATACAAAAAAATAAGAAAAAGGATTGAAAAAAGTAAAGAAAAAATTCATCCTCTAGTGAAAACTACTTTAGTGGCGCTTTGGGCAAGTACCTTGGTGAAAACCTGGAATAAAAACACCTTGCATAAATAAAGCAACTCCATCTATTCTTTGGCTCTTTTTTCCTATCATTCTTTGCATCATCATTCTTCCCTCATCTGCATCCTTATAATGGCTTGTCATTGTGAGGTATCATGAACCCTTTAGCACTACTTGCCATATGCCCAATGTCAGTCTATCCTACCTTTATCAAAGTAGGCTAGCATATTTCTTTATGGATCACAAATTGGGTTCTTGTATATCTTGAGGTCAATAGACATCTTATCAGAAAACACCAAAAACATTCATAAAATATTATCTAGAAAATCCAAAAATATTTGCAAAATCCTATATAGCTAAAATCTAAAAATATTCAAACAATTGTAAAGGAAAAAATCTAAAACATCTAGAAAACATAAAAATCCATAAAAAGGTCAAATATCAAAAATCCAAAAAAATAGAGTCCCCTTGACAAACTATGGGTCTCTGAGCTTGAATGTAGGCAAGGTCATCATTGATATGCCCCTGAGACACCCTAGGTCAATCTTTTATGAGTTTGTCAGAATAAACTATCATCTTTCATCTATTCATATCTTCATCTTGTAAGTGGGTCGAGTCAGTTGAACTACATGGTCTTTGTGTGTATAACATAAGAAAGGTTTATCTATGATCAGCCCTCAAGACCCCTAGGATAGGTCTTTAGGTTTGGTTCTTGGTCAAAACTTGGTAACTCTTGAGAAAATCCAAAAACATCCAAATAACTCTCAAAAATCCCAAAACATCCAAATATCAAAAAATCCCTAAACATTCATAAACATTCATGAAAATCCAAATATTAAAAAAACACAAAAAACATTTGAAAACTCAAAAGACCTAAATAGCCTTAAAACATTTAGAAAAACCCTAAATAGCCTCAAATAACCAGAAAATCCCAAAAACATTGAAATATTCCAAAAAATCCAAATCCACCCATCCCATCTCGCTTTCACCTACAATAAACTTTCATCCATAATAGACGATTGTCACCTTCACCCTTTGGTGAAACAAATAGAAAGAAAACATAGGAAGTTGTAAAGTGTGAACCCAAAAGTCAAAATCTAAGTCTAAATCATAGGTAAATGCATTAGTGAAATTTATATCAATGACTCATTTTAGCATCATCATCCCAACATAAAACAACTTTTTGATCAACATGTCCTAGGATGTATCCTTCCTACAATGGACATCAGTATTAGACATCACTTTAGCTAAACTTAAACTAGGCAAGAGCTATAGATACACTAACTATTTGTCTTTGATCTTTTCTTATGATTTATCTTAATGACCCATTCCAAGGACCTCTCAATGATGTATATCTAAAATGATTTGGAGAGAAAGGAATGGGGCATTGATCATTATCTTTCATTTGTTGTGCTTGTGGATACTTTTGTACAATAATCTTGGCACATACTTGCTTAGTTGTGTGTAGGAAGGTCGTTCAAGGTATGTTATTGACTATTGTGTATGCTTTGGTCCAATATGTTCTAAAATTCTAACATGCATTGCAACTAGCTTTATGTATTTCAAGATCTGAAAAAGAACTATCATATATGTTTGTTGAGTCAAAGTCTATTACACTAGATACAACGTCATCATGGTTATCAATACCTTGATGCATCATGTATATGTGTTATATCAAACAATAAGGAACAACCGAAAATCCCAATCCCGAAGTGTGAGCACCCATTTTGCATTTTGCATTGTCTCATCACTATCTCTAATAAAGTCTTGATGGATCAAGGACTTGTTGGATCTCTTGAAGCAGTCATCAACATCATGATAGTCAACAAAAACATCATCAATGCATCCATCCTACATCCATCTCATAATAATATCACATCATACATTTTACATTATCATTTGAGTTGTGATAAATAATATAGATTTGTTATTCTAAGAATCCTAAATCATTGCATATCATAAAAATTTTCATTCATACATCCATATGCATACATGATCATCTCATAAAATGCATAGAAAACATAAAAAGAAATGCATCCATATCATATTGTGAAAAGATAATGAAAAAAAAGAACATAACATTGCATCCATCCATATCATGACCATCCCATATCACATAGGCATAAATAAAGTGAATACATACATGAAATAAAGTGAACACATCATAGTATGAATCATCTGTATCCATATCATATATATATGAAAAAAATGAGTGTCATGGTGCAAAATCTGAATCAATGTATGAACATCGATCAAAAGTACAATATCCATGAGGCTACCAAAAAGGAGCCCATGAATGTATATCTGTGAATAAAGAATAAGGGAAAATCAAAAAAAGTGTTTATACATCAAAAATCTAGCCCTGGTAGTTGCTACCCTCTCCAGCCTGCCTCTCAGGCTAATCCTCTACTCGGGGATACACATCTCTATGCTGTGAAAAATCTAGTTGTCGAAGAGCCACCAGAACATGTTGATGGTAATGTTGACTGTACTATGCAATCTCTATAACAACCTCTCTATATAATCATGTTGAAACTGTCTAACCATGAGTCGCTGCCATCATCATCTCAATCTGCTAGCATTGGGAAACCTCTCTATTTCTCTAATCTCTCCATTGTCACTACAACCACCTGTTGTCGAGCCTTGTCTCGCTTAGCAATAATGACCAAAACTTGTTGGAAGGCCTGATCCTGCACACTAGTCAATGTCTGCACCTATTGTTGTAGCTACTAAATCTATGCATCTCAAGCATCTGGTGGTGATGGTGGTTGTACCAGTGGCTATACCTGTGGCTACACCTATGGTTGTTGTATAATTGGAGGATCCCTTGGAACTTGTTCAGCCTGGTCATCCTAGCCTCCATGTCCCCTACCTCTAGCTCCCCTACCTCTTGGTCTCCCTCTAGGAGGAGCACCTGTCGAATCTGTCAAACATCTAGGTGGGATGAACCATGCATCATAGGTCAGAGTTTTCTAAGCTACTAGATTAACCTGATCATATGCCCAAGGTTGGGCCATCAACTATCTAAAACTCTCAACGGCCTCTAGAGCAGGAATGGTTGGTCCCCACATGGGAACCTCTCTAGTTGATCTTGCAAAAATGGCCCTATATGCATCATCAAGCCTATCATGTACATCCCCAAACTGATGAGCCACCCTGTCAGGAAGGTACCCATCAATCATCATATGCTTATGACCCTACATGTATTGGGTCTTCCTAGAAAAATACAACTATTGAATGTCATCAAACCATGGCAGCATCTGAAGCCATGGGAACCAATGAAAAACTATCATATCATCTATAACTTGTCTCTAGTGCAGGAGCCCAATTTGACTAGTGTTCCTGAGAGTAATGGCACCTCTATATCTCCAAATGACGAGATCATCCGGCTCCACATCTACCTTCTGAATAATTGGTCGAAGCACGGAAATGTGCTCCCATGCCAATATGTGTAGCAGAGTCACCCCTACACCACTAGCTCGCCCATCGCAATAGACAAAATCATGCAAATCATGACACAAGGAGGCAAGCATCATGGTCCCCCATGCAAAAAGTGTCCTATGTAGCATCTGCTGCCACACCAAGCCCCATCCTAGGCTAAATCTTATGTTACATCTATCTGGAGCCACCAAACTTGAAATCATGGCTACGATAATCAATCTAAAGGTCGGCATATAACCTTTGTATCTCTCCAAATCAATCTAAGATGTGACCAACACAATGTGATCCATCTCCATCACCTCAAGGCATGCATCAAACCTAGCATTAGTATCGTAAATAATGTGATCACCATGAATCAAAAAACTAAGAATACGCCACACATCCTCCAGAGTAACTATCACCTCACCTATCGAAAGGTGGAAGGACGAGGTTTCACTATGTCATCATCACCTGATGTGTCTTAATCACGGATGCATATGCAACATACCACAAACCAATCTCTCCTAGGTTCTCCTTGTGCAACTCTGATAGATCACCTAATCTCTCCAATATTTTGGGTATGTGCTCCCTCGACATCAATGGTGGGAAGACCTCTTGCATCCATAAAGCGCACGATGTCAGGAAATCATTGAAATTTAATGTTATTTGAAATTTTTGGTTCAAAAATCATAATAGCGTCGCTATTTACAATAGTGTCACTATATTCAAATTTTAAATAGCAATGCTCGATGCATTTAAACTTTCAAATCAAAAAAATGCATTGCCAAATAAGTTGGTGTCGTGATTTAGCTTCTGGTCTAACCTAACCCTAATTTCTAAATCATCAAGTGCATCACCAAATAAGCATGAGTCACAATTTAAAATTAGGAACCCTAATTTTAAATCCATAAATGCATCATCATATAAGATACAATGTATGACAGTCCTTAGAACATCATGGAATAGCACATCTCAAACTAAAAATGACAGTGTGAGCACAAATAGGCTAGAGGGAGAATGAATGGGGATAAATGCAATGCAAGAGAATGATAAATGAAATGAAAATATAATGCCATTTTTCTATTTTATGAGAACTAATTTTTGCTATAGAATAAGACACGATATGCCAAGGTATGAAGAACCAAGGCAGATTGGTGTCAAATGCATAAGAAAAACACAGCAAAAAAGAAGGCTATCCCAACACCCCAGAGCCAATGGATTTGGTGAGGCTAGATGTTGGAATAACCACAAGCACAAAGTATGCCCCAACGCAAAACAAGACCATGGGGATCTTAGTGGGTACTACGTGGAACAACCAAGAAGACAAGATCATAGAAATTCAAGATATGCCCCTATGTTTACCTATCAAAATGCACTATGATATGATGGATCGTGGCGACTCTAAAAAAGTTTAATAGGAAGCTCAAATGATAAAAAAAATTCCAAAAGTATGAAAAGATTGCAATAAATTTAAAATGTCCTTTTCCATAGGATCAATAGGTGGATGGGATTGAGCAGTCTAATAAAAAAAAAATAGGTGGATGGGATTGATGTGGTCTAATTTAGGAAGGATACATCCTATTAAGACCAAGAATGGAGGATAGATTAGGTGATTGACATGACTTGGGATACTCAAAACTGATTGGACCTCATGGTGATAATGAATTATGCTTGTTAGGAACCAACTAGATAGGGACACACTTCACAACAAGACACAAAACAAAGGCACACCCTAAGGACATACTTAGGGTCTTGGGGGCTCATCGATTAATGGCCTTGCCTACGTGAAAGCACAAAGACCTTGAAATTTGATAAAAGATTGATGACCAACCCTAGATAAAAGCGGAAAGAGGACAATGGAGACATCGATGGATGAAAAAGATAGGATAGAAAAATTCCTTAGGGGTGAATCAAATGATCGGCCTTGCCTACGTGAAAGCGTAGAGGAAACATAGTTCAACAAAAGTGAATGAAATATAAGATGATACCTAATGATGACCGACACAATGAAGAACCCTAGATAAGGACACGAGACTAATAGATGACACCAATATATAGGTGACAAAAAGCTTAGATTTAGGATGAAAGCTCAGGAGTTAGGATAGCCAACCTGAATCAGTCAATGCTCAATCAACATATACCAAGCGATGAATAAATAGGATGTCAATAGGAGGATGGGCATGATAGGATGTGAGGATAGAATATGTGGATAGGATAGATGAAAGCATAAAGGAAAATAGGATGCAAGGTAGATAATGATTAAGCCATCTACTTTTGGCACCTATTTCCAAGTTTTCACTAAACATACTTATCCAAGGTGCCACCAAGGGTGGTTTTCACCATAGGATCAATTATTTCTCTACTATTTTTGGATTTTTCTAGCAGATTGTCAACATAATCTTCCATTATAATATGAATGAGGTCATGGAAGATGATGGTCATTGCACATTGGTAAGTTTCCCCCACATTTTTGAGGCCAAAGGGCATGACATTGTAACAAAAAGTTCCTGAAGGGGTGGTGAAGGTAGTATTATGCTAATCTTCAGGTGCAATTCTAATCTGGTTATAGCTAGAAAAGCCATCCATGAGGGATAGCATAGCATTTCCTACTATGAGACCTACCAACATGTCAATGTTAGGAAGTGGGAAATCATCTTTCAGGCAAGCTTTATTAAGATCCTGAAAGTCTGTACAGATTCTAATGTTCCCATTAGGTTTAGGCATAAGTACTATGTTGGATATCTATGGAATAATCAATAGGTCTGATGAACCCAACCCCCAATAGTTTTTCCAATTCTTTCTTAACAAGTAAAGCTACTTGGGGATGCATTTTTATGAGCTTTTTCTTAACTAGTTTTGCATTTGGGTGAATGTTAAGATGGTGTACAACTAGTGTAGGATCCAATCCTAGCATATCTGAATAGGACCATGCAAAGTGAATGATCCCTTCATTTAACCTATTGACAATGATGGGATACTTTTCCTTTGACAATGACTTGGAAACATAGGTGATCTTGGGCTCTTCTTCTATTCCCAGGTTAACTTTTTGTGTTTCCTTGATTAGAATGGAAGATCATTTAAATAAGTGAGCTCCAATGAGGGGAAGATGAACATCCCCATCCTCTAGTGCCTCATTTAGGTTTTCACTGTCAAATTCACCCTTTATTTTTACTTTTCACAAGTCAAAAAGTGCCTCAAAGAGGTTTTCACTGGATGAACCTTTTTTTTTTTGTTTCCTTTTGCTTTTGTAGTTACGGTGTTCATTTTCCCCAATCACATAAGATGTACATAACCATCCTCTGAAGGAAAATTTCTATAGGTGTGCTCCCTCGTAAGTCCCAATTAATAAGGTCGGGGTGGCAGAGGGAAAGGCTGACGGAAAAGATGGATGTGGAATCGAAGAGAGAAGGTAGATCTACATCATTGTATGAGAGTATGATGGCTTCTTCTTCCAATATGTCTTCGAGGAAATCATTATCTGAATTGACATTATTCAAGGTGCTAGTGGATGGTGCGAAACCCTTTTGTTTTTTTTAATAGCCTAAGCCCACATTTTTAGTTCACATGGGTGTCTCAATGGGCTTCAATCTTCCATGTTCCCCTACGCCAAGTCCTCCCCCTTGATAGTTGTATTTTTCTGCTAGCTTTGAAGTGCAGGAGTAAACCTCTTGGAAATATTCAATGAGAGGAGGTGATGGCTTGGGTTCTTCTCTATATATCCATTGATTGATGTCATCATTCGCCTGATCTTGTTGTGTTCCTAAGGACCGAAAAGTGGTAGAACCCATGTTCTTAGAACTGATAGTTCTTGTCTTCACTCCTTCCTTTGGTATAGACTGAGAGGGTTGACCATAGGTGTGAGGAGATGGAGGCATGGTTGCCACATTAAGATTTGTATGCATCTCATAATCTACATGGCCTTTATCAATGATCTGGACCTTGGTAATGGTAGATTTAGATGTAGCGGATGGATTGGATGATGTGTTGGATGATGGATTAGAGGATGGATTGGAAGGTGATTCTTGAGGTGCCCCCACATCAACACCTGGATAGTATCAAGAATGTGGGAAGGAAGCTTCTAGAGCATGACAGTACTCAATGGGTTGAGGATCTGCATGAATGGTTACTTCTACCCCATTGTATGGGAACTTCAAGCATTGGTGATAGGTGGATGGAATGGCTTGCATGGCATGGGTCCAAGGTTGGAAAAGAAGAAGGTTGTATAGTAGATCTAGGTCAAGTACATGGCAAGTAGTGTACTAGACAATGGGACCAACCTGAATAGGAAGAAAAATGATATCTTTTGAGTCCCTTTTTGTATTGTCGTAGGCCTTAATCATAATGGTTTGGTTATCTAGGTATACATGAGTATACTTGTTTTATGAACTTAGAGGTACACAGATTGAGGGCACAACCATTATCTACCAAGACCCATTTCACCTTGTGGCGGGAAACAATGACCTCAATATGGAGGACACAGTTATGGGATGAATCGATTGGAAGCATATCATTTTGGTTGAATCTCAGGTGATAAGTGGATGAAAAAATTTCTACTAAAGCTTGGAACTAGGTAGGATCAATATCATTAGGCACATGGGTATCCTATAGAGCTTTCCTAAGGATTTCTTGGTGGATTTGGGAAGACTTAAGCAAATATAGAATGGATATTTGGGATGGAGTCTTACCAAGATGGTCAAGTATATTGTATTGTGAGCTCACAAGAGTTGGTTGAGATGAAGTGGAAGACTGAGGAACTAATATGCGGGTGTGGCACATAGTAACAGCACATTGAGGATCTTTTCCTTTGACATGAATCATAGATACACATGGCTTTACTTGATTAATGCACATAACAATGACATCATAGTTATATGGTACTTTCTTATAGCTAACATTATTCATGTTGTTATTTTGGTTGCTATTGTTAGGCCCAAGATTAGCATTTGAGGTATTGGGACCCTAATTATGCTTAAGGAAGGAATTTTGATATATTTGTAATTGAGCATTGGACAATGTACCCTAATTTTCATCCACTATGATATCACCTCAATCTATAAGATCTTGGACATAAGTTTTAAGTCCTTGACATTTATTAGTGGAGTGACCTTTGATCTTGTGATAATCACAATATTCGTTCTCTCTATACTAGGTGGGTTTAGGCTTTGACTCATCAGAAGGCTTTGTCATAGGATAAGTGATTGAATAGTTTGCTTTAAGCAACCTTTTGAAAACAACATCTAAAGGTTCTCCCAAGTGAGTGAATGAGCGCTTATTATTCCCTTGATTGTATTGATTGGATTGTTGGGGAGGATGAGGTGCACCATGTGATATGGATATGACATTAGAAACTAATTGTGGATTGGGGACATACTGGGATCTTTGCAAAGTGTTAGCTACTTGGATGTGTTTGGTATTGGTGACACCATCATTGGTAGCATTTTTGTTCTTGTTCCAGTAGTGGGATTTATCTCCAGATGATTTATCTTTATCTTGGTTAAAGATCTTGATTTCACCTTTAGCAATAAGGGATCTCTCGATGGTTGTGCCTTTCTTAATGACTTCTACAAAGGTGGTAATGCAATGGAGGCATAGGTTATGAGCCAGATCAAGGTGGGTGTTGGTAGCAAAGATGGTTACCAAGTCTTTCTTGCTAAGATGAGATTTTAGCCAACTAGCCAAGGCTCATCACCTCTACAGGTAGCTTGCAAATGTTTCTCCCCCATGTTGGTTATTTTTCAAGAGATCTAAGGTATCAATGTCCTTCTCCAGATTGAAGGAGAATTTTGCAACAATTTTTTTTGAAAAATCCACAAAGGAAGAAACTAACCCCTTCAGATGACCCATGAACCAGTCTAGAGCTTTCCCCATTAGGCTCCTAGGGAACAATCACATAAGTTAATTGTCATTATGCATGAACTCCTAACAATGTGTGTAAAACTCCTACAAATGGTTTCTAGGATCTCCCCTTCCCTTGTATTTATCAAATTTTGGCATTTCAAAATGTTTAGGAAAGTGGATGAGTGAAATGGAGGGATCAAATAGATAAGGGAAAATCTCCTCAAATTTGAAGGAATTTTTGGATGTACCAACCTGAAAATCCTTAAGGACAGCTTTTATCTCTTCCCACTCTTTATTGATGGGTGTTGAGGAGGAAGGACCTGCTAGATTGGACTAATCATATGGGAGATATTGTTGATGTGATGGAGGTGTAGGCGGAATGGATTGATCATATGATGGTGGAGGTGGATATGAAGGGACTTGTTGATATTGATTGGGATACCTGGATTAACGATTGGCATTAGCTTGTTAGTATAATGGCGGGGCTTGGTAATATGAGGAAGAGGCACCCTACTAATAGGATTATGGTTGTTGGGAGTAAAATGGGTTGGATTGGTAGTTGTAGGTGGATTATTGTTGAGAAGCATACGAAGGTTGTTGTGGATTGGATTGATGGTAGTACATGTTTTGTTGTGGTTGTTGGGGATTCATGTAAGATGGTTGTTGTTTGGATTGATGTGGATTATAGTAGGAATAGTTGGGATTAGGATTGAATGTAGGGGCTTGTGGATAATAGCTACGTTGAGGATGATTTAGGTATCGGGCAACATGGTTTCCTGAAATTTGTTGGGAGGATTATTCTGATTTTGTGGGGATTTGTGAAAGCTTAGGGCGTTATTCGTAGGGTGGTGGTTGTTGTTGAGGAGGTCAAGATGGGATTTGGGATTGGTGAGGTGGTGGTTGATAAGATGAGATTTTTTGGTGAGGAGGAACTTGCGATTGATGCAAAGGTTGTGATGGATTCCCCTACAACTGGTGTGGAGGTGGTTGTTGATGTTGTGATAGAATTCAAGTTTTTTATGGATTACCCTAAGGCTGATGTGGGGGTCATGATGGATTACCATGGGCTTGATGGAAGGGTGGTTGTGATAGTGGTTGTTGTGGGATGCCCTGAGATTGATGCAAGGGTGGGAGATTTCCTTGAGGTCGATGTTGGGATGTAAACGGAGGTGGCGGTAGGTTTGATGTGTGTGTGGGACTAGGAGGTGGAGGTGGCATAACAAAAGGATTATAAGCATTGCCCCCAGTATTCCCTTATGACTAACCCAATTGATTTGGTGGGAGAGGTGGTGTGGACAATACAAAGCTTGGACCTTGCGGAATGTTCATGCCCTATAGCTAGGAGGACCTTGTGGATTGCCCAGACCAAGAGAATTGTTAAGATCAAGGCCTTGTGGATTATTAGGATCAGGTGTTGCACCCATTACTGAAATAGGTGGAAATACTTGATAACATATGTCATTGTAAAATCTAGGTTGATACCATGTGTCTTATGGCATGACCTAGGGGACTTATGGAACTGATGAATTGGGATTGATATCTTGTGGTAGAACAGGGGGTGTAATATTGACATATTTCAACAAATCAAACCCAGACGATGGCTTGATACCCTTCAAGAGTAATTTGGTAAGGATCTTATCCCCACACTCATCAAGAAGATGATCTATCATTTGCACATTAGTAGGATTGCTAAGATATTCATCAATTGTGAGCTCAGGTTGGTTAACCATGCTTTCCTCTGGGGTGATTGTATGGGGATCTTAGTGTTGGATTGCAATGAGACACCATTCATGGGTTTATCTTGAAGAGATTGAGGCTGAGCACCTTGGGACTATTGTTGTTCCATGAGTTTTTTTTCCTGTGATTAGGTAACGGGCATGAAAATGCAAAATGGCCAGATGACTAAGATGACACTAAACCCTAGGATGCACTTAAATGATGTCATAGATGATGACTAAAAGGATTTCTAAAGTGATAGATCGATTGATGGGATGACTAATAGGATAATTATAGATTGATAATTGGATTTAATTGAGTTGGATTGATTGTTTAGATAGGATTATTGATTGGATAAGATGATTGATTGGATTGGATCAATAAGATTAACTTTGAACTAAGTTTAGGGGCTTAACTTGATGATATGTGATGTTGATGATTAGATTGGATTATAAAAGGAGGATCATGGCACAAAATCTACCTCATGATGAGAGGAGATTGATAAGGCCGTGGAGGATTACTGACTTAGGATGGATGACAATTCTAAGTGAGCATGGATGATAGTGATTTGGTCAGTTACCTAACCCAATTGGATAAAAAGCTACTAAAACAAATTCTAAAGGATCCAAATTGATTGATTGATGATGGATATGTAGTCTAGGGATGCCCTAAGATGCACCTATATGATTTGATTATAGATTTGATGACTTTTGGAAAATGCAGATAGACTAAAATCATGACGATTATGGGCAAATCGATGGTGATAAAAAAATTTGATCACAAGAATGGACTCAGAAAATGACAAGCTTTCAATGGTCCAAAGGATTAACTCTCAGGTTTTTTATATGGGATGCGCATATACCTCTGTGTATCATAGGATTGCCCCTTTAGGTGATGGGATTACCTATCTAAGGGATAGCAGGATCCCCTCTATGTATAACATGATCGCCCCTCTAGGTCACAAGATCACCTCTTTCTTGGACTGTACGAATGGGTTTAGCGGGGGATCACAAAAAATGGTATCAGGATCACCTAAATCTTGAGATGTACAATCAAGTAGACACAGGATCACCAAAATGAGTAACATGATTGCCTAGATCTCAGGACCTCAAAAAGGAATAGGCATGTACAATAAATAATATTTCCTGTGTAGAGTTCAAGTTCACCACTTTCTTCAGATGTACAGATAGGGACAAGAATTTCTATCGGGGTAATGGCCTTGCCTATTTCCTTGAATGTATGGACTGGTATTGTATGAACCAGATGCAGGATCACCTCTCGGGCTAACAAGATTGCCTATTCTAGGATATGTATGAACACAAGGGGTATGGACCAGAAGCAGATTCGCCCCTGCGGACAACAGGTTCACCTAGTCTAAGGGATGTACAGACAATGATGGTACTGATGCAATATGATATTGCCCTTGCAGACAACAGGCTTACTCATTTCATGGGATGTACGAACTGGCCTAGGAACATGATAGGATCGCCTATTCTAATGGAACAGGTGCACACGATGTCATCTAAATAAGAGACCCACAAGCAAATTTTCCCCTAACAAGAGTGAGTTTGCCTAAAGGACGACTAGACTAGACTAGGAGACAGGATCGCCCCTTTCAGGGTAGGATTGCTTGTCCACAAGGAAATTTTTCTCATGTGAGAAGAAAACTCACCACTAAGGGTAGGGGTAGACTATGGAAAAGGAATCAAACACAACAAACAAAAAGAAGAGGGTTGGACTAACTTGGACTAATGACAAGCACTAGTATATCACAAGAAGACACACCAGACAACACAAGCCTAAAATTAGTAGTAAAGGTTTGCTAACTTGATGTAGGCCCACCACCTTGACAAGACACCCCAAGGTTAATACTCCATGATACCGGGGTGGTTCTCTGGATCACCCTTTCTCACAACGGTAGATAGCTAGAGATTCAATGTCATAGGGTCATCAACAGTCACCACGGGCTCACCTTCACTCTCTCACTCGGAGACTATCTTAGTCCACCACGAGGATTCTTATCTCAACCCAAGGGAGTACATGATGAGTAACTTTGGGGTATGCTGTGTATCCCCTACACTACACCAAGTTGTGGTTGAACACGGGTCTCTATCTAGGTTGAATAGGCTATCTCATGAGTCCCCTAAACACCAAGAGGGTGTGTGAAGCACAACCGTAAACACAGCCCATCACAAGCATGGATCAGGAGCCCTAGCGAGGTACTAGAAACTCGAACCAAACCTACACACCTTATCTAGGTATCAACCTAGCTTCAACACTTTGCTAAACATGATGTGACCGGATTGGGGTATAGCTTTGGCTCTCCCCACTTTATATACCCTGTCAGTAACACGTGGTCGAGATTGTCCCCTAGGTGATGAAATACCAGGAAGGTCTCACTAAAGGGAAGACAATACTATATTTTTCTAATGGTCACCAAGCTTGCACTTAGTGTAAGGGGAGAGTGTATGCACACTAGTACTCTCTGAGTAGACTAGACTAGACTAGAACGAGTTGGATTTTTGGTCACCCAAGATCACCGTATGGTGCAATGGGAGTGCATACGTCAACAAACCACTCCCAAACATGACAAACAAGTTAATTGACCCTTTAATTAATTTTGTGTTCCTAAATTAGTATGAAAAAAAGAAACATAGACAGAGCTAAACTAAGGGTCTTCAACCAATCGTCTGGCAACAAATGTGTTAGTACTTTTCACCACCGATATTTATCAAAACATAAGACAAGTTGCACAAATCATTAGTTAAATCACACAATCAGAGACAAATGAGTGAGCGGATTAATATCCAAAACAAAAATCAAATGAAATATAAAATTGAAAAATTGAAGGTTCTAGATTACCTCAAATTCATCCTTGTGTAGAACAAATTCACCTTTGTCTGATATTAGGATTGGCCTTTCTTATAGAAGGGGAAAGAGCGCAGTCGCCTGTTGAGTGGATAGGTGAAAATGTATTCACCCCTACGTTTAATGCAGGATCACCCTTCCCTTCAATATGTTTACCTATTTAGGTTATCCCAAGTGCACCTGCCTCTAAAATTGATAGTATAGAATTGTTGGATGCAATTTTGCCCTTTCTCCAGAAGGGCGGGTGCGAGTTTTTTTGTGTCTACTGTAGGTCTACCTCTGTTTCAAGTGGATTTTCTCATTGGGGTGGATTTTCCCCTGCGTGTGAAACTTGAATCTGTAAAATTTCAAACAAGAAACAAATGTGAAAGAGACCCGTGATGTGGGTCCCACTAGGCGTGCTAGAAATGTGTGAAGTGAAATTCCTACTCTAATATGCAAAAAAAATGAAATGCAATAAGGGAAAACACTAACAAACACTTAAGATAAGTAAATGGAATGAGGATTAGGTTAGCTTAATTAGGTGATTAAGGTTATGCAAATGTGGGATTATGCAGGCTATTGAAAGATTAGAGGCAAGTGGTAGATTATGGAGGATGTGACCCTAATGATGATTAAGGATGTGCACATCCTAATCACAGATTAATTAGATTAATCTGGATTAGAAGGGATTATGGAGGATGTTGACATGAGGAGAGAGAAGAAGGTGAATAAAAAATTGATTTAATTCATTTGGGATAAAGTGACTAAATTAAATAAATTGGGGTGTTCATTTAATTTAGAGATGAATGGGGTAAGGTATTTAATTTATTAATTGAATACCTTAGGGGACATTAGGCTAAGGTGAAATATTAATCAAATAATAAATTATTTAATCAATGTGACTTAGGGATGTAGGATAGAGGAATGTGAAGGGTGAATTTTACCATATGGGAGTTGTAAAATTGAGGTGTCTACAAGAGCAAGTTGAACTTATGCAACCCTTTGCCAAATTCTTTTTGGGACATCTTCCAGAGTTAGCCATTATTGTATAAAACCTCATTTTTTGTAGTTGTGTGGCAAGTTATTCCACCACTAGAAATATGGAATATATGGTGGGAAGGCAACTTATGCATTTTTAGGAAATTTAATTCTTCAATTGAGGTCGTCAAAGTCAAGATCAAAAAAGCAATTTCAGAAGTGGTTAACGCTTATGTTCTGAAACATAAGAACACATCCTCCATGTTCACAAGTTGGGATGACTCTATTTTGAAGAGATGGAAGAACATAATTTTTCCATTTGTAGGAGTTTTACATCAAAATAATAGAGTGAAGGTGAATAGAAAAGAAATCAAATGGAGGCCCCCATGTTTTGATTTTTTCAAACTTAACTTTGATGGTGCTTCAAGAGGGAATCTGAGCATCTTAGGGGTAGGAACTTGTATTTGAGACTCTTTGGGATCAATAAAAGTGGCTAGTTCATTTTCACTTCTAATGGGCACAAATAATGTGGCTGAGGCCCAAGCAGTTATGGTAGGATTGGAAATTTCCCTCAAATTGGGTATTGCACAAATTCATATCAAGGGGGATTCCTTAATTATAATTAATGCCTGTAAGGAGGGAAAGGTGCATAGTTGGTGTTGAAATATTTTCTACAAAAAATATAGTTTTTTTTGGAAAAATTTCAATCTTTATCATCTCACACACTTACAGAGAAGGGAATGGCACGTAAAACAAGTTGGCAAATATGGGTGTGATGGGGAAGAAATTGTTGTGTATAACGACATAGAATTGTAAGCATATCCATAAATTGCTGCAATAGTTGTTGAGGAAGCCATGACTTGGGCCACAATCAGTAGTTGAAAAGTTTACAAGGAAAGTTTTTGATGAATTTTTGAAGCAACAGGTTCTAGAGCACCAAATTCTGGAGCAACAGATTCAGAAAACACAGTTCAGTTTTGGCTAGAGAAATTTCATTGGTATCAGAGCAGTAGGACCTTATTGAGCGGCAATAGAAATGGACCCATAAGATATAGGCCTATGATATTGATATTGAGAATGTTAAGGACAAGTAGAATGTTGTTGCCAATGCCAAAATTTTGAAAGCAATAGATTCCAGAGCACCAAGTTTCGAAGCAACAAATTCAAAAAATACATATCAAATTCAACTTGAGAAAGAAGGGTGCAAGGTCCTATTCTAGACGTGTTCTTAATAGCACAAGAAGTCCCATGGGAGAATTCAATCCATAGGCCATTCAGGGGTGTTTAGTTTGTATTTCTTTCTTCATGCCTAAATCTATCTAAGTTTTACGCCATAAAAAAAATTGTTGTAGATTTCTGAATATTCTATATAATCAGTTCATTTTCAACAGCAAACTAGGGGCTGGCAAATAGTTTATCGTTGTAAATGTGTTTTTTGGGTCATTTAAACTACTACCTATTGTAATTTTTATTATTATTAATATATCTATAGGTCTTCTACCTTTTTCCAAAAAAAAAATGTAATGTGTTAACTTCTGGGAAGCAAAAAAAACTGTTAAGAAAGCTCTCTCTATAGGTAAATAGTTAAGCTCAAATCCCACTAATAACCTACTGATATAATAGATAGCATGTTCCTTTCCATTTTCATTGTGCTGAGCTAGAGAGCTCACAGTGTTGTTAAAGTTGTTGACACATATAGAATCAATGATTTACTTGCTATTGGTGGCATTAAGACCGATGGTGTTTCCAACTAATCCTTGAGTATCTAGAATGATTGCTCACAGTTTTCATCCCATTTGTATGCTAAACCCTTTTGAAGGAGATGAGTGAAAAGATGAAACTTATCTTAAGGTTGTGCTATGAATCTCCTAATAGATTAAAGATTTCCCTAAATGCTCCTTAGTTTTTTGAGTGAATTTGGTGGTTCCATTTCCATAATTTAATTTATTTTTGTTGGATCAACCTCAATGCCTCTTTATGACACTATTATCCCAAGATTTTTCCAGTGGTGATTCCAAAGACACTTTTTTGGATTCAACCTTACACTATATTTTTTTAAGCCTGTCAAAAATTGGCCCCAACACATCCAGATGTCCTTTCCTTGTTAATGGTTTGGCCAAGATTTCATCTACATAATCTTCCACCAATTTAAGAATCATGTCATGAAAGATTAGTTGCATTTCCTTTTGATATGTAGCTCCTACATTTTTTAGACCAAATGGCATTAGATTCCAGCTATAGGTTCCCCATGGACATGTGAAGGTCAATTTGTGTTGATCCTATTTAGCAATCATGATTTGATTGTACCCTAAAAATTTGTCCATGAGTGATAGCATTTCATGACCAGCTATGATATCTATGATGATATCTATGTTAGGTAAGGGGAAATCATCCTTAGGACATGCTTTAATCAAATCTCTAAAAACAGTGAAAATCCTTATGCCCTAGTGGGTTTGGAAACTAGAACCAAGTTGGAAACCGACTTAGGATAATTAATTGGTCAAATGAACCTAGCATCAAGTAAATTTTGTAGTTCCACTTTTACTATTAATGCTATCTAAGGATGCATATTTCTTAACTTTTGCTTGATTGGTTTGGCATCAAGATTTACTATGATATGATGTACCACTAAATATATATCAAGATCGGGCATATCAATATAAGACCATACAAAACATACCTTACTTTCCTTGAGAAATTTGGCCAAATTTTGTGTTTCCTCATCATCTAATGAAGCAGCATGAAATTTTATTTGTGGGGCTTCTTTTGATCCCATGTTGATTGGCTTGGATGGCTCTACTAGAACTACTATCTTTTCTTTCTCTAAATGGGGGAGATTGAATCCTCTGTCCTAAAGTGCCTCAGAGAGGTTTTCACCTTTGGATGCATCATTTATTTTTACTATTTTATGATCGCAAAGTGCCACTTTGTGGTTTTCACTTAAAGATCGTGTATTGATTTTCAAATTTAATCTTTTTCAACTAAAGGATTCAATCATCTCCCCAAAATAGGATTTTGTGTATAATTCAATGTCAAATCCTGCCTTGTGATCTCCAAAGATATGATGTCTAGCTCCCATGAATTCTGAAATCATGTCATCAATCTCAAATGAATCTAGAACCAGTGTGTGTTGTTGGTCCCAGTCAATTAATTGAGGATAAATGGGTTATCTCATTGGCTTTTGGGTTGATGAGTCAAAGGAGATAGAGGTAATCATGTATATCGATGCATGTTCAAATAGGTCTGTGATGCACATTGGTTCATCATCAATGTTTATGTACTCATATGTATTTAACCATATGTAAGGAGGCTTTATCCTCTTTGATTGAAATATTGTTGATATTAGGGACCACATTTTTGGTCAAGGTGTAACCAAGACCAATCTTCTTTATGTGTTGTACAAGAACTATTGGTTCCCTCATTCCTTGTTGGTTTAGACCAAGGCCACCTATGCTTGTGTAACTCATATTTTTCATCAACTAAAATCCCTTTCTACTTGTGTCCACTGCTTTTATGGTAGTTCCTCTTTCTTGTCTTGATATATCCATTGTGATAAATTTCCATCATCTATGATTTTATAATTTAGGTCTCCCTATTTCTGACATGTGGTTTGTTTGATCTTTTTGGTTACTTTCTCAATACATTGTGGTTCACCATGAGACTTTGGGTTTGAACTTAGTTCTCCCAAGAAATAATCTAAATGGTTGTATTCTCCACAACCCATATCCTTGGTTTTGATTTTGATATCTGGTATTTCTACTTTAGGTATAGGTGTAGAACTAGAAGTAGATGGTAGTGTGGTTGTGTTAACTGAAGGAAGAAGGTACTGAAACCTCATCGTTCTTAGGGACTTGCAACACCTTTTCATACTTCTTATCTAGTCCTCTATAGTAGAATAATGGTTCTAGATCCCCATGAATAGTAATCTCTCTGCCATTATAGGGGAACTTGATACATTGATGGTAAGTAGAAGCAACTTATTACATATCATGAATCTATGGCCAACCAATTAAGATGTTGTATGGTAAGTCAAGATTCAAAACTTGGCATGTGTTTTTTGCTATGGCAGGTCCCACTTGGATAGTTAATGTTATGGTACCTTTGGAATCTCTTTCCTCGTCATCATAACCTCTTATTTTTGTTCCTCTACTTATTTCTATGACCTCTTTTGAATAGCCCAAGTGTTTAATTATTTAAAGGAAACAAGTGTTTAAACCTACACTGCCATCTATTAAGAATCTCTTCACTTTGTTCTTGCACACATATACCTCAAGATGGAGTGCATGATTGTCAAATGATTGGGATGGGAGATCATGTTCTATGAATAATAGGAAGTGAGTGGATGAAATATGGCCTACCATGGCTTGGAATTTCTCAATGTCAATGTCATTAGGCACACTTAATGAGGACAAATATTTTTCTAAAATCTCCTTATGAGTTGGTGATATCTTTAACAGTTCTAAAATAGATATTTGGGATGGTGTCTTTTTGAGTTGATCAAGAAGACTATAATTGATGGTATTTCATTTGGATGAAACCTTTGGTGGTAAAGGAGCCCCTTGTATTGTAACCTTCCCTCATCGTGTGGTGAATCCACACTCAGGATTTCTTCCCTGGATTATGATGACAGACACATGATTATCAGATGTATATGTGTTTCCTACAACATTGCCATAGACATGACTCACTTCCTTATACACCTTTCCTTTTCATTTATCATTTCTTTGTCCATGGTCCACCATTGGATTCTTGAAAAATCCAAGGTCCTTATTTCCTGATGTTCCTACTTTTTTATCAACTTTATGTCTCCAAAGTCTATAAGGACTTGAATAACATTTTTCAATTTCATGCTGCTTGATGTCTTGTGACCTTTGATACGATGATATTCACAAAAATCTGTCTTTGTACCATGGTGGTTTAACTTCAAGTTTGGGATATTGACAAAAATCAATAATTTTAATAAGATTAGTTTGAAGTAACTTATTCAAAATGGTTTTAATGGGTTCTCCCAAAGGAGTTTATTTCTATTTTGGATGATAATTATTTGCTCTTGATTGACCTTGTTGTTGATTATTGACCATTTGCACATTTTTTTTATTTGATTGTTGGAATGTAGGTTGTTGGAATATAGGTTTAGGAGGAGCATTGAAGACCACCTTTGCATCTACAACATCATTAGTAATACTCTTATTTTTAGCCCAAAATTGGGGTTTGTCACTATTACTTGATGATGGTTTATTAGTTGATATTTGGATGAATCCTTTTGCAATTAGAGATTTTTCAATTGTAATCCCTTTTGAGATTAGTTCTTCAAATGTGGAGACACATTGCATATGTAGTTGAAAATCCAAATCAGTTCCAATATTTCCAGCAAGTATTTCCACTTGTTATTTTCAAGAATGGGCCATTTGTACTTGCTAGCTTGTGTCTCTAACATTTCAAAAATGTAGCAAAAGGTTCTCCTTTGTTTTGTTTTGATGTCTAAAGGTCCTCTAATGTAATGTCGACATCAATTTTATATGAGCAATGCATGATGAATTGATCAATTATTTCTTGGAATGTTCTAATTCCTTGAGCGAGGTTTGAAAACAATTCCATTGCTAGTCCATCCAAGCTTCTTCGAAATAGTCTCATAAGATATAAATCATTGTAACAAAACACCATACAGGAAAAATAAAAGTCCCTTATGTGTTCTTTAGGATTTCCTCTTCCCTTGTACTTGTCAAACTTTGGTATCTCAAAGTTTGGAGGGAAAGGTATCATCATTATGCTCCTATCAAATGGATAGAGGCATAAGTCTTGGACTTCATATGAATTTTTAACCTTTTCTACTTGAATATCTTGTATCCTTTGTGTCAATGTTTGTATTTGTGAGGAATTTTCCATGTTTGTAGTCATCAATTGTGTAACATATGTATGATCTTAGTAATAAGGAGTGTTGTATGGTGTGTTATATGTTCCACCATATTGGTATTGTGGTGTTGCATTTCCTTGTGATTGAATGTATTGTTGACCTTTGGAATTAAGATATTGTTGATTTTGAGAACCCATATATTGTTGACCTTGTTGTTTAGCAAGTATATGTTGTGTATACACTTGTTTTGCTTGCATTAGATCATGAGAAAATCCTTTATGTTGATTCATGTTTTGGTTAGGAACAATATGTTGATGTGAAGTGATGCTTGGATTTGAGATAATGTTGTGATTAGAAGCAATGTTATGATTTGGAACACCATTGTTATTGGGCACAATATTTTAATTTGGAGCATTGTTGCCTTGATCTATAACAATTTGACCTCGGTTTGAACCCATGTTTTGGTTTGGAATATTATTTTGATTTAGAGGCATGTGACCTTGATTTTGAATCATATTATTTTGATTTCAAGAAATGTGACCTTGATTTTGAACAACATTGTTTTGATTTGAAGGTATGTAAACTTGATTTTGAACATTTTGATTTGCACCCCCATTTTGACTTTGATTTGGGGTTGTGTTACCTTGATTTTGACTAATATAACCTTGATTTTGAACCACATGACCTTGATTTGGAACAATATGACTTTGATTTGGAACAAGATGACCTTGAGTTTGAGAAAAATGATTTTGATTTGGAACAATATGACCTTGATTTTGACCAATATGACTTTTATTTGGAACAACATGATTTTGATTTGGAACAACATGACCTTTATTTTGACCAATATGGCTTTGATTTGCAACATGATTTTTATTTCGAACAAAATGACCTTGATTTTAAACCATGTGACCTTGACTTTGAACAATATGACTTTGATTTGAAAAATTTTGATCTTGATTTTGAATATCATGACTTTGATTTGGAACAATATGACCTTGATTTTGTGTCTGATGATATTGTGATGATAGTTGATTGTAACCTTGAATCAAGGGTTGGTGAGTAGAAGGTGATTGATTAACCCCATGCCCTACCAAGTTATGGTTTGATGTAGTTAATGTAGTTGTACTTGAAGTATTGTGAGAAACCACATTTCCTACATTTGTATTGGTATGACTTGAATTTTAAGTATTTTGTGTGGGATTATCATGTTGAAATGAATGACTTGTTGTAGCACCTCCTTGTATAGTCACCATTGGTTTTGGGACTTGTTGAATCACATTGTGTGCAAAGGATTCACTCACTTGTGGTCAATTCCTTGAAGCATATCGACCAAAATCTTGATCTTGTGATTGTGTTATTTTCTCAAGGGGTTGTTCCTTTAATGTGTTGACATCAAAGTTAGATGGAAGTTTAGCACCCATTTGTGCAAGTTTAATCGTGTATTGTGCAAGGTATTGTTTCATTAAAACTTCCATTGCATGAAGAAAATCTTGGTTTTGTTATAACTCTAGGATGTCTTCTTGAGTAACCTCACATGGTTTTGGTCCCTCGTCAATACAAATAGTTTCCACTTTGGTTTGGTTGTGGTTTTTGTTGGAGGGTTTGTGGTTTTTTAAGAGGAACCTAAATTATTTGAGGCATTCCATATGGTTGATCACTAACACTTGAGTTAGGATCTCTTGATTCAATGGGGTTAGTCTCCATAGCTTTCTTGTTTTGTGATCTTGTTGTGACCATACAAGATTGGAAATGTATTTTGTAACCTTAAATTTATTGTTAATGATGATGATGATGATATGAATGATAAGAAACTTTTGACTTGGACTACACCCAAGATTTGATTTGATTTTTATTTTGATGTGTTTGATTATGAACTAACTACTTTGAGATTAAACTCATGACTCCAAAGTTAGTTTGTTCACAATGATGTTTGTTGACTCAACCTAAACACTTTGAAAAAGAGATTATTTTCAAGGATAAGGCTAAATTAGTGGATGTGATAAAAAATTTAACCCTAAGTGATTTACACCCAAATATTTAAGTTTGTTGATTTGATATGAGATATTTATGATGTTTGATTAGATGTTTTATGTTTTGATGTTGAATGATTTTGATCCCTAAATGATAACCTAAGTTCATGTTTGACAATTTCCAAATGTTTTGTGATAAAGAACCTTGTATAACGTTTCAATGTTTGATGGGGAATAATGTTTTGATCTAAGAATAACTCACTAATTTTTTTCATAAAAAAATCTTGAGCATGAATTTCCTTCTTTGCTTTGTTAAAACCAAGTAATAAAACATTTTTGAATCAAGTAACCAAGTGGATTTGAATGTTGCAACCAAGTGAATTCAAATCCTACTTTTTGGGTTCAATTCTTAAAATTTGATTTAGCATGAATTATTTTTACGACATATAATTATTGATTATGAATTGTTTAAGACTAATATGTCTACAATAAAGCAAGTTGTTTCCACAAAAGCTCAAAATTTGTGAAAATAAAAGTGCTAAATTATAGTTCCATAGGTTTACTTTGACATAATGAGCAAACATATGGGAAAAATTACTAGGAAGCACACTAAGATGAATTATTTTGATAAAAACAAGATATAGTTAAATGCATGAAATAGTATAATGTCCTTCAAGTGCATTCAATTATGTTCAAAGGGTTTGAATTTTTTTACATAACCAAGTTAAGTGTTTTTTTGAGTGTCTGAATGATAAGCAATGTATTTACTAACTCACTAGGTAAGGGGGATATTTCGTGAGATTTCTTCCATAAATTTCACTAAGAAAAGATTGATAAAACACAAATCAAGCACATTCCTATTTATTCACGTAGGTGTATCTCTTAAGTTGGTTCTACACAATAAAATACCTAGCTTGAGTGGATAACTAGAGTATGCACGCATACATGATATGTACCTCTTACCTTGAAAGGAAAAGTTCCATACAAGGTATTTTTCCCCTCAAAAAATAATCAGTACATGAAAAATATCTTTATGGAATGACATTGTTCCATTGCACCTTCTTAAGAGACGTCCAAAAAGTCTTAGGCCTAAAAAAAAATACATTTTTAGTGGGTATTAGGAGAACACCGCCAACCTCTTGGTAGACCCATCGAGAAACCTATGGGTAACTAGAGCGCTACATGCATGGTTTGACGTACAACTTTCACTCTCAGCCAATTTATATAGCATGCCCCTAAATATCACTTGAGGTCACCTTGTGTTCTCTGTTGCAGGATGTATCTCAAGGAAGGACTTCTTTCAATATGAAAACATGAAGGAGATATTATTTATCTTCACCCAATATTTCACAAGGCACGAGGGGAGAGGATAAGTAGCAAAACCTTATAGTGTTTACATTGAACAAACAGTGCAAACTAGAAGTGTCTCTCTTCACCCAAGATCACATGAAGCACAAGGGGAGAGGATACGCACTTGCTAGTCTACCAAACATAGAATACACAACACACACTATTGTTCAATTTAGGTGCACCAAAGATAAATGTAATTAAATTTTAAAAGCACCAAATGAAGTGTGAGATTGTTTTTGTCTTTTTAAAACCCAAACAAAAGTGAGATTGTGTGGTTCAATTTTAAGCCCAAATTGAAAATGAAAATTGACTTGTTCAGTTGTTAAACTCCAAATTCAAATGTGAGATACATAAAATAAAGCTTATAAGATTAATTCCAAATGTGTGTTGATAAACACAAATATGAAATGCATAAAGTAAAGGTTAGCTCTAAGATCACTTCAAAATGAATTTTTAATAAACACTTTTCATATTTAACATTCTATAAATGTCTACCTATGTCAAATAAAAACTAAAAAATAGAGAGCAATTAGAGTTAGACATTAGCAAAACCAACGATCAGATTAAATAATTTAAATAGCCAAAGGCATAGGATTGCATCAAAAAAAGGAACTGCCCTTTTCACAACAGTGTGGAACTATCAACAAAAAAAGGTGCATCCCCTTGAAAAAGGTGTGACTCTTTAACAAAGGTGCAGTCTATTAGTCAAGACAAAGGCATGATTAGAGAGACAAAGGCGCAACGCTATCAGAAATGAGGGTGTGAACCTTTTAACCAAGGCACGAACCTTTAACAAAGGCATGCCTCTGGGGCGCCGGTCCTAGCTCAGTTGGTTAAGGTGTTCCCTGTAGCAGGGCGCCCACCATGGGTTCGACTCTCCAGCGCTCCCGTGGTACCGGTTGGTGTGTCCCGCCAGCACTGCCGATCACGGTAAAAAGTTTACCGGCGGTGGGGGGTTATATGGGGGGCCGTGCTGCACCCGATTCCCCTCGTTAAAATATATATAACAAAGGCATGCCTCTATCAAAAACAAAAGCACAATTTTTCCTTACACCTACAAAATCTGACAAAACTTGAAAAAAAATTATCAACTAGGGACACGAGGTCCCACCGGGCATACCATTATGTAGATGTATAAAATCAATTGATCATTTAAAGCTAAATTTAACCAAATTAATAAAGATAATGATTAATTAAATATCTAAATCTTAATGAGATTTTTTGCAACATAAATAAACTTTCAAAACATCAAATATCTCAAAGAAAGATCAAATGAAAGCTACTTTAAGTGCAAACCTTAATCCCATTGGGAGATTATGTCCTTTATGGATGTCGAGAGCTGCAATCTAGACAAAATCCATGATATGCAAAGCAAATGGATGAAATTATGAATTCAATGGTCTCGCAAGCTCTCAAATTGATCAAATTGGAGATTCAATTTAAGAGAGTAAGTTTACTCAAAGCTTGTGGATGATTATTTTGAAGAAATGCTCACTATTTATAGATTTTTGAAATTGAAATCAATGGTGAAGATCAAATTAGCTAATCAATGGTGAAGATCAAATTAGCTAATCAATGGATGAAGAATGAATCCAATGATTGATAATCCATGAGACATGGATCAAAGATTGAATCAACAATTTAGCATCCATGAGAGATGATGAGTCCAATTTATGGCTCAATTTTGATAGAGTTTATTATCCATTTGTTGTTGTTGTCATAGACTTTGATACTTGGTTGTTGACATTTTCATGTTATTTCCTCAAAACCATAGACATTGGGCATAAGTTTATCTTTCTGACTTTTAATGACATTAACATGCTATGTTAACTATCTATGTTAATTTTACATGTGGATTAATGAATGTTACTTTAAGATAGTTATAGATATGAAATTGTTGTGTGTTCTAATGTTGTTATGCAGATATAATTAGAGCCTACAAATTTGAGGAAGATTCTGCCAACTAGTCATTCACCATAAAGGTCAAAAAGGTGATCATCCAAAGGTCAATGGAGGGAAATTCCTAATTTGAATCAAAGATTGTAACTTCCTTGTAAATGATCATAATGCAAGTAAGCTACAAACAAGGTGGCTAGGACCATATGAAGTTTTTGAATTCTTCTCCAGTGGTGTTGTTCAGCTCACTACCATTGACCCCATTAGATTTAAGCTACTTGTCAACGGTCATCGCTTTAGGTTGTATCACAAGCCAACTTCCAAGGAGGAATTCCTGCAAAAATTCACTTAGCATGCAACACCCGAACTTCTTGCAGCCAAAGGAAGTAGACCTAGTGTCCCTCCTTCTGGCTAACCAAGGTACATAACTTGTCATAATAAAGATTTCCACTCTTGTGGGAGTCAAATTCTTCATCAATTCATCTGCCCATCCATCTCCACCTTTCTCTCTCTTCCATCACTCCACCATCACTTCACTTCATTCCACTTCACTCCACTCCATCATCACTTTCATTAATTGCTCAACTAAACTTTTAAAAAGGTGATAGATACTTCCTCCATATTCTTTACAATAGATACTCCAAGAATTCAAGTATGTCCAAACCAATTTGTTACATCATAATTATCTTTAGTAAATTTATTTAATTACTATAAATTAATGTTGATATTCTACATAGCACACAATTATCCTTGCCCTATCAAATCATCATTGCCACCCAGCATGTGCGGACACATGCTCACATTTAGGTTGGGGGGAAGTGTGAATAACATGTCCACGTATCATTCCATGTTGGTCCATGTCAAAAAAATTGAATTGAGCTAGTTTGAATGATGTACTGAAGTGGCGACTTGCATGTGTGAAATGACATCAAACCACCATCATTTTTCTTGATAATATCCTTCATTTATGATTCCTTATTGCCTTTATTTCTTTAATCATAATCCTAACTTTCCAAAAAGTTAAAATTCATATGACATTGGCGTTGGGATTTCAGAAGCATTGCAGGAAGAAGAAATTTGGCTTTCAAAGAAAGATTGCAGGAAGGGAAACCTTGCAGAAGTGATTGTTTGATTGCAAGAAGCTAAAACAATGGGTGGACAACTAATTAGAAATGAACCCACAATTCATGATGTGGTATTGCAGGATGCACCTTCTCAGGCTGAGTTTAGGAATTACAGATGTTTGTATTATTTCCTAAAGCTTAACAGCTACAATGAGGACATTACACTCAAATTTGTGCAAACACTCTCTATAGGAAAGGAAATGGTAAAAGGGTTGGAGGAAATAGCTACTAAAGAGAGAATTAAAAAGGTGACAAGTTTTCCCATCGATGGAGAGATATACCCTATTACCAAAGATGCAAGGACAGCTAGGGTTGAATTTACTGAACCTGGTGACCCTCCATTGGACGTGGACAAGCAAGGTATGAAGAGAACCTCTCTACCTAATTCATGGAAAAAAGTAGTTTTCCACATTGTGAAGTACATTACCTGTGAAGGCCGCCAGTCAAACCTCCATTTTGTGCACTTCAAACTCCTGAATCATATGAGGCATGGGAGAAGAATGAACGTTCCAAATGTGTTATATCATCTCCTTGCAATCATGGTAGCTGAAACCCAAAAAGGTAGGGATAATTTTGTCTCTTACCATTGTTTGATCACATTATTAGTAGAAAAATCTTTGCAAGATGTGTCTCATATGACATGGGAGGAATTTGTAAATATTGATTAATTTGGACTAGAAAATTTGTGACCTAGGGATTTGCTTCAACCTCGTAGGGCTAGTAGAAGAGTGAGTGTTGTTGAAGCCACTCCTGGAGCCTCAACTTCTGGTGCAAGCCCTAGTATAAACCCTCCTATAGCCAAGAAAACTATAGAAATTATTTCTTTTGAGTTACAACATTCAGATAAAGATAGTTCCTCTTTAGAATTTGATGATGATGTTCCTATTGAAACCCCAATTTGAACTAGGGCTTCCATTAGGAAGGAAGAGGAACAAAAGGAGGTGAAATGAGGAAAGGAAAGGCTAAAAAGAAAACGGTAGAAAAAGAAATGCCAAGCTTTAAGAAAGGGAAGGTTGACACTATTCTTCCTGTAGCCGAAGAAAAACATGAAAGCCCTCCTAGAAAATCAAGACCAGCTAGTCCAGCCACTGGTATGCCTCTAAAGGGAATCCCTAGGCCTCGAAGAACATCAAGGGAGGACATAAAAGCCCCTATGGGGTAGGTGAATGTTGAAGAGAAGGATATTTTTGAAGAACAGGAAAATATAAGGTTAGTAGAGCTTGCTGCTATCGCCGAATAGGTTGAGAGTCAAGAGTATGATGAGAATCAGGAGCTCCTGCAACAAGAGCAAGAGTTCCTATGGAAAGAGCAAGAACCCCTGCAGCCAGAGCTAGGTGAACAATCAGAGTCACTGCAGCTAGTGCCATATGAGCAGCAAGAACCAATTCCAAGGAAGCCTTTGGTAGGAGTACATAGACCCCCTAATTTTTCATGGAATCTTGTAACCATGAATCTATGGAGTGAAATGTAAAGGAAGGAAGAGGAATGGAAAAAGGAAAAGCACAGGCTAAATGAAGAAATTAAAAAGAACGATGCAGAAATTGAATAAAAGAATACAAAAATTGTTGCCTTGAAAGAAAAGGTGGATAGTAGCCCTAGTGCCTCAGATGTTAGAATGAAGGACTCCCTCCTAGATTGTATGCTCTATATTTGAAGGAGTGAAATCTTTCTTTTAGATTTTCAAGGATCATTTCAGGTTTGAATCCTTCCATTAAGACTCCTCATGAATTTTTCTAGGCTTATTAGATTTCTCCTCCTGAAATTAAAAATTTGTTGTGTGAACTCTATCTGCATAATTATGTTGTGCCCCATGACCATGATTGGAATCCATTGTTGTATGTTGGGGACCTCCAATTAAGGGAATTTATGTCCTGGATATAGAATGAAATTAGTTGGGGATAGTAGTTCAGGACTTATAGGAAAATAGAATTCAATACTCCCCTACCCATTAGGGCTGAATCTAGCAAACTTGGAGACATTTTCCAAGAATGACACAATTTTTTTACAAACCTAGTTATAGCAAGAGAATTATGCCTGTTAGAGAGGCAACCTACAAAGAATATGATAAAGTGGTAGAACCTACAGGGAAATATGTAATGGGATATTTGTCACAAAGGTGGAACAGTCTAACTAATGAGTTAACACAAGTTGAACCTCACTCCCTGCAGAACTATGATGCAGCATGCAAAAGAGTTGATAGATATATACAACTTGGAAGGATGAAGGGGCAATTCTAGCTTCCAATAACTTTTTAGCCACCTACCCTATTATGGCTTGTGCCAGATTTTAGGTGTTTTTGGTATGATATAGCTGCAGAGAAGCAAAGATGGAGCAAGTTGGATAGCAAGCAAGGGTTCTACTAGGACCCCAATTCAAACACTGCAGAAACTGATGTAAGGAAACTGGCAGTTGCAAATTTCAAGGTGTTGACTAAGGAAAGGAATAACTCTTCCTCTACTGGAGGACCAGCAAAACCTTAGGTTGAGGGAGTGATGAGTTCAATTTATGGCTCAATTTTGATAGATTTTATTATCCATTTTTTGTTGTTGTCATAGACTTTGATACTTGGTTGTTGACATTTTCATGTTATTTCCTTAAAACCATAGACATTGGGCATAAATTTATCTTTGTGACTTTTAATGACATTAGCATGCTATGTGAACTATTTATGTTAATTTTACATGTGGATTAATGAATGTTACTTTAATATAGTTATAGATATGCAATTATTGTGTGTGCTAATGTTGTTATGCAAATATAATTAGAGCCTGCAAAGTTGAGGAAGATTCTACCAGCTGGTTGTTTGCCATAAAGGTCAAAAAGATGATCATTTGAAGGTCAATGGAGGGAAATTCCTAATTTGAATCAAAGATTGTAAATGATCATAATTGTTTGTTGAGAGAATATAGGAGGTTTTGTTGTGCTAGATCTGTGTTAAGGAAAGTTGACTTGACCATATTCCACGCATGCACAACCTCCTTTCCACTTTCTATGCTTTCCATAAACTGACATCCTCCTAATCTATTGGAGTTGACCGCCTTGCTAGGTAGTTAGTTAGTAGTTTTTCCTTCTATAAATAAGACTTGGATGCTCCTTCTCAAAAGGTTGATTGATTTGATGTTGTACTCACATTCCTAGTTTTTTAGTAATACAGTTATGTTGTTGCTCTATTGTAATCTTACTTTCAATGAATAAAATGAAGTTACAAGTTTGTTGCATCTAAGTTAGTCTTAAGGAATACTCACCCAAGGGGGCCCACTTGGTGAGCATTCCATCCTTCTAGCTTAGTCATTACTTTTATATTCAACAATAGTTACAAATCCAGCAACTGTCTGTTCCTGCAACCACTAGAATTTCATTTTGTGACTGTTCCTGTAGCTAAAGAAGACAAAGTAGTTTCTTGTCCGTATGCTAATATTTCCATTTTTTTCATGCATTTAAGTTCAGTATAGTTGATGGTTGATGTTTGTACTTATGTTACTTCATTTTAAGCAATTTACTTTCAGCATCATGTCTTTTCTAGTTGTAGAATGAATATGGCTACTATAGATTCCTAGTGCATATATTGTGCTGGCCCATTTCAAGTCTACGTCCCTAGGTTGAAAATTAAATGAACCTTCATGATGATCAAGATAGCTATTCAGATCATATGACCAATCAATGAATCACAACTTTAAGGGATTAATTGTTGAATCATTAGAGGAGGCCAACAAGAGACTCGAAAAATTCCCTAATTTTTATGAAATATGTTGGAGGAATGTTAGAGATATTCCCATTTGGGGGGAAATATTTGAATTTGAAAATGGAATATTCTAAGGGAATATTCATTGTGCAATCGGAAAAATTTGGAGGATTTGAAAGAAATTATCCAATTAAACAATTAATTAAAATCATTTAATTGTGCAAGTGGATGAGGTTAAAGGCTTTAATTAAATAATCATGAATTATTTAATCAAACTATAATTAATGACAATTAATTAAATAATTTTCATTAAATTTAATCAAATGAGAATAAAATTAGTATGAAGAATATTGAATTAACTAAATAAATTTGATTTATTTAATTAATAGGAGAAAAGGTGAATTTAACTAAATAATTGACATTACTTAATTAAATAGAAGAATTAGGTGAAATAAAATAGAAATGGTGTTAGTATGCAAAATCAAGTATGTGATATTTTTAGGAAAATTTTAAGTTTCTACACATCCAACTCATAGAAAATCTATTAATTCAGATCAAATCCATCATTTCATCAATCCTAGTTTGGATAAGCATATGTTGTTAAATATGCAAAAAGAAAAATCATCATCAAGAGCATATCTATTTGTCATTGAGAGGTATTAGGAAGGGACATAAGAATGTAATTCCAAAAATCCAATGTAACTTCACAAATGGATGAAAATGAGTGAGTTGAGGATAATGGAAACATGTAAGAAAATGATGTAGAATTAGAGGTAAGAACATCCCAAGCTATAAAGGAACTCTACAAATGGACAAATGACACAAAAAATCCAATTGGAAACTTTATGGGACCATTGATCAAAATTAGATACATAACTAGATGAAATTCAAATATCCATTGAAACTCTATAATATTTCCCTTAGTTTTTCGAGGTGTTTTGAAATGAATAAGCGAATGCATTTAAATATAATGACATAGTGAGTAAGTTAACAAAAATGTGCATAGGGTTTGGCTCAAAATGGCTAGTTAAATAGCCATGAAGATGTAAATTTTAATTTTAAATTTTAAAAATTTAAAGTTTAGATTCACAACTACAAGAGTGCCTAGGATCAAGTTTGAACCTACAGGTCTAATCTAGGATGATGATCAAGGGAGCTAGATAATGAAATTATAAGGATTAATTATAATGGGATTAGGATATGTTGATTTTATGAGCCAAATTCATGCAATAATATGCCACTCGTAAACTAGTTATTACATTTTGGATACCCTAATTAAAGTAAGATAAGAATAAATGAAAAAATGGAATGGTATGTAATTTTCACTATTACATTTATCCTCATTTGATGTGCATCCAAAATACTAAACAAATTTGTTGAATGAAGAGGACATTTAAGAGGGGGTTGAATCATTTGTATCAAATTAAAACATTAAGAACCCTCAACAGTAATCAAATCCACAAGCATTCATTAAACCCTTATTCTATAATAATGATTAATCATGAAATATAGATAACAGAAATTGAAACAACAACACCGTACACAAGAGAACACCAAATTTACATGGAAAACCTAATGAGGGAAAAACCACAATGAGGATTAGCTCACAATATAAGTAATTGCAAAACCAGTACAAGGGCTTACTACCAAAATAAGACACACTGTCCAATAAGGATCACAACCAATGCTCACTAATTAGAATATAAAAAGATGATAGAAGAGAAATGTTACACAGAGAACACTATCTCAATGCAACAAGGAATCCACCACAATTACTCCAACACTCTAACCTTGTTTGAAAGATTGTAGACACCTTCAACTCACTTCCTTCAAAAGTCCAACTCTTTAAAGGTTGCACTGCTCTGATCAAATTCACATCTACACTTCTACAATTCACATCAACACTTCTACAATTTGCATCACATTCATCACTCACATCTATATTTCCTCTATCTTTAGATCCTCCAACAACACAACTCTTATTTATACCATCCTCAACCTTGAAAATCTTCTCTAAGGTCAGAAACACATCCTTTACATTTACAATTTTAAATTAGGTCGGCACCCAAACATTCCTGCGGTGGATAGGAATGAAGGTGACCCATATAAATCCTTAGTTAGGACCCAAATTTTCCCTAACACACCTCAACATGCTTCCACAAACTTTGAAATGGATTTGCATGCAGTGTTAACACCAAGTCGATCGTTACCCATACTAAACACCATAAAACTATTAAGTACACACTTCCCACTTGCTCAAGATGACACACAAACCACACAAATACCTTTTACATAATCTAGAACAATCCACAAACCACTTAAGATCCAACTAAGAATTCATCTAAAATTGCATCATATAAATACTTCAACCTAGAACATCCAATTAACCTTATATGCACACTAACGCATGAAACACACACTGTACTGCACCAAATCAAGAATAAAATTGAATTTTGAAAGATATAAGCAACTTCTTAGATTTGCATAACCATAAACCAAACTATGGAGAAATGCAGAGCAAATATATTTCTCCTAGACCATAGTAAACAACACTGAACACCTAGTTAACACACTAGTGAACATATCTCACTTTGTACAGTGATCCAAAAGCCAAAATCTAGATATAAAAAATTTTGACAACCTTGGAAAACATATTAGATCTACACAGGTATAGCATCAACACAGAAGAAATGTAGAGCACATCCTGAAGCACATTTTGAACACTTGCACAACACTATTTTCTTTAATGATCAAATTTTCTCAAAAGCACTTGGAAACCAAGCACCAAAGACACCATCTCAGCACATTAATTCATTCCAACACCTCTCTAGACACTACAACATAAATATAGCTCCATGTACTCACAACACTTCTTCAATATCCCAACTATACATGCACATAAACTACAACAAACTATTTCCCTCATTTTCATAATTTTCTCAATATCCTTGACATCTTCATCATGCAACAACCTTCCTCACCACATAGTTGACATTAATGACAACACCTTCATACGTACAAAAATCTTCCCCTTTGTCATTGATGGCAACACATGATGTGAAAAACCATCAAAGACACAACTATTCTGATCATACCTATGATTTCCTTTTACTTGCTCTCCCCCTATGTAGATAGAATTTTTCACATGATTCTTTCTCCCCCTTTGACATCAATCAAAAAGGATAAAGTTTTTTTCATTGTTCTCCCCCTTTGACACTGAACCAAGATACTTGCAACTTCATTTCATTTTCCTTTTACTACTCTGAATACTCCACTTAAGAGTACACACAACCAAATAAAAAACTCTGCATAATGAAAAAATATGTTCCTTACTTGCAAAAATGACACTACCTACTCCCCCTGAGAGGTAGCCACCAATATCAGTCCAAGCAAAGAAATGAATACATAGATCCATTGGACCAAGATGAATCTCCATATGCATCTAGTTCAAAGGAGGGGCAATAACCCCTAACTTCTCCTAGAGATACTCAAAAGTATCCTTAGGAAGAGCCTTAGTGAATATGTTAAAAATCTAATCCTTTATAGGTACATATTCAAGCTTCACCTCATTCTCCATAACCTTCTCTCTAAAAAAGTGATACCTAATTGATATATGCTTTTTCCTTGAATGCATCACTGAATTCTTTGAAATTTTAATCGTACTTGTATTATCATAATTTAAGATAGAAATAGGCTCATCATACATTACTCTGATATCCTTCAATGTATGTCTCATCCATAATACTTGTGTGCATCGATGTTGTTGCAATATACTCTACCTCTACGGTGGATAAAAAAATTGACACCACTCTACATCCAAGAAATAATGACACCAATCTACATCCAAGAAAGAATGCACCACCACTTGTACTTTTCTTGTCATCAACATAACCAACCCATGCATCTATGTATGCACTTAATGTGAAATCAATATCCTTAGGATACCATAAGCTATAATCTGGAGTTCCTTTTAAATATATGAATATCCTCTTTACTTTTGAAATATGTGTCTCTTTAGGATCTTCTTGAAATATAGCCACAAGACAAATTTCATGCATGATATTTGGTCTAGTAGCTTTTAGATATAACAGTCCACCAATCATAGATCTATATTTTCTCTAATCAGCCTTAGGCGATGCATCATCCTTGCTCAATTTGTAACCAATCACCATAGGAGTACATACTAGCTTGGAGTCCTTCATTCCAAACTTCTTCAACATCTCTTTGATATAATTTGACTATAAAATAAATATGCCTTTGTCTAATTCATTTATTTGTATCCCAAGGAAGAAATTCATCTCTCCAAACATTGACATCTCAAACTCTTTTTGCATCTCTTCTACAAACTTCTTACACATAGCTTCATTTCCTCCAAAGATAATGACATCCACATACACAACCACTATCAATATTTTTTCATCCTTAATTTTGAAGTAAAGATTACTATTTGTGATGCCTTTAGCGAATCCTTGTATCTAATATATGTCCAATCTTGCATACCAAGCTCTAGGAGCTTGCTTTAATCCATACAATACCTTATTCAATCTGAAAACCATATTTTGTTTATTTGATAATTGAAATCCTTATGGATGTTCCATATAAACCTCTTCTTCCAATTCACCATTCAAGAAAGCGGACTTCACATCCATTTAATAAACTTTAAAGTCTTCGTGTTTTGAAAATGCCAAAAACATCCTGATTGCCTCCATCCTAGCCACCGGAGCAAATGTTGCCTCAAATTCTATTCCTTTGACTTGTGAGTAACCCTTACACACAAGCCTTGCTTTATTTCTTCTTCTCTACAAGCAAGTTCATCTAACACATATTTATCTATAACAATTGAATTCTACAAATCTTCATCAACCTTAACATTTTCACTTTCAACAATCTTTATTATCCTTTTGTTTTAACATTTATAAGATTTTCTTTTAGTATAATATCCAAGGAAGATACCTTCATCAAACCTTGCATCAAACTTTCCTAAGTTTTCTTTATCTCTTTTGATATAACATTTTCTTCCAAATACTCTAAAGTACTTGATAGTAGGAATCTTGCCATACCACAACTCATAGGGAATCTTTGTATTGTTAGCTTTGGCTTGAACTCTATTAAGTATGTAAACAACAATATGAATTGCTTCTCTCCAGTAGACTTCTGGTAGGTTAGCTTCTTTCATCATAGTCCTTGCAACTTCTTGAATAGTCTAGTTTTTCCTTTCAACCACTCCATTCTTTGAGGAGTTCTAGGGGCAAACAAGTGCCTCTTTATTCCATGAAATTCACAAAACATGTTAAATTCATTGGAAGTGAATTCTTCACCTCTATCAGACCTCAAACATTTTATTTTCATATCCATTTCATTCTCAACCATATCTTTAAATGCTTTGAATCTCTCTAGAGCATCATATTTTTCTCTAAGAAAAGTAACCCATGTCATTCTAGAGTAATCATCAATCAAAAGCATGAAATCCCTATCACCTTGATGACTTCTCACCCTTGTAGGACCACATAGATCTATATGTATTAATTCCAATAGTCTAGTAGCATATTGTTTCTTTCCTTTGAAACTACTCCTTATTTGCTTTCCAAATTGGAAATTTTTACAAATGACATTTATAGGCTTTGTAATTCTTCATAGGTCTCTTACTACATGAACTGAACTGATTATAACTGTGAACACCAAATCTGCAATTAGCTAACACAAGACAAAAAAACAATAGTTAATCATGTTAGAAACACAAATCTAGCATTCCCTATTGAATTCTTAGCTAAATCAAGATGAAAACATGAAAATGAAAGCATAAACAAACCAAAGATAACATGCAATCAACTTAAAATAGCTAAACCTTCATCTCATAGGGGGATTGGTGCTCCTTTGATTTGGAATGAAGCCCTTTCTCAATCCCTTTGATTAGCTCCAATGATGTAGATGATTCCAAGTACCTAAGATGATGAAACAAGCTCAAAACATAATGAAAATGGTTAATGCTATGAGTGAAAATGCTTATAGTGAGAATGCTTCAAGTTGTGGATCCATGTTGTGTAGAGGAAGCCTCTACTTATAGGACTCAAGGGTTGAAGAATGACATAAATTGGTGAATGTGGGATAAAAAGGGAGCCAATAGGAATGTGGCACTTGTCACAATTCCATTGGATGAGGTGGAGCACATTTTGGGGAGTGTGTAGAGTAAAAGAGATATAAGAGGAACAAATAAAAATGGTTGAGGATTTGAAAGGATGTAAGAAGAAGTAAATGAATGTGGTTGAGGATTTGAAAGCATGTAAGAAGAATAAATGAGAATGTAAGAGGCATGTATGGATGTGTAAGAGGTTATTTAAAACCTTTGGAGGGAAATTGAATTAGGAGGTAGTTGAGAGGAATATTCCTAGGAATATACCATTGTGAGGATTGTATATGCATAAAATTGGTCATGTCTAATTAATCCTAGCATTTAATTAAATATTTATTATTTAATTAATTTCTCTTAAAGTCTTCTACATATGATTAAATTTAATTAATTTAATTATATTGTTCATTCAATTTATTCTTCTATCATGATTAAATAAATCAATTTTTATTTAATTATTTCACATTCATATGTCCACTTGATTAATTAAATAAATACACTTTATTTATTTTAATTAATTATCACTTTTTGAATTTAATTAAGTCTTTTTTATTTAATTAAGTTTAACTATTTCTTTTCAAATCTTTCTTCTAATTAATTAAATGTTTTATTTAATTAATTTCATTTACATGCCATTTCTTAAAAAGTTTAATTAAATATCTTTATTTAATTAAATATCTTCCATATCTTTTCAAAATCATAATTAAATATTTTATTTAATTATGAAATCTTCCATTATTCTTCAAATTTGGGGTAAATATTCTATTTTAAAAAAAATCTCCATGTCACCCATAAATGATTAATTGAATTTAACAATTCATTATTTATCTTCTTCAAAATATTTCCATAATCTCACAAAAAGATGATTTTTTACAATTCATCTTTATCATCTTATCTTACCTCTTTTACAGAAAAGAAAACAAATCTTGCTTTTTGTTTTCTTCTATTTTTCTTAAGTATTATCCATCTTCAACTGTTCGATCTGCCAGGAATTTTCACAATCGTTGATCATATCAGCAATCAAAAGCTTTTGAAAAACTCTATAAATAGCACTGCCAATCCAAGCAATGGTTACAACACACAACAGATGAATTAGAGATTAATTTCATTCTAGCATTCTAGCATTATTATTATAGCTTTATTATTCATAGCATTATCATAATCTTTCATTTTAGCAATCATGTTTAGCATTAGAATAATCATGTCTTATAATTACATGCATTTCATATTCAATCTCGTTCTCTAGGAAGACTGTTTGTTGAGCCTAGCACACAATCTGAGAGCCAGATGGAATCAATGAAAACACTGGAGATAGAGGACGATAGGACAACATCAATAACAGGATACTGAGTTTACATCTCTATTATTTTAATATTCTATTTATGATATAATGTCTTATTGGTGTGTTTGATTCATTTATTTTTATATATTTAACATGCATAAAAATCAACCACACATTTCTGGCACCCACCGTGGGGCATTGCCCTATTTTTAATATTTATCTACAAGTTTTCTAATAGGATTTCGCATTTTGAAATTCGGATTTTTGAAAAAAAATTCTGTTTTAGCACATACGAGGATTTTTGAAGCACATACGCGTGTTTCTACAGAGCATCTATGATTTATTTCAGTGCTTTTGCAGGTACTTCAACACATCTAGGAACTGTTTCAGTGCTTTTAAGGAACAAAACAACACATCTACGGGACAAAACGACGCATATACCCAGCTCAGTTTATTAATTTTTTTTGGAAAAACAAAAATAAAAAAAATAGTTGCATTTTGTTTTAACGCATTTAGGAGTTTTTGTAGCGCATTTGGGACTTTCTGTAGCGCATTTAGGATCTGTTTTAGTGCATTAACTTGTTATTGTTGCGCATATAGGTGATCATTTAGTGCATGCAAGTTGTAACTAAACAGGTTTCTGAGTCTGACACCTTCCACAGATAGAACCTTTTTTTTCTGGCTTAAAAAGAACCAATCTAGGATAGTCACAGCTAGTTTTAAGAAAAGAAGAAACCCTAGGATAGACATGGATTAAAATGAAGCAATCTAGGATAGTCACCACACATTGATGTTGTGGATAAAATGAATCCCATGCTTTTTGTGAAGCAACATCTTCACATAGTTTAGATCATTGTGATTTGGGTTTTAAAAAGAACAGTGTCTACTGTGTTTGTGGCAATAGGTCTATGCTCTCCCCTTAATTGGGTGACCAAATTACCAGACTTGTCTTTTACATTCATGCAATTTTACTGGTTTATTGCATCTTGTAGAGGGCCTGCTCTTGTGGAAAAAAGTACTCACCCAAGAGGAATGACTCAAGTGGGTTCAAGCCAAAGCCAAGCTATTCCGCCCCACTATAAAATTTAAAGCAAATCAGGGGAAACCCTCTTTTGCCGGTAGTGTGAAAGATAACCATCCCCAAAGCCTTTGTTCTAAAGGTTGGGAGGTCTCCTAAGGGATTTTATTATTGCCACACCAAATGGAAACCCTTACTACAAACCTAGTGTAGTATCTAGTTGAAGTCAGTTTCTGAACATCATAATAATCGCAATGCAAGGGGAGGGAAGAATCTACCCCTAAGATACTCACCATATAACTACCAAGGACCATTTACTCAGGGGATCCGATATCCACTTTCGTCACTCTAAGTACGTGCCTAGAAAAGACAAAAATATGAGCGCCCCTTCATGGGTGACATGGTTGTGTGAGCCGACGCAATTCTAAGATGTGGGCTGCTGATTATTATAATGACCTACCTGAGCACTAAGAGTGAGTCTGCTTGAACTATCTATCATGTGTAAAACCTGTTAAAACACTTTTTGAAAAATATTTTGAGACATACACTTGATGTTTAGTATAGGACTTAAAAACAACTATTTTCAGAGTGTTTGTTGTGTTTTCAATCACACTAATTCAGATAAAAGATCATCTGAAATGAACATGTCAAATTTTAGCTGAAACTACTCACAAACTGTTTGAAAAGTTACCTTGGAAAAATTGTTTTAGCACATATAGGGTATATTCTAGCACATATGAGGTTTGTTCTAGCGCATTCACTAGTTAATTCAGCACTTTTGGGGTATGTTTTAGTGCATTGAGTCTTTTGGTGCATATGATGGCTATTCTAAAAACAAACTTTTCGGTCACTGTCACAACATTTTTCCTGCAGCGCATATAGGATACAGAGTAGCACATCGGGGACATATTGTAGTGCATTTGACCATTTCTTTGGTGCATATCCCTATTTCTAAAGCGCATATAGGGGAAAAAATAGCGCATCTATCACTTTTCCTAAATCATTATTTTTGACAGATTTGAGTTTATAGCATCCTCAGTCCAGTAGCACATCAACATTTTCTCTCATGCTTAGGGAGTGGAAATCTACCAAGTTTTTCAAGAGGTCAATTACCAATAGAATCAAGAAACCCAAGAAACCTCTAGGTTACAAGAAAACCTTACAATGAAGGAATTTTTTATACAAGAGTTGAAATGTCTTACTCCATTATTGCAAATTTCTCCATAGATACCAAGATTTTGTCAGGGAATTTACTGACAAATATGTTGTAGACCCTCTAGATTCACGAGCCTATTTTCAAAGAAGATCCATCTCACAATGACACAATCATAATCAACCTCTTGATTTCAACTTTATACCACAACCTTCTATCGAATATTCGACACATCCTTGTCAAATACTTCAGTAAGTTGAAATAGGCTATTTGATGTACCAATCATTCTTTGAAAACAAGGAACAAATCTTACAAGTACACCTTTCATCACAAACTTCTAAATTCTTGGTTCAACTTCTCCCAACAGGATTCTAACATCCTTTATCATTGGAAGCCACAACCACAAATTAGGAACATAGTTTTGGTCATATCATAAGATTTTCAATCTTATCAGATTAAAACATCATCATTGGTTGTACTCATCAAAATATAATCTAAGTTTAAAAGAACATCTTGAAATCATATGCCTATTTTTACAAGATCACAATATAATAAACTGAAGGAAGATATTCAACAAGAAGATCATACCTCAAGAACTCAAGCAGAAGGTGAAAATAGTGATCCTCTTTATAGTGTGAGTCGAAATCCCCTTTTTCAAGACAACATGGCCGAAGGAGAAAAGAATCCATTTACTTCTGACAAAGATCTGAGAAAAACCCTTGAGGATAGTGATGATGAACAAGAAGAAGAGCATCACCTTAGAGAAACTGAACAAGATCCTAAATTTCTCAGAATACTAGAAAAGTTCTTAGCACGTGAAAAACAAAAATATTTCCTATATCTGGCTAACAAAGGAGCTAAATTGCCTCATGATTTTGATACTGTCAGTAATGACACGAGTGATACAAATTAGAAATAGAATTAAAGATTAAATAAATGACTTAATCTTCAAGTTTGGTATTCGAAAACAGAAGAATTATCTTTGCATGACAAAGATAAAGATTGATTAAAGCAACTCTTGTTCGAATGCACACACAAAATTTAATTAATTAAATAGGAATATTTAATTAATATGCATGTACACGCAATTGAGTTAAAACTAGATGACTGAATGATTTGATGAAGAGATAACTCGAGAACACCACTCAGACATTAAATCAAGAGTTAACTGAGTGATTTGAATATATCTTTGAGTCGAGTAAAAGTGAATACTTAGATAACTCACACAATTATCTAAATATAGAGGAATGCGTTAAAATAGAATTCATGAATTAAATAATTCATTTAATTCAAGATTTGATATTTGAAGAATAATTAAATAAATAAGATTTATTTAATTAAGTGATGAAGGGATTTAAATGAATAATTAAATAAATAAAGAATTTATTTAATTATAGTTGAAGTATGATAAAGAGTAAATTAAATAAGAATTTATTTAATTTGACAAGAAGGATAAGGTTAATTAATAACATAATTAAATAAAAAGCGTTTATTTAATTAATCAAATAGAATAAAGAAAAGTGTGAATTAATTAAACAATTAAGATTATTTAATTAATAGAAGAAATGAAGACTATAGAGAATAATTAAATAATTGACATTATTTAATCATGACCATGAAGAATACAAATTATGAAAAATATTGAAGTCGTAGGCTTAAACCAGATTTCGGTGTCTACATTTGCCCCTCTTTGATACAATGTCACTTAGGCGTTGTGTCAAAGAAAATCGATAAGAAATATGTCTGAGTCATGCCCCAATGTAAAATAGGTGAAGGTATGCCCCCTCGGAAGAATTGACAAATTTTTGAAAAAGTTCAAAAAATTTTGAAAATGATCCTGATTAGTCCATTGGATAGCCAGAGATGTAGTGGAGTTGATAGAATTGAGTTTGGAAATGTTAGGGACGGGTACGGGTTGATCAAAATTGGAAGTTAACGTGGCCAATAGGAAAGAATGCCACCAAAAACCCTAGGTATATATTGAAATTGGGGTAAAAACCAATTCATTTTCACCCTCCTAGCTTTAGAATTAAGATTTTTCTCTGCACCCACAGCGAGGATGTCGCCCGTTCCAAACACTCACCATCGCACATATAGGATCCGGACCTTCCAGAGGCCAGCCGACATGGACCCCCCGGTATGTACCTCAAACTTGACCTTTGAAATTTTCCCTTTGCACGTAATTTTATGCATTTAATTCAATATTTATGCATGCATTATTTTAATTAAACACCGCATGTGTGTGCGTGAATGACGCATCTGCGTGCAAAAAACTGCATTTGCAAATTTACATTGACTATTTAGCATAGGTTTGTGGCATTTCGACACATTTGTAGGTTAATGAACCGCATGTGATAGTTTGCATCGCATGTGCATTTAGAATAGCTGCATTTGTTTTTTATGCAACGCATTTGAATTTCCCTCGACGCATTCATATTTGTTTCACTGTATATGTTATAATGCAATGCATATGTGATATAGTTAGCCGCATATGTGATATAGTTAGCCGCATATGTGAAAAAATGACACATGTGTTTAATGAATTGATGCATTTGAATTTTATGCACCGCATATGTTAAATAACGATGCATTTGAAAAATAATGACGCATTTGCAAGACAATGATGCATTTGAATTTTAGTGACGCATGTGAATAGCAAGTAGTTATAGTCATTTTGCCTTAGGGTAGTTGATTTATGCTGACATGAGGCATGTATAATGCCATTGCAGGTAGTGCTAGATATGATATATACACAGGAGTCGAGACTAATAATGTTTCGATTCAGAGATAGTTTGCGGCCAGCAGAGCGATGGATCCTATGGCACCTAGGTTTGTTTCACATGACAGACATGCCTAAGATTCAGGTGAATCATGGTTTATTGACAGCTTTATGCGAGTGGTGGCACTCAGAGACATCCTCGTTTCACCTACCGACTAGAGAGGCCATTGTTACATTAGAGGATGTGTACAGGATACTTAGACTCCCTATTAGAGGCACACGGGTGAGGTATGATACCCAGAGGGGTGCAGCCGAGATGTGCAGATACTATCCGCACGCAGACATTAGATAGTTAGGATTCGACTATTATGAGATTAGATGGTGTGTGCTAGCTCAGAGATATAGGTAGCTAGATTGTTTAGTATGTACTTTGATAGGTGGTATAGTACTTCCTGACCGTCGAAGTCATGGTTTTCCTGTGGGGTGGGGGGAGATACTTGTAGGGATGCTAGAGAGATGTGAGGTGTATGCATGGGGTCCCTGTCTCCTTGGTATGTTGTATTTTCATTTGCATGATATTGCCTACTGGGATGCACAGTCCATGAGTTGTGGTACCACGCTCCTGATGGTATGGGCATGGGAGCACATCACCATTTTCTGGCCACTAGCTACAGTTGACCTTCCACATGATGCTCCTTATGCCTTCCGCTATGCAGGGGCAAACACACAGCACCACATAGGAGATACAGGTTATTTTAGGCATGCCATAGACACGATGGTTCAGGTCACATGGAGACCATACTTGGGCTATGCAGAATGGTCAGACGAGGATGAGAATTTTCCATTTTTCCAACAGGTACAGTTCTTGATTGGGTGGATAGTGTCACATGTGCACATTATAGAGCGTCATTTTCCCGATCATGTCCTGTGGCAATTTGGAGAGGTATAGGATGTGCCGAGAGGTCAGGCTGAGTTTGCGAGGTCATCGCGAGAGATCCCCCTATGGGGTCCAGAGATTCTAGTGGCCACAACAGAGGCAAACATTGATGCATTACAGGAAATTCCATGGGGATGGAGGGATGGTCCAGCTAACCTAGGGACCACAGAGGAGTATGATCAGTGGTGGGCAGTACACAGATCGATTCCACTGATAGATCCAGAGCAGCAAGCACCGGTAGAGCGGTGAGGGACAGGTCCGTGAGGGAGGCGTGGTAGAGGTAGAGGTCAGGGAGATGGAGGAGGCTATGGTGATGGAGGAGATGATGGTCGAGGTGGATGACGAGGGGGCAGGAGAGGGAGACATGGTCGGAGGGGATGAGGGCCACCATTTTCACCGATCCGTGAGGAGGGACGAGGAGATGAGGATGCGGCCATGCCAGACATTGGTAGAGGAGGGGAGGAGGTGGATGTTGCGATAAGTGGCGAGGAGGAGCAACCCATAGAGGAGGCCATTCCAGATATCCCAGCATAGGAGTAGGCAGATAGAGAGGAGGTAGAGATTGATGCCTTGGGCTTGTTGGGTGTCTATCAGGAGGATGACGAGGAGGATGATGATCATGAGAGAGAGATTCATGATCAGATTTTGGAGGAGTTGGATAAGGAGGAGGATGGGGTAGTAAGAGTCAGGCAGGATGAGACAGGGGCAGTGGATCCTGACATAGCCACATTGTGTGTGCATCCTTGGAGGAGCAGATGAGAGTGTTGATGTCTGAGAGGGATGTGTATCAGGTGGAGAGGGACAGAGCAGTGATGGACAGGGATCAGGCCATAGCTTGGAGATAGAAGACTAAGCAGAGATTTACAGAGCTTAGAGCCTTGTGTACTGGACCATCAACGGCCTTTGTCAGAGAGTTAGTCAGAGCTGGGGGGAGAGAGAGATATTACTATGATTTATATGAGGCAGAGATTCCTCCCGAGAGACAGGCTCCTAGCTTCTCAGAAGCACATAGTAGCAGGTCACATACCAGGACCCACACCAGGACAGTTAGCACAGAGGGGGTGGAGCAGCCATGCAAAGTAGGTCCATATGACAGACCTCCCTCAGCTCACAAGTCATCGGGTTCCCACCATCATTCCTCCACACACTCCAGGCATGATAGTAGTGGCAGTTCAGGATAGGGATACTTCTTGAGATGCATCGAGACATTGTATTATGATCCTATAGCCTGCGGGCTTCCATGTATTATTGATACATTATGACATTGTGATATGACACAGATGAGCAATATATATATATATATGATTTTGGCAGCGAGTCCTATGATATACATTTCTATTTATTGATTGTGTAGTTGTTTATTTACACATGTGATGTTTATATGATATGCCTATGTGATGGATGATCATATTTTTTTATGACGTTTATGCAGCTAATGATATAATGTTGATTCTATATGATGCATGCAATTTATAGTTCTGAGATGCAATATGATGTTATATGTACAATGCATGGTACATGTGATGGTATACAAATGTAATGTGATGCATATATTTTCATGTGTTTTGTACATGGAATGCTTATGATATGTATTGTATGATGATGAATGTCTATTATGCCATGATTTCATAAATATGATAAATGCCTATATGTATGTATTTTTCTAACATGTATGTGTATGCAAGATGACTTATATTGTTGTGTGTCATAGCACTCCACCATAATGCAAGAAAGAAGAACTGTTAGTATGGAAAGAAAGATTGAGAAAGAACGAAAGAGATCCGATAGATGTTAGTATTAAGAATCTTCGATGTTTCACTGTATCACAAAAGATATTGCACTTTATCATCATTGGGCTGGACTAATACAAATGGAGACAAACACCATGATACGAGATAGATCAAGGTGTGCAAGGTCGTCCACTTGCTAACAATAGATAGTCGCAAACAAGGAGTGTCGTTAACTCATACTAAGGGCACAAGTTGCCCCAGTCTTTTTGTCTAGACAAACCACAGACAACAAACAAAGTAAAAGACAAGTCATGAAATGTCATTGCTCCTCTAAATCCTTCATGGGACATCCTTGAGGAAACTAGTAACATGACTCAAAATCAAATTTAAAAGATAGTTGATAGACAACAGTCAAAGAAAATAGAATTCTAATACATCATTGCTTCTCTAAATACTTCATGGGACATCCTTGAGAAAGCTAGTAACATGAATCCCAGTCATCAATTCAAGATAAATGATAAGATAAATAAGCCATAAAGTCAAAAATCCAGTGAAGTATTTGCCAAAACTTGATCTATTTGTTTGAGTTATTTCAGGAGATACACATACCGGATAAGACTGTAAGTCTGGTTTCAATGTTATGACTATCTGTATAAGGCATGACAAAGCTTGGTTTCAGAAAGACATGTATCGTATAAGACGTTAAGTCAGATGTCGTTGATGTGATAACCTGTGTAAGGCTATGTTTGATTGTTTGACAATGTCAATCATGTAGGAAGGACACATCTTGTATAAGACATAGATTGTTTTTCCGATATCAGTATTTAGGAAGGACTCATCCTGAATAAGACACAGGTTGATTGTTTTGATGATGTCTATTTCCAGGAAGGACACATCCCGTAGCAGACATTAGTTGATCTGTTTTAATTGTTTTGTTTGGCAAGTTGTTTGATTTGATAGAGAGACATTGTTGACTTGTTCACCAAATTCATGCATGACTTGATGCGATGTGTGGACAATTGACTATGTGTAACGACAAACCCTAAAGGACTGACCTAGTGCAGCCTCAGGGGCTCATCGATTGATGGCCTTGCCTACGTTATACATGCAGAGACCTCGTAGTTCGACTTGACTTTGACTGACAAGACTGACTATAAATAGAAGACGTGTGTGATAGTGAATGTGATGAACCCTAATGGACCGACCTAGTGTGGCCTCGGGGGCTCATCGATTGATGGCCTTGCCTATGTTATACACGCAGAGACCTTGTAGTTCGACATGACCAAAGACCTTGTCATATAGACATATGGATCGAATCATGATTTTATACAAACTAACCTAAACGGACTAACCTAATGCCTCGGGGGCACATCGGCAGATGGCCTTGCCTACGTCCAGTCATAGAGGCAACGTAGTTCGACAAACGACAAAGACTAACAAGTGTGACTGACTCTAACTCTATTTTTAGATTTTTGAAATGTTTTGATTTTTTTGTCCTTTTGAAGTTTTTTGATGTTTTTGTGTTTTCTCAGGTCATTTTGTGATGTTCGTGGATTTTTCCATGGTTTTACATCTTCAACACAGCCAATGTAAGAACCAATATGACGCACATCAATTTTTTGCCCCCAGTCGAGTATAAGACCAATTGATTATGAATAGGGTAAAATGGGGGATATGAAATGAACTCGATGTCAATCGTTCCAAGTTATGGGAAAGAATACCACTTATTATGAATGGGATATACAAGCAATGGACAGGAAAGATAAGGGATATGTACAGGGATAGGTAGTATGTACAGGGATAAGGACTATGTATAGGGATGGGTAGATTAGAAAAATAGTAGACAAAGGAGTAGAGTCAACTACACATGGCACCTGTTTGCCAGGTTTTCACCATGGTACCTATCCAAAGTGCCACCGAAGTGGTTTTCACTATTGGACGAATAATTTGTCTTTACTATTTTCTTGATTATCTAATTTTTTTGGTGTTACCAAGATGCATGTTTGCTAGGTTTTCACCTTGGTAACGATTTTTGTGATTTTCTATTTTTTTGTATTTTTTGCTAATTAAGACAAGGCTCTTAGAAGCTACGCGTAGAACTTCTTCATATGCATACTATTGATTGGTGAGGACAATGGTTCCCCTTCAGGAGTAGAGAGTTGGTACCCACCTGATCCAAAAGCTTCTGTAACAATATAAGGTCCTAACCAGTTTGGTTCAAACTTTCCTGGTTTATCTCTTTCTCCTTGATTCTTTGGGTTCTCCATTAAAACCAGGTCACCAATGTCAAATTTTTTGTTCAAGACCTTCCTGTTATAGCTACGACGAAGGAAATTCTGATATGCTTGGAGATGGTCTAGTGCCTTCTGTCTTCGCTCATCCAGGAATTCTAACTCATGGAGTCTCGATACTCGGTACTCTTCATCATCAATGTGGCCTTTCAAGGATACCCTTAGGGAAGGAATCTCGACCTCAATAAGAAGAATAGCTTTAGAACCAAAGACTAATGAATAGGGAGTGGCACCAATGGGAGTATGGATACTTGTGCGATAAGCCCATAAGGTCGGGTTAAGCTGTAAATGCCAGTCACAACCAACATCATTGACAATCTTCTTGAGGATTCTAATGATGGTTTTGTTAGATGCCTCTTCTTGGCTGTTACCTTTTAGGTAGTATGGAGTGGAAAAGTGATGTTGAATATGAAATTCATCACACAGATGGCAAACTTCTTGATTCTTAAATGGGCAGCCATTATCTGTGATGATGGATTGAGGAACACCATATTGATAGATGATATAGTTCAGGATAAACTTAGAAATTTGTGTGTCGGTAATGTGTGTCATAGGAATGGCTTCAATCCACTTCGTAAAGTACTCAGTGGCAGTGATAATGAACTTGTGTCCATTAAATGATTTGGGGTGGATCTTACCTATGAGGTCGAGTCCCCATTGGGTGAAGGGCCATGGTGATGTTATAGGACAGAGCTCCTGTGCTGGGGCATGTATCAAGTCTCCATGAACTTGGCATTGGCAACATTTTGTTACAAAGACATATGAGTCTTTTTCCATAGTAGGCTAGTAATAACCCAATCTCATAATCTTTTTGGCTAAGGTAGGACCACTAGAATGAGAACCACATATACCCTCATGCACCTCACACAAGGTTGCTTGTGCTTCAGTAGAGTCAAGACATCTCAGTAGGGTATTATCTAAGGCGCGTCTATATAGGGTGTCTCTGATGATGGTGTATTTGGCTGACTTGAGGAGGAATGTCCTACATTGGTTATTTGATAGGCTAGTGGGTATGACTTCAGCATGAAGGTAGTCATAGATTTCTTTGTGCCATGGGGAATCAGGACCAACAATGTCACATACCATTTCAAAATCTGGGATATCGTAGGCTGGGACCAAAAGTTGTTCTACCAAGAACTCAAACTTAGGCACATTGTTAGGAATGTCAAGAAGTGATGCAATTGTAGCCATAGCGTCTGCTGTCTTGTTTAAAACATGAGGTATCTGATGAAATTCAACCTTCTCAAAGTACTCTTTAAAGCTATCAGCCATGCGTTTGTAGGGAGCAAGCTTCTCATCCTTAGTCTCATAATCATCATTTACCTGTCTAATTACTAGTTGAGAATGGCCATATACCTGTAGATTCTTAATTTTCCACTTGACTGCTATGCGTAATCCTGTCAATAGAGCTTCGTACTCTGCTATGTTGTTAGTACATGGAAATGCAATCCTGAATGACTTAGGGATGGAATCACCCTATGATGTGATAAGCAGTATACCGGCCCCTAAGCCATGATTTGTATGTGAGCCATCAAAATATAGTTTCCAGGTTATGTTTTTGTCAATTGTGAATATGAACTCATCAGGAAAATATGCAACTAATGGGTGATCTACCTATATGGTTGTGTCAGCTAACTGATCAGCAATGACCTATCCTTTAATAGCCTTTCTTTCTACATATTGTATATCATACTCACTAAGTATCATAACCCATTTGGCCAGTTTCCCTATTAATGTTGCCTTGCTGAGAAGATATTTCGAAGGGTCTATTTTAGCAGTCAACATTGTTTGATGGTTTAGCATATAGTGCCTCAATTTTTGGGTAGAAAATACTACTGCAAGACAGGCATGTTCAATGGTACTATAGTTGAGCTCATAACCTACCAAAGTCTGCCTGATATAATAGACTACCCTTTCATGACCTTCATCATCATTCTATGCAAGCAATGCTCCGAGTGATGAATGGGTTGCTATAATATAAAGAATCAATGGTCTTCCTTCAATAGGTGGCATTAAGAATGGTAGTGTGAGTAAATATTCTTTAATCAGTTGAAAAGCCTCTTCGCACCTAGTTTTCCATGTAAAGGGTACTCCTTTCTTAAGTAGATGTTGAAAAGGATGTGTCTTATCTGCTAACTACACTATAAATCTTCTGATGGATTGCAGTCTTCCTTGTAGTGCCCTTAGTTGACTGAGATTAGTGGGTGGAGGCATGTCTATGATTGCTTTCACCTTAGCTGGATCCACTTCAATGCCTCTTCTGGAAATGATGTAGCCTAACAACTTTCCTGCCTTGACTCCAAAGACACATTTCTTTGGATTGAGTCTCACTTTATACTTCTCCAGCCTCTGAAATATCTTGTCTAAAACCTATAAATGTTTTTCCCTTGTCTTGGATTTAACAATAAGGTCATCGACAAAATCTTCCATAAGAGTGTGTACTAGATCATGAAAGATAGTAGTCATGGCACGTTGATAGGTTGCTCCAGCATTTTTGAGTCCAAAGGGCATAACATTCTAGCAATATGTTCCCCAAGGACAAGTGAAAGTTGTCTTAGGTTGGTCTTCAGTTGTAATTTTCATCTGGTTATATCCTGAAAATCCGTCCATAAGGGACAACATCTCATATCCTGTTGTCATGTCAACTATCATGTCTATGTTAGGCAAAGGGAAGTCATCCTTAGGACAAGCCTTGTTGATATCTCTAAAATCAGTGCAAATGCATATGCCCCCAATTGGTTTAGTGACAAAAACAAGATTGGAGATCCAATCTACATAGTTGATTGATCTTATGAAACCAATGTCTAACAATTTCTTGAGTTCTGCCTTGACTAGTAAAGCAATCTATGGATGCATTTTTCTCAATTTTTGTTTTATTGGTTTGGCACCTGGTTGTAAGGGAAAGTGATGTAGAACAAGTTTAGGATCCAACCCTAGCATGTCTACATATGACCAAGCAAAATTTATTTGTCTTTGTGCAAAGAAGTTGTGGAATTCTGGTTGCTCTTCTGTTGTCAATGACGCTGCAAAATAAACTAGTCGAGGATTCTCTTTTGTGCCTATGTTGACTTCTACTGATTCTTCAACAAGCATAGGTGAATTTTCCTATGCAATGGGGAGAATGTTCAAACCTCCATCCTTAGGTGCCTCAGAGAGGTTTTCACCTTCAGATGCATCCTTTCTTTTTACTTTTTCATTGTCTAAAGGTTCCTTTCGGTTTTCACCTAGAGACTCATCCTTTTTATCTTGTTTATTCTTTTTCTCATTTTTGCGACTGGAGGGTTGAACAGATTCCCCAAAATATGCTTTGTTGTCCAAGTCAATGGTAAAACCAGCCTTGTGATCACCATTAGGTATGCCTTCTCGTAATCCCAGGAACTCAGCAATTACTTCGTCGTTCTCAAAAATGTCTAAGACAGGTGTGTCTTGTTGGTCCCAATCAATGAGCTGGGGATAGGCTAAGGGCATGGCATCGTCGGAGTTATCAAAGTTTAATGGGGTCAAGGTAAATATTGAGTTATTCATATGGTCACAAAAGTTTTGTACTAAATCTTGTTTGTTTTTAGGTTTAGGTCTAGATAGATTGATAGGTGGGCCTAATGCCAAGGTTTGACTATCTGAAACAGATGTATCGGGTTGCCAAGAGGTAGGACCAAGTGATTCCCAATAGTAGTGTTTAAACCACTCCTCCTTTGTCATTTTCTTTGGTGGACAGGAATTCAATGGATTTGGCGAGGAACTTAACATTAAGTCAAGTTCTCCAAATAACTTGTCAAGGTCCATGGAAGAGGTAGAGGATAGGGAATCCCACTCATAATCATTAGAGTCGGGGGAGTCACAGTGATATGGGTCCAATGGTTCGTGAGATGTCTCAATATCTTCTGAAGCACTTACTTCCTTGATTAAGGGTGATGTGGTACTAGGAACGCCAATCTGAATCAGTTGAAACCCTAGCGCCACGCCTTTTAGCCATTGAGAAACAAAGATTGGTTCAATCCTTCCATCTTGATTTAAGCCTAACCCACTCTATCCATCATATCCCTTGCTCTGCATAATTTTGAAACCTTTACCATATAGATCTGTAGGAATGTGAGCAAGTGAGAGAGGTTCCTCATTATCTTCCTTATATAACTAGGAAGTGACATCTTCTACATCTACGGCCTCTTTGCTTAATTCACCCCATTTAGTGAGAGTTGTTGTAGGAGGAACATGTATGGTGACCATGGACTGTCCCCTACCTGTTGTCGGTAAACCATATGACTTAGGAGGAACCAAATGGCTGACACAATAAGATGTCGTCAGTTAGTACTCTCCACAACCCTTGTCTTGGATCTCAACCCTAGGAGTGGTAAGAATTGAGGGTGAAATAGATGTTCGAGTGAGTGTGGATGGATCAACATAGGAAGATGGATTGGATGATGAAGCCTCTTGGTTCACTGGCACTTGACGTTGGGGGATCTCTTTTAGATTGGTGCAATATTGAAATGGATTAGGATCACCATATATAGTTATTTATGTGCCATTGTAAGGTAATTTAAGACACTGATGATACATGGAAGGGACCACCTTCATGGCATGAATCCATGATCTACCGAGTAGAAGGTTATAAGGGAGGGTGAGATCCAAGACCTGGAACTTTGTCTCCATTACTGCAGGACCAATTCTGATAGGAAGTGTTACCACCCCCTTTGATTTTTGTTCCTCATCGTCATAAGCTTCAATGATAATACTTTTGGTCATGTCTATGCATGCTTCTGAGATACCTAATGCCTTAATTAGTTTTAAAGTGCATAGATTTAACCCTGCTCCTCCATCTACCAAAACGCGTCTAACTTTGGTATCATTAACAAGGACTTCTAGATGTAAAGGATCATTATGGTTCATCTTTTCAGTTTCATAGTCTTGTTTAGAAAATGTGGCATGATGATTATTGGTCAAGGAGCCCATCATTTCCTGGAAATGATGGACATCAAGGTCATTAGGGACCATGGTTTTTTGTAACGCCTTATCGAGAATAGATCGATGCTCAGGGGAAATACACAACAGTTCCAAGATTGAGATTTGGGCTAGGGTCTTCACCAACTGATCAAGAAGGTTACACTGTGACTTGGAAGGCTATGGTGTTTGCTGCGATGGAGGGCCTTGAATGGTGATCTTTGTACGATGAGTATTGACTGCACACTTAGGATTTGTATTAATAGTAATGGTATTAATATTCTCATCGGTGGCGCGAAGGAAATGAATGATTTTTCCACTATTATAATCATGTTTGATACTCGCATAGTTGGTTGACATATTGGTCTTAGTACTTGAACTAGGAACAATTCCTTTGTCATGGTCATGTAGCAGATTAGAAAAGACTTGATGATCGATGTTTGATGACTTTGGTTTCTGTCCACCAACTTCTATAATTCTCCTTTTGACAAGATCTTGTATGATATTCTTCAGTTGTCGACAGTTTTGTAGGTTATGTCCCTTAGTTCTATGATAATCACAAAAGAAATTATCATCCCACCAAGCTAGTTTAAATTGACCTAGATCGTATTGTCTTGGTTCCTGCAACTGTATAAGATTATGTTGTAACAGTTGTTTGAATACGCACTCAATGGGTTCCCCTAAGGGAGTGAACTCATGTTTTTGAAATCTCCTTTGTTGTTGTGGACGTTGAGTATTTTGGACCATGTTAGGAGGTTGATTGACAACATTAAGCCTATACTATTTTAGCATCAACTACCCCATCATTGGTGACATTTTTGTTGCGAGACCAGAATTTGTTTCTGTCAGTGGGGGTGTTTTGCACGATTGAGTTTCTATTGGATGTTGATGTCTTAAGTTCACCTTTTTCAATGAGATCCTTTTCTATGATTACCCCTTTTTCCACTAGTTCTGAAAAAGATGTGCAACAATGTACCCTTAAGTTACTCCTTAATTTTGCATGAAGATTTTCTTGAAACATAGTAACTTTTTGTTTTTTAGGTATCTCGACAGGACACCGGCTAGCTATAGTCCTCCATCTCTGGAAGAAAGCAATGAATGTTTCACCTTTGTCTTGTGTTGTGTGGCACAAGGTTGCTATATTTATCTCGTGGTCTATGTTAAAGGAGAATTGGTCCATAAATTTCTCAACCAGTTCACCCCAAGATCTGATACCAGAATCTAGACCTGAAAACCATTCTAGTGCAATTCCTACAAGACTTCTTAGAAACAGTCTCATAAGATACGTGGGGTCATAAGTGACATCTATGCATATGGTAAAAAATTCCCTTATATGTTCTATTGGATTCCATTTTCCATTGTACTTAGGGAGATTCGGTATGACATCCGTGAGGGAAAGGGGTCATGTACAATGATCTATCAAAGGGAAATGGGCATATGTCCTTTGTTGAAAATGATTTCTTAGTTGACACCGACATGTTATACATTTGCATTTGTAGTGCATGCATTTGTGTCTGTAAGACGTCAACTTGAGTCAAAGATGTGCTAGGGGGATTATGTGGATCCGTGTATGTATTCTAAAATCCAAAGTCTCGTGATGTGTTTCAATTGAACATTGGTATTTGAGGTGGGTTTGGATTCGGAATGTTGGTAAACGTGTTCTGGGTCAGAATTTGCATAAAATGATTTTGACTTGGGATATGTGTGAATGGATTCTGACTACCAATTTGGGAGAAAGGATTCTAATTTGGAATTGGTGTAAATTGGTTTTGACTTGGAATCTATGTGAATGGATTTTGACTACCAATCTGGGAAGAAGGATTCTGATTCAGAATCTGGGTGAATGGATTCTGGTTGCCAGTCTGGGAGAATGGATTTTGATTGCCATATTGGAAGGAGGGAATGCCTCCTGTTTGTGTAATCCATGGTATAGTACTAGTAACTTGAGCACTAGGTATGGCCATCGACTATGGTATGGTGCTTGTGATACTAGCATTAGGTATGGTTGTTCACTGTGAACTTATGACACTGACATAAGGTGTAGAGGCTGACGTTTTAGGTATTTTACTCCCAACAAGAGGACTGGAGGGAGTGGATGATGATGCCCCTATAGTGAAATTAAATCCCGATGTCATGCCAGACATACCAAATGGGGAAGTATGGATTGTTGTACTATGTGTAGGTGTGCCAGATGGCATAGTTGTGCTGACCTGAGGTATAGTAGTACTAGCAGTCATGGTATGTTTCCCTTGTGTAGGATGAGTTTATAAGGTACTAATATCAAATCTTGTAGGTAAGGTAGCACCTTTCCCTAGCAATTTGGCTAAGTATTGTTGATGATCGTTTGCTAGGTACTCATCTACGAAAGAGGAAAACTCGGGGTCTTGTGTGGCAGCCTCTATGTCTTCTATTGTAATGTGACCTTGAGTGTTTCTAGTGGTGAATTTGTCCAGTAAATTCTTGTGAGGTCTTGAAGAAAATGGGTTGATGAACTCGTTTGGGTTCGACATCTTTTCTCTCTCTCTTCTCTTAGACCTAGTTTCAACCATGTAAGACAAGCTCAATATGCAGGAAATGCAAAACTACATCTATGGACAGTATGACTCTAGTCTATGTTTTTGGGATTTTTTTGGATGTAGAATAAGGTATGTTCTAAAATGACACTAATCTAGAATGGCAATATCTAAAATGCAAAGTCCAACTAAGCTTCTAAGGTAATAAATTTCATAAACCTAAGAAGAGGGGACCAACTACCTAAAGTCTAACCAAGGTGCCAATTTAGTTATGTCAAAGAACCACTGTAGGACAACGATCAAAGATAACTTGACTCTCCTAACTAGACCGATGAGCTAGGTAGACTCTCTGTAGGACAAAGGATAAGATGATAAGACTAGGTTCAATGACAAATTTTGTTGATGCTATGATTTTTCTAGAGTGTAGATGGTAGACCTATCCTAAAGTTTGTAAAAATGGCCTTCCTAGAAGTGTACTCTAAAGGTAATCTATTCTAAGATCATACCAAATTCTGAATTACGACAACTATGATAATGACTTAAATGAACCTAAAGGATGCAAAACTGAGCAAATCGTTCTAGGTTTCTGTGTAAGGAGTACTTGTGGAAAGACAACTGAAACTGGTATAACTGTGTTGACTGGACAGTGACTGTGAATTCTGGTTTTCTAATAATCAGGAAAATGTGTTGCAGGATTTCACAGATGCGGTATAGTTTAACAGTTGTGGTTTTATGATAAAGTTTAATATCTGACTATGATAGATGCGGTCAACCTTCTAACAGATGCGACTCGTAATGATAGTTGTGACTCAGAATATATCATATGTGGTTCTTCGCAAAGCAATTGTGAGCAAATCTAGCAGGTGTGACTATGCTAAATAGATGTGACCCTAACTGACAGATGCGACTCAAAGTTAAACAGATGCGACTCATAATAACAGATGCGACTCGAAGTTAAATAGATGCGACTCCAACTGACAAATGTGACTCGAAGTTAAACAGATGTGACTCTAAAAATCAATTGCAACCTTCTGGTGAACAGTTGCGACTCTCTATGAATTTTCAGTGATCTGAGATTTAAAACTTACTATGTTTTCTATGATCAAATTCTGGAAAACATGAACAATCATAAGACAAAGTGTTTTTAGTTTAGTTTTGGACTCAAAGAAAATTTAATTTGAGAATAAACAAGCACATCCTAATAGGCCAAAAGGCCTAGGGTTTGTATACTTGGTATAGCCCACTGAAATACCCTAGATTGGTGATAAACACCTTTCCTTCTCAAGAGTGGATAGCTTAGAAATTTGGTGGCATTGGCTCCCCTCCACAGCTCATTAACGTCTTTCGAGCACACCAATTTTGAATTCTTTGGGAAATGACCTCCCAAGAACTGCTATCTCTACTCAAGGGGATCAGTAGTGAGTGTCTTCAGGCATGATACTGTACCCTACACTATACCAAGCAACAGCCAATATAATGGTTGGTCACTAAAACAAAAGGTGTTTAATACAAGCATTCCATTCGTGGGGCATGATCCATACGGTGAGAGTCCCCTTTCGGATCCATCTCGTCAGAACCACACTCGTGATTCTTGGGTTTTCCCCAATAATCCACTTTTATATACCGGTTGGAAGACCCTCGGGTTCAGGGTGCTATCGGTCTGAGTCGTCCTGGGGTGAGTACTTTTTCCCACCAGAATAGGCCCAAGTTCTAGAGTTGGTAACCATTTCTCTTACACCCAGGATCGTACGAATATGCAAGGGGAGAGGATACTTCGATGTACCAACCCGTGAGGGTAATACATAGATGTGCTTTTGCACTAATCACAGTAAACACTTGTTAATTTTAATCCAAATGAAAGATTTGCTACACTACCAAACAATTTGTTTCAAGAAATTTAACTAAGGTCTTTGACATGTGTTCTGCAGAAAGATTTGTTAGTAGTTTTCAGTATTGTCTTCATCAATCGTCTTGCAAAAACTCATTAACTCCAAAAAAAAAAGCCCAAACGCTAAAAATTTGATATTAGTAACACACAAATTAATTGAAATTTTCAAATTTTTGACACCAAAAATAAAAAGTTACCAGTCATATGCAATGATTTTCTCTGCAATTGCATCCCGGTATTTACCAGTCAGTTGCGGTTCAAGATTTTGTAGATGCATCATGGTTTTTCAGATGCATCGTTTCTGGTATCAAATGTCGTTCAGGAAATCAATTGCATCACTTCGTCAAACTGATGCATCTATGAATTTCAATTGCAGCGTTTCATCAAGCTGATGCATCGTTTCGTACAAAAAACCTGCAAAACTCAAAATAAAAGTCTACAAATACATGAAGATGGTGTCTTCACATCCGGTTCACCAAATGTAATGCCATAGAAAGTTCACAAGACAAGATTAGAGCAAACATGCAATACAAATCTATATGCTAATCTAATGCTAAGCAACAAAGAACAAAGGAAGTCAAAAATGTAAATAAAACTTGAACAATCTCACCAAATTCGTACGTATTTCCATGATTCATCTCGATTGCCCTTCTCCATTTTGCTTGTGTAGTATAATTTCCCTCAGATTTATCGTAAGTTCGTGCAAGTATAGCCTATGATAATGATTTAGCAAAACATTGAAGATTCAAGATAAGTGCTCTCAAAAGTCATAAGATTTCACGAGAGATTGGAATAATGAAGAATAGATCAATTTATAGAAAATTGATTATTCGAACGACCAGCCAAGATTGAAAGATCAACAGATGGTTGAGATTGACTAATTAGACATGCATTATGATAATTGTCAGTAATGACACGAGTGATACAAATTAGAAATAGAATTAAAGATTAAATAAATGACTTAATCTTCAAGTTTGGTATTCAAAAACAAAAGAATTATCTTTGCATAACAAAGATAAAGATTGATTAAAGCAACTGTTGTTCGAATGCACGCTCAAAATTTAATTAATTAAATAGGAATATTTAATTAATATGCATGTACATGCAATTGAGTTAGAACTAGATGACTAAATGATTTGACGAAGACATTACTCAAGAACGCCACACAGACATTAAATCAAGAGTTAACTGTGTGATTTGAATATATCTTTGAGTCGAGTAAAAGTGAATACTTAGATAACTCACACAATTATCTAAATATAGAGGAATGCATTAAAATAGAATTCATGAATTAAATAATTCATTTAATTCAAGATTTGATATTTGAAGAATAATTAAATAAATAAGATTCATTTAATTAAGTGATGAAGGGATTTAAATGAATAATTAAATAAATAAAGAATTCATTTAATTATAGTTGAAGTATGATAAAGAGTAAATTAAATAAGAATTTATTTAATTTGACAAGAAGGATAAGGTTAATTAATAACATAATTAAATAAAAAGTGTTTATTTAATTAATCAGATAGAATAAGGAAAAGTGTGAATTAATTAAATAATTAAGATTATTTAATTAATAGAAGAAATGAAGACTATAGAGAATAATTAAATAATTGACATTATTAGGGCGGGGGCCCTAGCTCGGTGGGCTAATTAATTCCTTGCGGCACTGCTGGTAGTTCAGTCTCGTCTCCGATCGTAAATCAGCTTGTCAGCCAATGCTAAAATTTGAGCGAAAAGATAAGTAGCTTATAGGGGGTCGTATACCCGATTCCTGCAGCCTAAAAAAATAATTGACATTATTTAATCATGACCATGAAGAATATGAATTATGAAAAATATTGAAGTCACAGGCTTAAACCAGATTTCAGTGTCTACATCCACTGATCTAGATGTGGATCAATTTCAAGCCATGGTGGGACATTTGTCCTCACCCACATGCCTTTCATTCTCTGAAAAAGATGATGTTTCCATGACTCATCCCCATAACTCATCACTATACTTAGAAGTCATGATCCACAAGTTTCGTGTCAGACGTGTACTAATAGATGGAGGTGCTAGTTTGAACATATGTACCATGAAATTAATTCAGGCTTTGGGCTTTTCTGAGGATTCTATTGATCCCAGAAGAAAGATTACTATTAAAGCCTATGATGATGAGGAAAGAGCATCCAAGGGTTTAATCATGTTACCAATCAGAGTGGGACCTGTTATCAAAAATACTTTTTGTCAAGTATTAGACTGTGATCTCGCATACAACATCTTGTTGGGTCATCCTTGGATCCACAAAATACAAGTTATACCATCCACATATCATCAATGTCTTAAGTATCCTTATGATGGATAGGAGATCACGATACCAGCTAATAATTCTCATAGTCAAACTTGTGCCAACATCAAAGCTAGTTAAGACACTTTGGTTCCCAACAATCAAGAAGTGCCTGCTAGTACTTCTCCAAAAGTTGATACACAAATCAGTCAGCTAACCAAAATATTTTACAAGCAACTATGGTTGAAGGATAATGGAGTAGGAGAATATTCTCTCTATCTGGCTAATCTTCCTACATCGCCTCGGTCACATGGACAACCTTCTGTCACACAACATCAGATAGCTATCGCATCAACATCAACATAGTCACCGACATAACCAATCACAAAGTTTAATGGACAATTTGTCAAAGAGAAATTTCCCATAGAAGAGTCTAAGGATAGTGAAATGCTAAAATGGCTCTATAGAGATGAAGATTATGATGAAGCAGTTCTAAATGTCAAGCTACCAACAGATCAATATGGTAAAGGATACTCAATCATGCAAAAGATGGGCTATGATGGTAATGGTCCTATCAGAAAGAGAAAAGGAGTAGTTGAGCCTATTCACCTACCAGGACTTGCTGCAAAAGATAAAATAGGACTAGGCTATGATACTAGCTCGAAAGAAACAACATCCAAACAATTGAATGATATTGTACTCACATTGCAAGAAAGTTTTGATCCAAGAGAAGCATGCTTGACAGCAATTCAAAATTTCATTGATAATAACTCTGACATAGACTCTAGAGAATACGAATGGGATACCATCCATAATGATGAATTTTGGAGGGACAAACAGGTTGATGTGATACACAAGTATACCCCAACTCTAATCAAAGGAGAAGGCTCACAGACCCAACCACACAAATTTGAACTACATCGCAACTATGATTCTAGTGATACCGAGTCAGATTTAATCAAACAAGACTACCGTGAGGACAATACCATCATTGACCTACCACATACCTTAGATCCTACAAAAACCTCAGTTATGACCATAACTATAGCTGATTTCACACAGCTTAATGACCTGCTACTGCTAATACATCTTGAACTCATTGATTGGGATCTATCTGAACTTCTTGATATACCTATGTTTCCAACCGATGAATCTATCATAAACTTCATGTCTGCAGATGATGTAAATGATTGTTCCACTAATGATTTTCAGCATAAGATCCTTAGTCAGGAGAGTTTCAAGTTTCCTAGCTGCAAAAATAAAAATAAAAAAGAAGATCTAATGGTGAAAACTAGAATCTGGCAATATTAGATCAAACAAAAGATTAAACAAAGAGCGTATTTGATGGTGAAAACCTTTTTAAGGCACCAAATGATGGGATGCTTGATACTCTCCCAGAGCACTATCATGAGCGATCGCCTATCTTGATTAAGCCTACAAAAGTAGTTAATCTTGAAACTACAAAGAAACCGAGGATTCTACAGTTAGCTGCATCAATGACAAATAAAGAAGTACCTGAGTTCATGGAATTTCTTAGAGAAAATCAAGTCAACTTTTCTTGGTCTTATGTAGACATTCTAGGTCTTGATCTTGATCTTATAATGCATCACTTGTCCATTAAACTAGGAGTAAAACCTGTGAAACAAAAACTTAGAAAGATGCATCCTCATGTGGTACTACTAGTTAAAGAACTTAAGAAACTCCTCGATGTGGGATTTATAAGATCAATTGACTATGCAGAATGGATCTCCAACATTGTTCCTATATCCAAGCCCCACAAAAGTGTTAGAGTATGCATAGATTTCAGAGATCTTAATAAGGCATGTCCTAAGCATGACTTCCCTCTTCCAAGCATTGATACCATAGTAGATCTGACGGCTAGCCATTCCATGTATTCACTAATGGATGGCTTTTCTGGTTATAACCTAATCAAGATTGCACCTAAAGACCAGGAAAAAATAGCTTTCACATGTCCCTGGGGGACTTACTATTGGAACGTCATGCCTTTAGATTTAAAGAATGTTGGGGCTACATATCAAAGAGCTATGACTACAATTTTTCATGACATGATGCACACATTCATGGAAGATTATGTCGATGACATACTGGAAAAATCATACACAAGAGAAGGACATCTCGAGATATTATCCAAAATATTTGCAAGGTTGGAAAAGTTCAAAGTTTGCCTCAACCCTAAGAAATGTGTTTTTGGAGTCACATCTAGAAAAATTTTGGGATACATTGTTTCAGCAAAAGGAATTGAAGTAGATCCCGCCAAGGTACAAGCAATCATGGAAATGCCTCCACCAAGGAATATCAGTTAGTTGAGATCACTATAGGGATGACTCCAATCTATACAAAGATTCATTGCACAACTAGCAGATAAATGTCTACCTTTCACACGTCTACTACATAAGAATGTTCCTTTCAAATGGGATGATAAGTGTGAAATGGCCTTTCAACAAATCAAGCAGTACTTAATGAACCCACCAGTTCTGGTACCACCAAATCTAGACAATCCACTCATCTTATACATTGCTACAACAGAGACATCTTTTGGGGCATTGTTAGCACAACACGACTCTACAGGAAAGGAACATGCAATCTATTATATCATTTGAACATTAACAGGTCATGGGCTTAACTACACTTTCATTGAGAAGGCTTGCTTAGTAGTGGTCTTTTCTTCACAAAAGTTTCAATACTACATGTTATCTCATACAATCAATCTTGTTGCAAAGATTGATCCACTCAAATATCTGTTAAGCAAGGCCACATTGACAGGAAGGTTAGCAAAATGGGTCATGATCTAAGCGAGTTCGATATCCATTATATTGATCACAAAGCAATCAAAGGGCAAGTTATTGCTGACCAACTGGCTGAAGCACCCCTACAAGAAGAGCATCCCATGCACATTGAATTTCTAGATGTTGATGTCTTCACAGTAGAATCAAAGCAACCTTGGTCATTATATTTTGATGGCTCATTTACTCAACATGGATTGGGGGCAAGCATACTCTTTGTAACCCCTCAAGGAAATACCATTCCTCGGTCATATTGGCTAATGTTTCCATGCACTAATAACATAGCCGAATATGAAGCTTTAATCACTGGACTCAAAATAGCATTGGAATGGAGAATCAAAAAATTACAAGTCTACGGTGATTCATAGTTAGTCATTAACCAAATCAATGATGATTATCAAACTAAAGATGACAATTTTTTTCCATATAAGAAAATGGTTGATGATTTCAAGAAGTACTTTGTAAACATCAAGTTCATACAAATTCCAAGGCTTGATAACAAGGCAGCTGACGCTATGGCCACAATCGCTTCATTGTTACAACTCCTAGAAACTCAGGCTCGCTACAAATTTCTGGTGGAACAATCATTTGCGCCTACCTATAACACACCTGAAAGCCAAATCATTTGCCACTTAGTATGATCTGATTCACCTTGGTATGGAAAAATTTATGCCTACCTAAAATACATCTTACCACTTGAATTATCCCATAACCAAAAGTGCAATTTTATCTGCCAATCCTCTTGCTATACCCTTATCACTGACACTCTCTATCATCACAGTCTTGATGGTACTTTACTTTGATGTCTTGAATGTGATGAATCTGACAAGGCTTTACAAGAAGTTCATGGTGGCATTTGTGGTACTCATTCAAGTGGACTAACCTTATCCAAGAAATTGATTAGAATAGATTACTACTGGCCTACAATAGAGAGGGAATCATTCACTTTTGTAACGAAGTGCTCTAAATGTCAGATACATGGAAATCTCATTCATGCACCAGCACAAGAACTACAACCGTTTGTACCAACCTGGCCATTCTCTCAATGGGGGTTGGATTTAGTTGGCAAGATTCATCCTTCATCCTCGAACGGACACAATTTCATCATCACAGTGACAGAGTATTTTACCAAGTGGATTGAGGAAGTCCCTCTCACTAAGGTCACTGGCAAACAAATCTCATCATCCATACTCAACTATCTCATTTGTTGGTATGGCATTCCCAACTCCATCATCACATATAATGGATGGCCATTCAAGAATCAGGATGTTGACGAACTTTATGAGAGATTCCATATTCACCACAGATACTCAACACCTTATTATCCACAAGGGAATGGCCAATCAGAGGCCTCAAATAAAACAATATTAAAAATTTTGAAGAAGACTGTGAATGATGTAGGGAAAGATTAGCACGTTCAACTTAATCCCGCATTATGGGCCTACCGAACTAGTATTTGAATGCCAACAAGAGCAATACCATTTGTTCTTGCCTATAGAGCAAAAGCCATTTTGCCACTAGAAGTTGAGATCCCATCACTTAGAGTATCACTGAAAGGTCTCATAACAGATGATGAATACAGAGTTTCCCAACTACAAGAACTAGAACTTCTTGATGAAAAGAGACAACGAGCAACTGATCATTTGAAAGCATATCAACAAATGATGTCTCGCAACTATAATCATAGAGTCAAATCATGTACTTTTTAGGTTGGTAATCTTTTTCTAAAAGAGAACCCACGCAATCAGCAAGACAGAGAGAAGAAAGGCAAGTTTGAACCAAATTGGCTGGGTCCTTACGTGGTCATAGTAGTATATGGTTCAGGAGCATACAAGTTGTCAATGCCAGAAGGGGACTTGTTTGACGAACCCATCAACAGCATGCACCTGAAAAAGTATTATATCTAAAGCAGTTATCATCATCGGAAAAAGTCCTAAAGAAATACAAAAACATCAGAAAAAGTCCTGAAGAAATACAAAAACATTAGAAAAAGCCCAGAAAAAATACAAAAACATCAGAAAAGGTCCTGAAGAAATACAAAAACATTAGAAAAATTCCTAAAGAAATACAAAAACATTAGAAAAAGTCCTGAAAAAATGATTACCCTAGTGAAAACCTGGAAAACAGGCATCTTGGTAGCGACAAAAAAAAAATCAGAAAAATGCAATAAAAACAAATAGTGAAAATTTGGCAAATAGATGCTATTTGTAGTTCTCCATCTATTAGTTCATGTTTTGCACTTAGCTTTTTAGCCTTCATTTTTGCACATCTTTCCATCATTTTAGGGTCGTACCCACATCATGTTACTACCATTTTCCTAGAGTGATAACATCTTACCATGGCTTGACCATCGTACATATTCATTTCAGCAAGTTGTGTCAAATACTGGGGGCAAACATTGACATACTCTAGGGCAATCAACTTTCAGGTTCTACCAAAATAGCTTGACAACGATATAGAACCCAATCATGTGAACAAACAATCAAATCACATGAACAACTATCCAACCATTGATCCATATCACAATGGTTTTTCAGCAAAATACCATATCATGACTCATATCTAGATGATCTAAAATCTGAATAATGATTGGAATATCATTTTTACATTTTGAATAATGGTTGTTTGATTTTTTGATATCATCTCTCTAAAGCACACTCAATGATGTACTGAACTAGAGTGGCAAGGAAGGAGGATGATTTTTCTTTGTCTGTTGTCTTGAGGTTAACTATCAATTTGGTGCAAATATGTCGTGAGACATGATTTCCAAAGTATATCATTGATGACAGTTCCACATTTGCATCAGAAAGTGGTTAGTCTTTGTCTATTTATGCAAGAAATGCTCAGGTCATTTTGGTTCAATTATACCTCGATGCTTGTGTTTGCTTACTATATCAAAAATCATGAAAGTTGTACTCAGGTCATCATTGGTGCTTATTTCCCCTCTAGTGCTTGTACATACTTCCAACATTTTATAAGGCTCTATGATGATTCAAGAAAGCTACCAAAAGGCTCAACAAATGGTTGGTTTTATTTAGTTGCATTTCATTTAGATCAATATACATATCTGCATATTGGATTCACATTAAAGTTTTTGAAAGGCTCAATAGACACATCAAACGGTTGTCATGTCTCTTTGGACTATTTGTGGAGGACGCTCGGACATTTTTTTCATCCTTATTTCATTGTCATTTCATCATCATTCATTTTCATATAATTTAGATCCTTTCTCATTTATTTATCCTTCATGATACATTATCATTTCATTGCATATCATTGATCATTCTCATTTTTATCATCTTTGTTTCACTTTCATATCATTTCAATCATTTATCATTTAATATCATTCATTTATTCATTAGGAATTTTCATATCACTTTCATTACCATCTTATCCATCATTTTTTATATCCATGTCATTTTCATAGTTGTATTCCATTTTCATTTTATCACATCAATACATTTTCATTTTCTCCTCTCATTTCATTATATTTCATCATTTCATATCATTATATTTCATTTCATTTAGTATCATCCCATTTCATCATTACATCTCATTACATTTCATCATATCATTATATCATCATTATCATATTTTTCTTGGTCATATCATTATCATTTATCATTTATCATCTCATTTGCATCATACCATTTTATCATCTTATTTCATTACATAATTTATCATTACATTGCAGTTACATTTTCATCCCATCTCATTCTATTTCATTTTAATTATCTCATCATTCATTTTAAATTCATTTTGTTAAATTTCATATCATTTATTATCATCGTATCATACATTTCATCATTATTGACCCTTTCATATCATTTATCATTTACATCTTTTCTCATTTCTCATTTTCCATATTATTTCATTTGTTATTTGTTCAAACATTGGATTCATATCACATATCATACTACAAATTCATGTTGCATTTCATAAACACAACATCCATCACATCATCATTTATGGCATTTGAAAAATCAAAACACAAAAATATCTCATACAAAACATTACATTTCCACATCATTAACAAGCCATACATCATTTCAACACATGGCATTTTTATCATTATCATCGACCTGCGTGATATCATTAGTACACGTCATATTTCATCATCATCATATCATCATCAAATCATCCTGCAAATCATGTTAGTCAGTACATCATCAAAACTACATATCAATATCCATATCATAGAATAAGGAAATAAATGCATGACCATATCACGCCATCATATCAAAAATACAACACATCATCAAAACTCATCGTCGCTGCATATCATCACTCATCAAAAAACATACAAATGTCCAAAAGTCCAATGAAACTAAAAAGTCTAGACAGATATATGAGATATGATCAAAATTAGTATACATGCTCCAAGAATCTGATATACATCAAATAATCATGTACCCATCAATCAAGGTTGGCTAGTGGAACCCCCTGATGGAGCTGGTCTCGATGATGGTGGCCTACCACTAGTCCCTGCATCTAGATCCTGTCGTGGCCCGGTAACCCCCAGACTCTATGTGGTTGTCCATGTCCTGCTCCTGGTCCTACTATGGGATCGTGGGAAAGGCTCTCTACGCTCAAGTGGACACAACTCCTCATATCAGACTCGATAGTACTTAGCCTCTAGCCATCTCAAAGCCCTCTGCAATGGCCTCTCGCAACAACGCACTCTCCACAGTGCCCATAAGTGTTTGTGCCACACCCTCGGCCTCTATTGCCCTCTATCTAAGGGAATCCCTCTCTACTATCAACTAGGCTACATGTGGGTCTAGGGCAGGCTGAGGTACCTGTGCCTATACCTGTGTTTGTGCCTGTGCCTATGCCTATGCAAGCTATGTCTGTAACTACACTGCCATACTCTGTGCCTGAGCCAACTAGCTCTACAACTATACCTGTTGTCCCTGCAGTGTCTGTACCTAGGCCTACAGAGTATCTATTTGTCCCTGTTGTGATGTGGAGGCAACCCTGATCACTGTCTACCACCCAATCCTAGTCCTCAGCCTCCACATGATCTGGATATTGCCCAAAATGTCTAGCCTTGGTCTCACTGGCACTTTCCCCTCATCTTCACCATCATCTCCATCACTCCCATCTGAGCTTTCATCCTCTCCACTCTCCTCATCCTCTCCCCCAACTATTGCCTACTCACCACCTATCACATCCTCCTATCTCCCTACCCCTGGCTGCGGTACCACCAAAATGGTGTCGGCTCATCAGGACATGTAATCTGTGGAAATGGATGTGTATGATAATAAACAGAGTACTCATTGGACATACCAGCATCAACAATATCTTGCCTATCATCCCATGCCTTGGGCACTAAAGAAGTATACTCTATGTATGCTATCTAATATGAAATACTCGGCCCCCATCTAGCCTCATCCTTGCTCCGCACATAGTGAGCAACACCCTGAGGCATCCCCTGTGTAAATTTGAACTGTCGCTACGCCCACAATGCCAAGAATCTATCTATGATGAATGGGGTCCTCCCTATCAAAAATTGAGGAATACCTACAAATGGCATCTCTATATGATCTATATCCCACGGCTCACAATCTATGTATGGCTACCATATCACTGCATCCATATCATCGAGGCACCGTCTCTAGTAATCCAACTTGCCCAACTTAGGATGGAAAAGAAACATAGCATATGCATACACATATGGTCTGCTTAGTGGCCTCACTCTGGGACACATTGGTCTTGTCACAGCAATATGCTCCCATGCCTTGATCTGGAGTAGTGTAACCTCGCACGAAAAACTAGATGAACCTATGTACACCACCTAATGTAGGTCATGATATAGGTGATCCAACATACAGCTCCCCCAGGCATATCTTTGTGGTTGTACCAGCATTTTCTCAAGGATTCTCCCCCATCCCACTAATAGTCCCTTTAATCGGCGATCCAGACAAAGGAGACCTCCAATAAATGCACCCAACGCTGTAGGTAAGGCCGGATACCCCCTGAAATTTCCCATGGCACCCAATATCTTAATATTTGCGTGTCACCATATACTCTCCTCAGTGCATTTGTACCACCTAGCTCCTTGTGATCATAGAACACAAGGGCACCTACCACTGGAATACCCAGAATCCTGTACACGTCCTCAGGAGTCACAGTCACCTCACCCGTTGGCAAATGAAAGGTGTTGTGCTCCAAGTGCCACCTCTCTACTAGCGTAGTCAACAGTCCCCTATTGACCTGAATCAGAGGCATGGCCAAAAAGGTCTCAATCCGCATACTGATATCAACTCTATATCCTTAGGTGTCAACTCCAGTATCTGATCCCACCCAGCAAAGTGACACTCCCTAATTTGGAGGTTTTTGAAAACCTCCTATTTTTGGTTATCACAAGGACAATCAATCAGCATCCTATCAATGATTCAATCTCAATCAAGCAAATCAATCCAACCCATATCAATAACACATACCAATCAGACCCATATCAGTGACACATACCAATCAGATCCATATCAGTTGACCCATATCAAGTGTTCTATCTAGATGACTCATATCATGCAATCAATACTCTATCTATCTATCTGAATACCACATCAATCTACTTTATCAACAATTACTATTTTTTTTTTTCAAGAAAGCAAATTTATCAAACAAACAAAACATCATCCTATTTGTATTTTTGGCACAAATGCAAATATGTTTTCAATCAATCATCTACTATTTGTTTTCTATTGCAGAAAGAAAATATATCAAAAGTCATATCAATCATCTACTCTTTGTTTTTCATTCAGGAGAGACAAAGTTATCAGCTATCTACTCTTTGTTTTCTATTTGGGAAACACAATTATCCATCCATCATTTATCAAATTTTCTATCTATATCAATAGGATGATAAGACAATTTTTATATCTATTGACCAATGAAGCAATAACCATCATCATTTTCATCAAATGGGCACATTTCCTAAAAGCGCTAATATGCGGCCTCTATGCGCTAAAACCCTGAATGCGCTGAAATTTTCCCCATATGCGCTAAAACTCAAATATGCCATTATGTGCCCTAGATGTGCTCAATAATTTCATCTATGCACTATTTCCCTAAAAGCGCTAAAACTCTAATTGAAAGCATCACTTTATTCACTAGATGCACTACAACCCTAAAAGCGCTACACTATTTCCTAGATGCGCTCAAGTCCTACTTTTCCTATGGCATCCTATAAGCACTACTCTATCTATTGGATATGCTAAACTGGCTTTTACAATGAAAATGCACACAAAAAAATGAAATCCTATATGCACTAAACCAAATATTGAAAGCGCTAAAACAAATATCGAAAGTGCTAAAACACCTATTCTAAGCACTAAAACGGACTGTTTACACCTAAATCCATGCCAAAATGCATGAAAAATCCACTGAAAATAGAAAATTTTGAAGCAAAATGGGTTGGATCAACTCACCAGTGGTCCATACGTAGCTGGCCTCTGGTATCGGCGGGCCCGCTCGAATCTATGTCTATGGTATGGAATCTCCATCTCGCCAAGTCACCGTCAGAGCAAAAGGTTTCTAAAAGTCAAATAGTGCAAATAACTTGTCCTTTTCTCCCCTTTTACCTTTTAAAGGTCAAACAAAGGTGGGTTTTGTGACATGTTATTTTATTTTTATCTTTTTATCTCACTTTGAGCTCATTTTCAAACTGGAGAATCCTTATACATCATTTTTTGAGAGCTAAATCACTGAATTCACATCACAATCAAAATCTCATCATCACATCAAATTTTTCAAACATTCTCAACAACTCATATCATCATCAGTGATTTATCTTCTGAGGAGGCATCATTAATACTAGTAGCATCTTTCAACTAGAAACATATCAGAACTAGATCAGGGGCAAAAATCAAACACAACAAATTTCAAAAGCAAGAATATTTTCTTTGAGACAATGCATTTCACACATCACTTCAAAAAGGGGCAAAATGTATATGCATAAAACTAGTCATGTCTGATTAATCTTGGCATTTAATTAAATATTTATTATTTAATTAATTTCTCTTAAAGTCTTCTACATATGATTAAATTTAATTAATTTAATTATAGTGTTCATTCAATTTATTCTTCTATCATGATTAAATAAATCGATTTTTATTTAATTATTTCACATTCATATGTCCACTTGATTAATTAAATAAATACACTTTATTTATTTTAAAAAATTATCACTTTTTGAATTTAATTAAGTCCTTTTTATTTAATTAAGTTTAAATATTTCTTTTCAAATCTTTCTTCTAATTAATTAAATATCTTATTTAATTAATTTCATTTACATGCCATTTCTTAAAAAGTTTAATCAAATATCTTCCATATCTTTTCAAAATCATAATTAAATATTTTATTTAATTATGAAATCTTCCATTATTCTTCAAATCTGGGGTAAATATTTTATTTTAAGAAAAATCTCCATGTCACCCATAAATGAATAATTGAATTTCATAATTCATTATTTATCTTCTTCAAAATCTTTCCATAATCTCACAAAAAGAAGATGATTTTTTACAATTCATCTTTATTATCTTATCTTACCTCTTTTACAGAAAAGAAAACAAATCTTGCTTTTTGTTTTCTTCTATTTTTCTTCAGTATTATCCATCTTCAATCGTTCGATCTACCAGGAATTTTTACAATCGTTGATCATATCATCTAATCAAAAGCTTTTGAAAAACTCTATAAATAGCACTACCAATCCAAGCAATGGTTACAACACACAACAGATGAATTAGAGATTAATTGTATTCTAACATTCTAGCATTCTAGCATTATCATTATAGCTTTATTATTCATAGCATTACCGTAATATTTCATTTTGGCAATCATGTTTAGCATTAGAATAATCATGTCTTATCATTACATGCATTTCATATTCAATCTCATTCTCTAGGAAGACTATTCGTTGAGCCTAGCACACAATCTGAGAGCCAACTGGAATCAATGAAAACACTGGAGATAGAGGACGATAGGGTGACATCAATAATAGGATACTGAGTTTGCATCTCTATTATTTTAATATTCTATTTTTGATATAATGTCTTATTGGTGTGTTTGATTCATTTGTTTTTATATATTTAACATGCATAAAAATTGACCACACAAGGATAAATAGAGTATTTAGATAATTAAAAGAAATGATTTTTTATGTGCAACCTAGTTAGTTTACCATGGGTTGATTTAACACTGAAGGAGTTAAAAGCTAGAGGATTTGTTAATGATGATTAGAAAGTAGTTTAGGATTAATTAATTTAGAATTAATTAACTTGGAAGGGTTAGGGGATTTATGACATTTGATTTAAATAATTTGATTTATTTAATCAAATGAGAGGACTTTAGGGGGATTTAATTAAATGATTTGATTTAATTAAATATTATGAACATTAGTTAGAAGAAAGATGAATTAATCTAATAAAGTTAATTATTTGATTAATAGTAGAAATTGATGGTTTTAACTAAATAATGTTGATTATTTAATTAATTGGTTAGTCCAAAGTGATTTATGAGGAGATGATGTTAATTTATCAAAATTAGATGCATAATATCAATCAAGTTTATTTAAGTGTCTACATTTTTCCCAACTTTGAAGCAATATATTGCATTAGTTCAAAGAATAACATTGCCAAGATCAATTGCATTGGTTCAAAGAATAACATTGCCAAGATCAATTGCATTGGTTCAAAGAATAACATTGCCAAGATCAAAATTCAAAAAAATTCTAATTTTTTGGATGCCCCATTTTTTCCCTAGCGGAAGGAATTACGTTGCTACACTACCCACTCGAGAGATCAGGCAAAATTTTAAGTTTTCGGGTCAAGCTCGCGACAAATATGCTTTATGGATGTATGGATGGTTATGTAATGAGATGTTTAGACTAACAGATCTATATTATGATGATGATGCAAATGAGATGTTTTTAAGATGCTTAGAATAACAAATCTATATTATCCTAAACAACTTAAATGATGATGTGATGCATGAATTACGTTTCATATTGTGATGATATGAAATGATTATACAGGATGTTGATGGTTTGTGAATGCGGGATGGATGCATTGATGTTTAGTGAGTGTCATGATACTATGTTAGTGTGAAAGAGGATAGAAGAATGAGAGGGATCAACCCTTGGTTCTCAGAAGATGCAGAAGCCTAATAAGTATATGAGTCGTTGAGACTTTATTAAATATGATGATGAATGATGATGATGTTTTTCTTATCCAGGGATTGGGGATATAAACAACACAACTTTCTTGATGTTTGATAACACACATAGATATGATGCATCAAGGTATAGACAACAAGGATGGCATGGTATCTAGTGTGATGGACTTTGACTCAGCACACAGATAGGAGTATCCTTGTTCACACCCAACATATGAAATTTTGTTAAGATTTACTTCAAATATTTCAAACATCTCAGACCAAAACACAGAAAGGAAAAACCTAACAATGTAATAGTCAACAAGACATCCAAAACATCCTCCCTACATACCAAAAAAAGTAAGCATCACCAAGGTTATATTACAAGAATATCCAACGAGCACAACAAACAAAAGATAATGATAAATTCCCCATTCCTTTCTCTCTAAATCATTTTGATTAGACATCATCGAGAGGTCATTGGAATGAGCACAATAAGATAATCAAAAGAAAAGATCAGGTAAACAAACAAGCTAATGTTCTTCATACCTCTAGCCAAAGGGATGTGTTTTGATTAAGATAAGTATCCAAAGTGATTGCCAAACATAATGCCCATTGTAGGAAAGATGCATCCTAGGACATGTTATTGCATGGTGGAAAGTTGATAAGTTGTTTGAAAAGGCTGTTGATATAAGGTTGATTGACATGTTTGCTTAAAAAGACCAAGAGTTTGATTTTGCATTTAAATTTTTTTTTCAATTTTGATTTTACGTTCAAAGTTTTATTTTGCTAATTGTTGTGGTTGTTTCTATTTGTATTGCCAAAGGATGAAGGTGATAATTGATTTATTATGGATGACTGATTATCATGGGTGAAGTGAAATGAGACAGACGGATTTTTTCAAATATTTGGATTTTTTGATGTTTTTGAAATGTTATGAAGTTGTTTTTGGATTTTCAAATCTATTTCATTCTCAACCATAGCTTCAAATTTTCCAATGTTTTTGGTATTTTCTGAGATTTTGACCAAGAAACTAACATAAGGACCTATCTTAGGGGCCTCGAGGACTGATCAAATATTAGCCTTGCCTATGTTATACATGCAAAGACCACGTAGTTCAACTGACATAGACTCATTTATTGATGTGATATGAACAAATGGATTGTTAGATTATTATGATGGTCACCTAAAGGACTGACCTAATGTCTCGAGGGCTAATTAATAATTAACGTTGCCTACGTTTAAGCTTAGAGACAACGTAGTTTGACCTGACGACTTTTTTTTTTACTTTTTTTTGCTTTTTGACTTGTTTTGGGATTTTGATATGATTTGAATTTTTTTGGATTTTTTGCATGGTTTTGATGTTTTGGATATGGATATGTGTGATGATATCAATGATTTTTTTTGGGATTTTGTTGAAACCAAGCGAAGGTTGATTGATTTGATTGATGGATTGATGATGATAACATTGTTGAGGATACACAACAATGCAAGGATATTGTTTAAGCAACATGAGGAATGGGAAGGATATCTCGAGATGATGATGGATTGATTGGATTTGATTGATCAAGATTTTGAAGCTCAGCTTGGAACAAAATTTGTTTTGAATGATTTGATGTGATGCTAAAGTTAAAATTAGATGTGACTGATATTGATTGTTTGGATTGATGTTCAATGAAAGATAAAGCTTGATAAGGAACTTATTCTTGTCAAAATATGTCATGGGTTTGTGATTTGGATTTTGGCTCACAAATGCTTTGACCAATTTTATTTTACATTTTTCCAATGTTTGGATTACCACATAAGTTGGAAGATATAGATCAAGATTTATTCCCAAACAAAGATGTAAATATCTACCCCCAGTGTCTAGCAATGTATGGAATTCCATGGGTGGATGATTAGATAGATGTGTGGATGGATGGATATGGATTATCTTGTGAGAAGATAAGGTGTTTGAATACATAATGCTTATTTGGATAATGTTTCATGGCTCAGATAATGCTAGGTAGGATAGGATCAATGATAATGCCCCATGTCAAGATGTGTACCATAAGCAAGTGTAAAGTGTACACCAAACCTTTATCAAGATCAAGATAATTTGGAAGATGGATGCAGATATATGAAAATGGATTGGATAAGTGGTTTATGGATGAATGGATTTACTATGGATAATATGGATGGAATGTTGGATTTATTATGGATGAGATAAGATGCTTTCACCTGAACTAGCACATGCAGATGCTTGATTCTGCACATGATGCTTTTTTGCTAGGTTTTCATCATGGTACTATCCAAAGTGCCACCATAGTGGTTTTCAATGGAGGGAAATTTTTTAATCTTTACTATTTTCATAATTTTATTTTATTTTTTGTTTTTTTTGTGAAAGATTTTAAGTTCATGTTGAACCACTTGATGGTGTCGATGTAGATGCTTCTGTCATAATGTGTCCTTGATATCCCACTTGAAGAAGCTGCTTTTCCAAGATACGTGCACTTGAATACAACTTTTGAGAATCCTAATCTACTTTGCTAATATCGGAGTTAACTTTGTCTTTGTGTGCACATCGTGATAGAATGCCTTTTGAATCCTTATGATGAAGGGTGGATGCCAATACATTGTCAATGTGAGAATTGGATATCATGCGTGGAGGAGGGGATGGTGGAGTATGTTTGGGAATAAAAGATGGATTGGTAGATAGTTTGGAACCTTTGACTCTCCAAACTTGGGAAGATGAGCCATGATGGGTGGATACAGAAGTGTGCATGGAATTAGGACCAACTACTGGATATACTTTGTATGCTGCTTGAGAATTCTACTTTTGCTTTTGTGGACGTCTTTGATGGATACATTTCTATTTTTTATTTTGCCCCATAGTTTCTTTGACTAATGGAGTTTGATAGGGATAATCTCTCTTTGTATTCTTTGGTATCCACTTGTATTTGATTTTTCCTTCATGCTTTGCTACCTCTTTTTGTTTGATGGCATTCATCTTTCCTTGATTCATATCTTTCTTTTTATGTTGGTCCCAATTTGTGGATGGGATGATGGGTGGATGAAGATTTGTGATGTGACTAGTTGTAGTATTGGCATTAGTTTCATCATAGGATTCTTCGTGCTCCCTATTTTGATGTTTGCTTGAGATAAAGTTTCCCCTAGTACTATGGAAGTAGTACCTTCATACTGTGATTTTTTCTATTTTGAGATGTCTTGTTTAGCAAGCATTCTCTAATAAATGACCACTGTAGATGATGTTATTTCAATTTGCTACTCTGCTAACTCAAGAATATCCTATTTGGTCTGACCTATTTCCTTGAGTGGATAATGTTGGATATCTTCATACATGATGTCCTCAATATGAATTTGGGATATATCCGATCTTGATGTTGATAACTCAGCCTGAATGTAGGAATCAATAACCTCTTGTTCTTGTGTAATAATGTCAAGAGTAAAGGCATCTTGTTCTAAATGAAGATCATCTATGTGTCCATCCAAAGAAATCATCTCATGGGTAGATGGAGGAGTATGTGCTATATGGATATGATCATCATTTGTTACATCTTGTATAGATTGGTGAGTTCCCATTAGATCATTGTAGCATCTTAGAGATATGGATTTTTTATCTTGATTAATTTTTCTTTTGACATGCTTTGGATCAACTTCTTGACATGGGTAAATTTCAAAGGATGGATTGCTTATAAAGCATTCTTGGATGTCTCCATTAGGAATGGGAAGTGGCTCAATAATTTCTAAATCTTTGAGTGGATTTGGATCAAGTGTTGAGTTGAGGATTCCTTCAATATCTACAACCATAAGGTTAAAGGATATCAACATGTCTTGGAAAGGACCATTGCTAAACTTTGGTGAAAGATGATGATCATGCTTTGGAATAACTTCTTGAGATATGTCCTCTAACACATTGGATGATGTAGAGGCATTGTCAACATGATCATTGGTGGATGGATCTTGATCATTTTCCTCAAAAATTGTGGTGGAGATATTGTTAATGTTTTCAACCATAGGATTAGATGATGTTACCATTTCTTAAAATGGATCATTGTGGGATATTGTTGATGGGTTTTGATCATGATTAAAAAGTTACTCTTGATGTATGTTGATTTGATCGTTGGATGAGGTAGAAACATCTTCAAGGTGATCATCAATGGATAGATCTCGATTATTGTTTTTAACAATTGTGGTGGAGAGACGGTCACTATTATCACTAGTGGTTGAATCTTGATCATTATCCTCAACAGTTATTTTTCTTTGATCAAGAAGGTCTTGGATGATATTTTTGAGTCGAATACAATTTGATGTTTTATGAATATTTTCTCTATGATACTCACAATAATCTCTACCCTTATTCCAAGGGAATTTTATGATAGAGTTGAATGCACTTACTTTTGGAAGAGTGATGAGTTTTACATTAACTAGATTTTTTAATGCTGATTCAATTGGCTCTCCCAAAGGAGTGTATTCACGTTTGTTATCTTGTGAGATTTGTACTTGTTGAAATTGACCTTTTGCTGATTAATTTTGGAGATGTGGTGATTGGGCTAGTTGTTGATGTTGTTGATCTTGATATCCAACCTCTTGACATTGGGGATATTTTTCTTGATGAGGTTGTGGAGATAACTCAATGTTTTGATGGCATAGTTTAACCCAAGGGGAGGCAGTGTGTCAATTTTGGGATGGAGATGTCTTGTGGTGTAATAAATCAACTATTTTGGTAAGTGAAGCAATTTGATGTCACAAAATTGATCTTGATTTTTATTTTTACACACTTGATATAGTTTATTTGGTTGTTGGTCAAGCATATTTGGAATATACACTTGTGGTATTTGTATGGGATCGTGCAAAAAATGATTTTGGACAATGTTCTGATTTGGGATGATGTTTAGATTTTGCATTATAGGTTGACATTGAACATTGTGTGGTTAGGAATCACATTGCTTTGATTTAGGTAACCTTGATTTTGCATGGTGTTACCTTGACTTGGATCAATACATTGAGTTGTTAACATATTGTTTGGACTTTGAACAACATTAGTATGATTCACAAACATATACATCCCATAATTCACCAAGTGTCAATTTGATATGTTCATGTTTGGTAAGCTTGTACTTGGTATATTCACATTTGGCATGTATTGATTTGGTGGGATAATGTTGTTTTTTTAAAGATTCATGCATTGATTGTTTGGTTGAAAGATTTGTAGGTTTTGACTTTAATTTAAATCTACCATAGGGAAAGGTGTTCCAAAATTTAGATTGGGAATACTCACATTTGTTGTATCATTGAGGTTTGTAGGAGATAATGATCCCATGTATGGATTGTATAAATGTGAGTTTTGATAATCAATTGTTATTGTAAGGCTTTGATAGTTTGGTTGACTTAGATCACTCATGATGTATGAATCAAGTTTATATTCCATGTTTTTCTTTTGTTTCAACTATGTGACCTCTAAGGAATTTAGAACCAATGATGAGATGAAAGGGTGAGTGATATGGGTGTTTAAATGTTTAAGAACTTTGGTCAATACTAGACTTAGGTTTTGATTTTGATTGTTTTGATTGGATAATGAACTTGTGAAGCCTTATATGGACATTTGATCTTAGGACAAACTTTTTCAAAGGGGTGCTAATTTAACTAGAGGAATGAGAAAGGATGCATTCTCACACTCCTAACTAAACAAGGTGATTTGATGTGTTTTAAGGATTAACCCAGTCTAGAATTTTGATTTTTTTGAAAGCTCTAAAAGTTGTTTGTGAGGTGGGTTTTGATAAATGTTTTGATAAATGAAGGGGTTGATTTTGACCCTAGATGAAACTAAGAGGGACCTTGTTTAGAAGACCAAGATAGTGAAGAACATGATTTACCCTATGAGTAGTTCAAACCAAAAGACCATTGTTTTTCTTGGAAGACCATAAGACAAAAGATAACAAGCACATGTGTGGGGTTCAATTCATTTAATCTTGGTTAATGAATTGTTTTTACCACATCCACTTGTCTTTTTTAAATTTCAAAATAAATGTCTATGTCTTAGCTCCTTTTCATTCCACAAGGTTCATTATGTGAAAATCAAAGAGTCAAGGCCATAGTTTCCCTAGGTTGACTTTGAAGAGAGAAAATTGAGATATGAGTCCAAATATTTAGAAGCCTCTAGGGATAAAATCCCTAAGGACAAGCAATAATAATTGGACCCTTCAAAGATATTCACTCTTTCCAAAGGGTTTGAAATTTTGATGATTGGTTAATGTTTGTGATCCAAGCAATGTGTTTGACTTGAAAAAATGCACAACCCTAGGCTTCAAAGATACTACTTGCTAAGTCCCCACTCAAATTTCTCCAAACACTAAGGCAAAGCGAACAGTTAGAGATTTGGCAACACTGGCTCCCTTCAATGGCACACTTTTTGGGACTACCAAATCTCAAAATCCTTAGGATTCAAAGATCTTAAGGATTTTTTTGTTTCTACTTTAAATAGTACAAATGTGGGGTGACTTCTGAATGACCATTCCTGCACCAGCAAGCATAAAGGATTTTGGTCCCTAAACAAGTTAGTTCTTAGTTCAAATACTCGAGGACATGGCACCTTGCGAGCGTCTAACAAGCCACTAAAGGATTTAATCAATCCTACTAGGAGCTCTTATACTTTTTACAGTAGTACCCCATTCTGAATGACATTGTACGACTAAGGCCTACATACCATGAGGACTTGACAATTTAGTCTTATCCATTTATATACCAGCCTGAGTGAAAAACTAGTTGGAGTAACCTTCGAGTTCTCCTTTTAGATGTGTCTCTTAGGCAAGCCCCTCTAACGATAGACAAAAGCAAGGGAGTACATTTGTAGTTCAACTTCCCAGTTCACGTGAAGTGGAAGGAGGGAACACACACAATGTCTTTTCCTCACACTAGCATAGGGTTCAATTTTAGATCCAAATTGAAATATGTGGGTGATTTAGACAACCAATTCCAAATGAATGCTTTTGATTCTCAAGATCACCAAGTGGTGCGAGAGAAGTGCATACTCATTCAAGTGACAAGAATTGTAAAATCACAAAACAAAGAAGACACAAGTTATTTTTAATCTCCACAATAAAGATGAGTTTGTTTTAAGCACCAAAAGCTAAGTGTCAATTTGTCTTGTTCAATTTTAGCACACAAAGCAATGTCTAGTAAGTTCCTAATGTTCAATTTTAGTCCAACTTTGAAAAAACTTGAGTTGATGGTTAATTTTAAGCCCAAAGTAATGGTAGTTGTTCCTAAAAAAAAATGAAAAGCAAAATTGGAAAGCCTAAGTTATTACAATGAGCATTAAAAAATGCTTTTAGTTTCAAATTCAATATTCATTTTCCTACAAAGGCGATGCTAGGCAACAAAGGTGACGCTATGTGGGCTAACAAAGGTGGTGTTGAAAATAGAAGCAACACTTTGGTGAAATTCAAAGGTGGCACTCTGCAGCAAACAAAGAGCAAAAATGTGATGTTGTAGGAACAAAGCCGACACAAAAACAAAGGCGGCAATCTATCAAAAAGTAGAAAATTAGCAAAAAAGTCAAGGAGACAAAAGCAGCACTATTGCAAAGGCAATGTGATAGAAACCCGACAAAGGCAACATTAAAGACAAAGGTAGTGCTCTGTGAGAAAAAAAGGTGGTGTTGTATGCAAAGTCAGCATCAAATGAAGCAAAGGTGGTGTCGCCCTCCTGTAGCTACAAAAAATGTCAATTTCAAGTCAAATCTATCAAAATAAAAAGGTTATCCCTCCTAGCACCAAAATGTGAACACCAAATCTACAATTAGCTAACACAAGACAAAAAAACAATACCTAATCATGTTAGAAACACAAATCTAGCATTCCTATGATATTTTTAGCTAAATCAACATGAAAACATGAAAATGAAAGCATAAACAAACCAAAGATAACATGCAATCAACTTAAAACAGCTAAACCTTCATCCCATAGGGTGATTGGTGCTCCTTTGATTTGGAAAGAAGCCCTTTTCCCAATCCCTTTGATAAGCTCCAATGATGTATATGATTCCAAGTACCTATGATGATGAAACAAGTTTAAAACATAATGAAAATGGTGAATGCTATGAGTGAAAATGTCTATAGTGAGAATGTTTCAAGTTGTGGATCCATATTGTGTAGATGAAGCCTCTACTTATAGTACTCAAGGGTTGAAGAATGAGAGAAATTGGTGAATGTGAGATAAAAAGGGAGCCAATAGGAATGTGACACTTGTCACAATTCCATTGGATGAGGGTGGAGCACGTTTTGGGGAATGTGTAGAGAAAAGGAGATGTAAGAGGAATAAATGAAAATAGTTGAGGATTTGAAAGGATGTAAGAAGTAAATGAATGTGGTTGAGAATTTGAAATGATGTAAGCAGAATAAATGAGGATGTAAGAGGTATTTATGGATGTGTAAGAGGTTACTTAAAACCTTTGGAGGGAAATTGAATTAGGAGGTGGTTGAGAGGAATATTCCTTGGAATATGCCATTGTGAGGATAAATAGGTATTTAGATAATTAAAAGAAATGAATTTTCATGTGCAACCTAGTTAGTTGATGATGGGTTGATTTAACATTTGAGGAGTTAAAAGCTAGAGGATTTGTTAATGATGATTAGAAATTTGTTTAGGATTAATTAATTTAGAATTAATTAACTTGGATGGGTTAGGGGATTTATGACATTTGATTTAAATAATTTGATTTATTTAATCAAATGAGAGGACTTTAGGGGGATTTAATTAAATAATTTGATTTAATTAAATATGATGAACATTAGTCAGAAGAAAGGTGAATTAATCTAATAAAGTTAATTATTTGATTAATAGTAGAAATTGATTATTTTAACTAAATAATGTTGATTATTTAATTAATTGGTTAGTTCGAAGTGATTTAGGACGAGATGATGTTAATTTATTAGAATCGAATGCATAATATCAATCAGGTTTATTTAATGTCTACATTTTTCCCCTCTTTGAAGCAATGTACCAATTGTGTTGGTTCAAAGAATAACATTGTTGAGATCAAAATTTTAAAAAATTCTATTTTTTTAGATGCCCCATTATTGCCCCAACAGAAGGAATTACGCTGCTACACAAACTAAATTGTTCAAAATTCATGTGACACATCCTCCAGTGCCATAACCAACTTTCATTAATCTGAGACATAAAGCAATGACCATCAACACCCTTGAACTGATAGATATTTCCATTTGTCCTCTTACCAACAACAATCATAGTTTCAGACCCTTTTTTGATCTCACCTTTCATCCTTAAACACAAGATTATATCCTTTGCTACACATTTTTCCAGCACTCAAGAGATTATGCCTTAATCCTTTAACATAGTAAACATCTTCAGTATTATGCTTGCCATCACAACTGATTGAACCTATTCCATAAATCTTAGCTCCTGAATCATCTCCAAATTTAACTAATCCTCCATCATACTTCTTAAGTTTAACAAACTTAATTTTATCTTTGGTCATGTGATTAGAGCATCCACTGTCAACAAACCTATAGTCTTTATCCTATTTAACATGAAAAGCATAAACAAAAGTACCTTCAACCTTATCCTTCTTCTCTAGAACACTTTCCTTCACACAACTTTCAGATTTAGTAGAAGTAGATTCATCTTTTAAATCTAAGAACAAGCATTCATTTTCATCAACATCCCCATAACCAAATTCATCATCAGAAATACCAGCATCTTCTCTAACTTAGTAACTTATTTTAATCATCTTTCCTTTGTTCTCCTTACTTTTAATGTTCACTACTCTGTTTCAACATCTTGAAACATAATGACCTATATTTCCACAGCTAAAACATTTGAAAGGTAGTTTACCTTTGCACTTACTGATGCCCTTTTGCATCCTTCTTACAAAGTTAGCTTACACATCATCAAGATCTTCTCCATTTGAATCTTCAACCTTTTTTTATTTTCCAGCCTGGAAAGTAGTCTCTACTTTTGTACCATTTTTCAAACCAATTTTTTTCATTTCAGATGAAGTTAGTGTACCAAGTAACTAATCTCTAGAATAAGTATTAAAATTTGCAACTTCCTCAATAGCAGATACCTTTTCATTGTAAGAATTAGGAAGAGATCTGAGAACTTTCTTTACCACCCTAGGTTCTTTTACTTGTGCACCAATACCTCTCATTACACTTACCTGCTCAGCAACTTTCTACATGTAAATTGTAATTGTTTCATCTTCAAACATTTGCAGGGTCTCAAGTTGTGCCTTCATATTTTGTAACTTTGCTTGTTTAACCTCATCATCTCCTTCATAAATTCTCTCTAGCTTGTCCCAAACTTCTTTAGTAGTCTTCAAATTCATAACTTTCATTAATTCAAAATTTGAAAGACTATTCAAAAGAATAAATCTTCCCTTACCATTTATTTCATGGGCCTTGATCTCATCACCTGTGCTTGGACCATTCGCAGGTGCAACATATTGAGTCTTTATTTCCTTTTCAATCTCATACCCATGGGATGCCATATATCCTTCCATCTTTGTTTTCTAGAATACATAGTGCATGCCATCAAACTTAGGGCAATCTAAATTGTTCACCATCCCAAATCTACCTCAAGTAGCTAAGCTCTTCTCCATGGAACCTTGCTTTGATACCAATTGTTGAATGAACAAGATGTTGGAATTTTGGGAGACTATTGGCTTCTAGCATTGTCATTGATGGCAACTGAAGTCATTGTTGTGATTCGTAGAACAAGAATTACTCATACCAACAGATAGAGTGAAGAATAGTGAATGAAGAATAGGGTATCCTGTTTGTGTAGTGATCTGAATGCTTCTCTAGATCATCTTTTTGTGTTACGGATCCTCTAAAAAAAATTCTAAGCATCTACAACATCTTCCCATTGATTTCAGTGATGTTTCAATATTCGATGTACAAGGTAGGAGATCCGAGAGAATATTTTATGTTTATTTTCTCATTGTGGCCAACCTAATGAATATGGCGTATTGCGAATGTACAAGGAGTTATTATTCAAATGTTTCTATGTTCAAACATTTTGTTTTGGGTCCATGCTAAGCTGTAGCCAACCATGATGGGTTTGTGTTATTCATTATCAAAGGATTGAGTTGACTCTTGTGAAATATCTTATATTTTGGTGAAGCCGACTAGGAGCGATTAATCTATTCTTGTGGATATATATAAGAGATTTATTTTAGCATTTTTGTGTGTGTGTATAAGAGTGTAATGACGTACAAAGAAGGTATTGTGAATATCAAAAGAGCAATTAAGTGATCTATGCACAGTTTCACTTGTGCATTGAAGATTATGTGAAGAGAGTTTTTGCAGAGCAGAGCAGAAGTGTTGAATCAGTCAGAAGGACAGAAGATTGTTGTAGAGCTTAATTGGAACTATAATCAGGTATTTGTAGATGCTACTCATTCAATTCACTTCTTGGATTTAATCCAAATATTGTAAGGTAGTGTGCCTTTCCCTTTTCAGCAATGAGCTCTAGGCAGTGTGCTTGAATGCAAGTGCATTCCTCTATTGTAAACTTTCATTTGAGTATACTCAGATAATTTTGTGGATTGGCCATCCACTGTGTTTTTTCCCCTAATAAGGTTTCCATGTAAAAATTCTAGTGTTATGGTGTCGTGATTATTTTTGTTCTTTTTTGCATCATCTTTTTGTTAAGTTGCTTTAAAGTGGTCTTAAAGGATAAGTTAATAAAGCTTAATTTTGTTTAACACTGGTTCACCCCCCCTCTCAGTGTTCCCTGAATCCAACAATTGGTATCAAATCCAAATCCTCTGAAGAAGTTTGACAGCTTGAGGAAGTCCAGGAAAATGGATTTAGTTAGTCTTCATCAGAAACTTGTGGTTGCCCTAGAAGATCTTGATCAAGCCAAGTCTAAAGTTTGGGAATTACAAGATAATCTTAACAATGCAGAGAAATTCATCCATTCTCTGAAGGAACAAATTAACAAGTCAAGAGAAAAGAGAAAAGAACTATGTGACCAGATTGAGCAGAATGAAAGCAAGAACTTGGAGAGTGAACATCTAAAAGAATCCTTGAAGGAGAAATCTATAGAATGTGAGAAGCTTACCAGTGACAATGTTACTCTGAAGCATGAAATGGAGTCAATCACAATGAGAATGAATAAGGAGATTGAAGATAGAAAGAAGAATGAAGAGAAACTTACACAGTCCCTAAAGGAGAAATCCAAAACATGCAGTCAATTGGATGATGAATTGGAACATTCCAAGAATCATGAAGAACTTGAAAAACATATGGATACTCTCAGAAATGAACTTACTATTGCAAATGAATATAAGGAGAATCTCAAAAATAGCTCTTCCATGCTTGATGATTTGATTAAGAATCAAAAGGATAATGGTGATAGGAGAGGTCTTGGATTTGAGGAAGGAGAAAGCTCCAGATCCAGTGATATGCAATCCAAAGCAAGAAATCAAATGAACAATGGTGGAAGGAAACCGGTAAGACAGCCTAAAGCTCTGAGATTCAATGGTTATTGCTTTTCTTGCAATAAGTTCAGTCATATGGCATCTCAGTGTAGGAATAAGATGAAGATGAACTCCACTGGTCCTTCATTTTATGGTCAGTGCTTTAATTGCAAGAAACATGGTCACAAAGCAAATGAATGTAGAAATGTGGCTAACAATTTTGAGAGAAATGTCAAATGTTATGCATGCAACAGACCTGAACATATTTCCAATCAATTTAGATCAAGGCCAAGTTAGTGGAATGGTAGATCTAGATAGAGGAATGTAGTATGCTACAACTGCAACAAATTTGGCCACATTGCTAGCTTTTGTTGGAACAGAAGAGGTCTGGTAAGATAGAACATGTAGAAGGATGTTAAGGGAAAAGGAAAGATCACTACAGAAGTAATCAAGAGGCAGATGTAGAAGAAATGGGTGAAGAAGGATCCCTCTATTGAAGCAAATGTGCATGCACCTGAAACTGTGACTGGAAACTCTTCTAAAAATTAGCTCTAGGCCTTTGGCCCAAGGGGAGCAGTTAAGAAAAATCCTTTAACGCCCTACCTATAAACAATACTGGATTGCAAATATGTTCAATAGGTGTGTTGATGTTCTACAAGCCTAGATAAATCATCTAGAGGTAGTGTCATGCAATCCTTGATGTCCACGAAAGGAATATCTCTCGCAGTACATGAAAACAGAGCAACCGAGTAAGTTAGGGTAAAATCATTAAATGCGATAAAAAGAGGTGAGTGTGCAATTGATAAAAAGATATTTTTATTTTTCATTTTTCACTTGGAATTTTAAGAAAAGAAGATTGAAAGGGTTTGAGGTGATCTTTGGCGAATTTGAGGCAAAGTTCAAGTGCAAAGTGAATCTGGCAAGAAATCTTCCGGTAAAAAGGTATTTCTTGAGAAATCTTGAAATCTTGTAAATTTGAGAAAATGGCAACTCCTTTGGTAGTTGAAGTTAAGGATAGGCCACGTTCAAAGTTCAAATGGCATCCATATAAATCTAAAGATAAAAAGGCCCTATGTGCATTTTCATCTATGTCATAAGGAGTAGTTTACATTGAAGATATTAGGGCTTATGTACATATAAATATTGAAGAATTGGGAAGCTCTCAGTTAATGAATCTATATTCTCATCACATAATTGAAGAAGATTTCATTGTGAAGCCACAATTTAAAACCCTAGAGGAAAAGAAGTTTATGCAGTTTGCAAAATTTCTAGTATTTGAAGAAAATGAATGGATTTGATATGGGTTTTGATGCTAAAAAAAAATAAAAAATAAAAAATTTGCACACAATCAAATCCAGAAGCTATACAAACTGGGTTTGATATGTGTTGAGTCATGTTCATGATGAATTCATGTGGTTGGATGTGCCTTTTAAAATCATGAAAGAGGCTATATGTGTAGTGATAGGTCTGAACTCCACTGATAGACTTCCAGTTTTGAAGTCAGTGAAGAATGATAAGGTTATAGAGAAAATAGGTGCTCAGTGGGACAAAAGGGCAATGAGAATAGAAAATATTGCCGAAGTGGATGTGAAATTCGCATCAATGGTCATTGGTTATAAGATTTATCACTCAATCGAAGAAAATTTTGTATCTGGTACAACCATCTATATGGCTTATGAAATGGTGAAAGAAAATGTAGACTATGACCTATGTGAATTGCTTAGATGTCAGCAATTGGAGAATCTAGGGAAAATCAAGGATGGAAAGAATACCTTCAAATACGGTAATCTACTACTATGTTTTTTTTCTACTTCTTGGATGAGGTTCCAGGAATTGGAAAAGTTTGTTGGAAAACTGATGTGCCAGTAGTTGTTTAGCTAAGGAACAAGTTGTTTGGAATTGGTGATCATCAAAACCAGAATACTATTCTTTGGGGTTACTTCAAAAACTTCCAGAAAATGATGCATGCTAGGGAAAGAATTCCCACTTCAATTGTGGATCAATACAAAGACTCTATCTACTTCATGGTGGATATTGATCAATGCCATATGGAAGCAGTTGATCCCAAAACTATTTGGATCATTCCTATGCTATAAAAAGTAGAGGAGAAAATTTTGAAGATGTATGCAGACCACTTGTTAAATTCACCTTTGGATCTAGGAGAAGAAATATTAGGAAGATATGCAAAGAAGAGTATGCAGGTTCATATAGAGTTGAAAAAGTCAGAGTTAATTAGGAGAGTGAGAAAAGAGGTAGAAACGTTTGCAGAAAATATGGGCATACCTGTGGAGAAGTTGAAAGAAGCAAGAAGGAAGAGAGAAGAGGAAGAAGAAGCAAAAGAAAAGGGAAAAGCGAAATCTACTAGTCAGGGAAAATCCACTTCCCACACTAGATCCACCAAGAGTTTCCCTGCAACTCAGCTAGCTCAAGCAAAGGCTTCGGGAAATAGGAAGAAGAGTAAAAGCACAAGATCCTATGAAGCTATTTCTAAAGATGAAGAGGTGGAAACAGAATCAGAAGAAGTTGTGAAGGAACTAAAGGCCACTAGAACTCAATCTATGAAGTTAAACAAGAAGAAATCTTCTGGTAAAGAAAAAGAAGCATAGAAAAGGACAAAAGCTGACAAACCCAGTATGTCAATCAAGGAAGTTGAAAATTCAGTTCTCCAAGATGGTAATCTCAAGCCACTCTATGAATTGTATGAAACCTTTGATGAATTCAGACAAAGAACTCTTGAAGAAGCAATGATAAAGCACATGAATATTTTGAACAAAGTTCTTGTTGAAATCATGTATGATATGCCAAAAGATATGTATAACATCTTAGAGTCAAGAAGATTAAGTGCCACATCAGAAGAAGAGAATCTGAGGAAGAGAATTCTTGCAGACCTTTTTCCAAAAATGTCAATTGAGGAGATGAATTCACTTCTTGAAAAGGCCAAAAAGGAATTCAGAAGCAAATCAAGAGTGAATAAGCTCACGATTAGTGAGATAGATGTAGTTGTTAATGAAACTAAGAAGATTCTAGAAGAATTTGAAAGGAAATAGAAAAGAGCAATGGAAAGTACTAATAAAGAGCAATTTTTTGAAGGAAAGAGATTACCAAATAGATTGAAGTAGCCAAACCAAGCACCACCAAAGCAAGAGAGACACAAGAATTTGTTAAGGGGAAAAAACAAGAAAAGACCCCAATATTATGAATGGAGGAAAAATTCCTAAAGAATAATACAAAGAGAGAGAGAGAGCTTCAGCCTTAGCTTGCTTGCTTGAGTCTTGAAGAATGAGAGGAGAGGCACCTCAAGAAGTAGAGGTGAGAAGAAGGAGTTAGAATGTAACTCCCAACTCAATGAATGTCGCCATTCATCTATGTGTGTGCAAAGTGTCACCTCTTAAGGAGGTGGTTACAAATATTCCTTAATAAAGGAATTAAAAAAATAAGTCATCCTCACACATGTGTGAGATGACAAAAGACAAAAGACTTGTAGGGATTCCTTTGGAATATTCCTACAAGTTAATAAAAAATTACAATTAAAGAATAACCTTTACCAAGTAAAGATTAATCTTCTAACATCACCCCTTAAGCTTTACTTGGGGAGGTTACATCAAACCCTTCAATGGGTTGTAATCCAAGATTTTTACAATGAAAGAGAAATTTATCTTTACAAAGAGCTTTGGTGAGAATATCTGCAACTTGATCTTCACCCTTACAATACAAAAGAGAAATCTGCTTGTCTTCAATTTGCTCTCTAATGAAGTGATGTTGAAGAGCAATGTGTTTGGTCCTTGCATGAAAAATTGGATTCTTTGCCAAAGCAATAGAACTTTGATTATCACAATATAAAGGAGTAGGATCCTTTTGAGGTAGACCCAAGTCTTCAAGTAATCTTCTTAACCATAATGCTTCTTTAGATGCATTTGTACAACCTTTATATTCAACTTTTGTAGAACAAAGAGAAGTAGATTGTTGTTTCTTACTATTCCATGAGATTGCACCTGATCCAACAAAGAAACAATAACCACAAGTGGATCTCCCATCATTGGGATCACCTCCTAAATCTAAATCAGTATAACCTTTTAAAGAAAAATCACAATTTGCATCATAAAAGAGACCAAGATTAAGAGTGCCTTTAACATATCTTAAAATTCTTTTTGCAACTTTAAAATGAGTTTGTTGTGGTTTAGACATAAATCTAGAAACCAATCCAACACTATAAGAAATATCAGGTCTAGTAAGAGTTAGATAATTTAAACTTCCTACTAATTGCCTATATAAAGTAGGATCAACAAAAGGAGTTTCCATATCAACCATTAATTTAGTTCCTAATTCACAAGGAGTAGAAACACACTTTGCATCATTCATTTTAAATCTATCTAAGAGATCTTGAGCATATTTATGTTGAGAAAGAAAAATACCTTTAGGTGTTTGCCAAATTTGCATACCCAAAAAATAATGTAATAGGCCTAAATCAGTCATTTGAAATTGTTGATTGAGTTGAGACTTAACATCACTAATCAAATTGTTAGAACTAGAAGTGATAATTAAATCATCAACATATAAAATAATAATCACAATATCATCTTCACTATGCTTAATATATAAATTTGGATCATTTTTACTTCTAATGAAACCTTGAGATAAAAAGAAAGCATTGATCTTTGAATACCATTCTCTAGGAGATTGCTTTAAACCATATATTGATTTCTTCAATTTGCAAACAAGATTTTCATTACCTTCCTTAATGAAACCCAAAGGTTGAGACATATAAATTTCTTCATGTAAATCACCATTTAAAAATGCACTTTTAACATCCATTTGATGAATAGGCCAATGCATATGAGAAGCTAAAGCAAGAACTAATTTAATGGTTGGCATCTTAGCTACTGGAGCAAATGTTTCATTATAATCTAATCCTTCAACTTGAGAGAAGCCCCTAGCAACTAATCTAGCTTTAAACTTGCTAACTTCATTATTTGCATTAACCTTAGTTTTATACAACCATTTGCATGAAACAAGATTCTTACCTTGAGGTAATGGAACTAAATCCCAAGTATTATTAGCAATTAAAGTATCATATTCTTCTTGCATAGCCTTTTGCCAATGAGGTTGATCTTTAGCTTGTTCATAAGTTTGAGGATCATTTGAATTCATAATGTTAGACATCAAAGCATGATTACAATAATTTGCCTTTCTTCTTTTAGGTGGATTTTTAGCTAAATAATCCTCACTTTCTTGCAACAAACTTTTAAACCATTTTGGCATTCTTTTAGATGTAGGAGTATCATCACTAGAAGAAGAATCATGAGGAGAAATTTCAACATCTTCATCATCACTATCACTATGAGTAAGAGATGCATTAGGAGGGTTAAGAGGAGTTTCAACTTGAGGAGTATCCTCCACAACAATAACTTTATTTTGAGAAGAATCAATATTATGCACTTTAGAACAATCATGAACACCATTTTCAGCAATGCATACATCTCTAGCAACTTTAACTTTGTTAGTAAGAGGATTATAAACTCTATAAGCTTTAGAATGTTCATCATAACCAACAAAAATATGATAAGAAGATTTAGCATCTAATTTTTGCCTCTTTTGTTTAGGTTTGTGAACATAAGCAATTGAACCAAAAATCCTTAAATGCTTAAGATTGGGCTTCCTACCAGACCAAGCTTCTTCAGGAGTTATATCCTTTAAAGCTTTAGTAGGAGTCCTATTAATAATGTAAGTAGCACAAAACATAGCTTCTGCCCAAAATTTATAAGACATATTTTTAGCATGTAACATACATCTAGCCATTTCAACAATAGTTCTATGCTTCCTTTCCGCTACACCATTTTGTTGAGGTGTATAGGGAATAGTTAGCTCATGCTTAATACCAAATGTTTTCAAATAACTATTAAAAGAATTGTTCACATATTCTTTTCCATTATCAGTTCTAAGAATTTTAAGTTTAAAACCAGATTGCCTTTCAACAAATTTATGAAATTCAGAAAATATATCAAGAACTTGATCCTTACTATGAAGAAAATAGATCCAAGTTCTTCTAGAAAAATCATCAACAAAAGTAAGTGCATACCTTGATCCTTGGATGGAGTTATTCTCCATGGGTCCCAAAAGGTCACTATGAACTAGGTGCAACTTATGAGTTGCCCTCCATGATTGACCATGTGGAAAGGGCTCCCTATGCATCTTACCACTCATGCATCCTGTGCATACAATTTTAGATGGAACAATACTAGGCAATCCATCTACCATATTAAGCTTTTGCATTAAAGCAATATTGTTAGCATTTATATGACCAAGTCTTTCATGCCAAACATTGAAATCAATGGTAGATATTAAAGAGCATCTAGATTGAGCAAACTCATAAAATTTGAACAAATTATCATTGTCTAATTTAGCATTAGCAATGACCTTGTTTTGTTTTGGATCAATAACATAGCACATATCTTTGTAAAATTCTATTTTATAATCTTGACAAAGCTTAGCAACTGAAAGCAAGTTAGTCTTTAATTCAGGAACATATAAAACATCATGCAATTTACCATTAGGAACATTCACATCTCCAATTGCTTCTACTTTACAAGTATGATTATTAGCAAGTTGAAGAGGAACATTTGATATATCAGGTTGCATAGACTCAAAAACTTCTTTATGTGAAGTAACATGTTGAGATGCACCTGAATCAATAACCCATTCAAGAGGTTGAGAAACATTAGAACTACAAGTAAAAGCACGTCTAGATTGATTTGCATTATTTTGAAACTTATTATTATTAGGTTTATTTTGATGTTGATTATTTTGCTTCATAGGCTTTTTCTCATTTTGCTTCTTAAAACAAGTATTTTGCCAATGACCATCCTTATTACAATAAGTGCAATGTGGTTTCTTAGAAGAGTTAAACTTTCTAGGATCATTGCCATTATTATAATGAGGTTTGGAATTATAATGTTGTTGTTTAGAATGAGGTTTAAAATTTTGCTTATGATTAGATAAGAAAGCATGTTCATTAGACTTAAGAGTACCAAACTGAATTAACTTAGCCTCTTCTTGTCTTAATAAATCACGAAAAATATCATAAGTTAATTGAGTAGCTAAAGAAGGAATAGCTAATTGAGCATGAATATTAGTAATGAATTGTTGAAATTGTCTAGGAAGACACTTTTTAAGAATAAGATGAATTAATCTAAGATTATCTAATTTAACTCCTAAACCATCCAATTGACTATTTAAAGCATCAAATTTCAATAAAAATTCATCCATAGATTTAAAATCACAATACCTCAAATCTTCAAGTTGATCTTGAATTTGAATTTTTCTTGATTCATTTGTACTATCATAAATTGTTTTGAGTTTGTCCCATGCTTCATAGGCAGTTGTGCATGTCCCAATATGAACATAAAGTTCGGGTGACATGGAGATACCTATGAGACCAAGGGCTTCTTCATTTTGGAGATTCCATTTTTCAATTTCATCTTTGGATGCAGATGAACCTGGTTTAGATTTAGGATCTGTAGCTACAGTTAAAAGATGTTTAAACCTAAAAATAAAACATATATGAGTTTTCCAAGAATGATAGTTAGAAGAATTCAACTTAATTTCAGGAATTAAAGTAGACATGATTGTAATAAAAAATTCACAACTTTATGATAAAAAATAATAACTACTGTAAATATTTTGCTAAAAAAAAATCTCTTGATTGATTTAATCTAATTTTATTTTTTATTTTTAAAAATAATTTCCTAAAAAATAAAATAAGCCCTTATAGATTAAATTAAATCTTAAAAATTAAATATAATAATTTTGCACAATAAAATTAAAGAATTAAAAAAAATACATTTAAAATAAAATTACATTTGAAAAATAATATTAAAATTATATAATATTAAATCTTTATAAATATTAATAGTTTAAAAGTTTAATAAAACTAAAAAAAGAAGAAAGAGTATTTATGGATAAAAGGCTTTTAGAGGAAATTATAAAGAATTGAAACTTTATTTCATTCTTTATTTTTTTAAAAACTTTAATACCATGCGATTCTTACATAAAGACTTTTAAATCATATAAAAATTTAAAAACTTTATAAGGTATATGAATCTTTATAAAAAAAAAAACTTTTAAACTTAAAATAAATTGAGAAAGAGGACCCTTAAAAAAAATTATTAATCAAAGCTTCTAACTTTAAAAATGAAGAATCTAAACTATGATTTTTTTTCAAAATGGATGCACTTTCATAAAATTTCGAACATAGCACATTTAAAGGAAACCGAGGCGAATAAGATGTGAAGCGTAAAAATAAGAAATAAAATCAAAAGAGTTTGAAAAAGATTTGAAAGGAGAGAAGGGCGGGCAAACAAAATTTGAATTGGAATTAAAATTAAATAAAATGCTTTGCAAAGACTGAAGGGTTTTTAAAAAAAAATGAGAACAGTCGTCGGTATGACTGAGAGATGAAGTTGAGCGCCAGGGGAAAGAGAAATGAGGGCTCGAGTGCAACGGCAAGAGCCAGTAGAGGAGCGGGCTGAGAGCGGTGAAGAAAGGAATGACAGATTCAGGGTCTGAAACCCTAAAGAAAAGTTTTAATTTGATTTTTTAACTTTTGAAAAAAAGTTTTTTTAATTTTTGATTTTGCAAATAAACGCTGATGATAACAGGGCCAAAGCCCTAATTTATTTATTATTTATTATTGTTAAAAAGATATAGCAAGCTATTAAAAAAGATTAAAAAAAAAACTTGAACAGGGTTAAAAACTCTTTTTTTTTTTGAAAAAGAAATAGATTAGTCTTCTTTTTTTAATGACCTAGTGTTAGATCCCTAAAAAAAATTGATTTTTCTACAAAATGTAAAATATATTGTTTTTTTAAAAAAAATTGTACAATATTAATGACTTTTTAAAAAAAAAATATGCATGCAAAAATAATGGATTTTTCTTTTTTTAGATTTAAATTGATAGAAAAAGCTAGAAAACTTTTAGATAAAATATAACCTGCACAAAGAGTTAAAAACTTATGAGTTTAAATTTGGAAAACAAGATAAATTCTTATTGGGTTTTCTAAAAAATTACTAAATGCATGTAGATTTAAAACAAATTATTTGAAAATCTGAACAATAGGAAACTAAGATTCCTCCACAAAAAAAAGTTAGAAGACAAAAAACAACCAAGATTAGAGACTTTGCTCTTCTTCTCCTCTTTGAGAGTGACTCCAATGGTGTGCTGAAAAATCTGGTAAACCTTCAACAATGTAGCTCACAAAATATTAGTAATACCAAGCTCTGATACCATGAAAGGAAATAGAAAAGAGCAATGGAAAGTACTAATAAAGAGCAATTGTTTGAAGGAAAGAGATTACCAAATAGATTGAAGTAGCCAAACCAAGCACCACCAAAGCAAGAGAGACACAAGAATTTGTTAAGGGGAAAAAACAAGAAAAAACCCCAATATTATGAATGGAGGCAAAATGCCTAAAGAATAATACAAAGAGAGAGAGCTTTTAGCCTTAGCTTGCTTGCTTGAGTCTTGAAGAATGAGAGGAGAGGCACCTCAATAAGTAGAGGTGAGAAGGAGTTAGAATGTAACTCCCAACTCAATGAATGCCACCATTCATCTATGTGTGTGCAAAGTGTCACCTCTTAAGGAGGTGGTTACAAATATTCCTTAATAAAGGAATTAAAAAAATAAGTTATCCTCACACATGTGTGAGATGACAAAAGACAAAAGACTTGTAGGGATTCCTTTGGAATATTCCTGCAAGTTAATAAAAAATTACAATTAAAGAATAACCTTTACCAAGTAAAGATTAATCTTCTAACATAATTTTTGTCAAAGAACAAGATAAATGAGGAAGAGAATGTTGATGCTGAGAATTTTCAGACTCCTCCTAAAGTGGAAAGTACATAGGTTCCTAAGGAAGCTGGAGTTCCTGAGGTAGCATTAGCCAAGGAAAAGGAGATGCACATTGAAAAGGAAGCTGAAGCACTTAAAGGTAATCCAGAAAAAGTCCCTGAAGTTCCCAAGGTTGAAGGAGAAGAAAAAGTTCAAGAAATTAGAGTTGAAGCAGTGAAGAGATCTCTGATAGAATAGATGGAAGAATTAGATCCTGAATTGGATGAAAGATCAATCAATCTATCCACTCTATACCCAATTCAGATGATGAAAGTTTCCTCAATTGCTCAAGCCAAAGCCAGTGAGAAGATTCTAATGTCTCACATAGAAGATAGTGAATTGTTAAGCCTTACATATGAAGTCTTGCAGAAATTAATGCCTACTCATGTTGTGGAAGCGTCTAGTTCCTCTTCCAGTGAACTAAAGAAGTTGATAAATTATGTAAGTTCTCACTTTGAATCTTTTGAGAAATTGTCCCTGATTAAAGTGCAAAAGGAGTTTAGGGAAAAGAGATTCAACAATCTGAAAGAACTGATTGCAAGGGACAAGACTCTGTTAGCCGGTTGCATAAAAAGTGCTCAAGATACTTTGTCTGAAGGCATAAAAGTATATAAGTCTTGTTTAGTTCTATCCAAATTCACTAAGGCATATGAAAAGAAAGTGAAGGATATTGAAAAGAAGTTGGTCACTATTTTTGATGCTCTTGATCCATTAGTTGGTAATGTTTGTAAGCAAGAAGGTCAGGTAATGTCTTTTTTTATCAAATAAAGAGTTTAAAGCTTGAAAATGAGAAGATTGTTGGGAGAATATCTGAGCTTAGAAATCAAATCAGTCCAAAGATTGAGACAATGACAAATATTCTAAAAGAGGCAAAAGAAGCTATGTTCACCTGTGACCTAGTGAACCTTGAAGCTACAGAAAATCTATCTTATCTACTTTGTGGTCACATAACCATTTTGGAGAGTTTCAAAAGTGTGTGGAACTCAAACTTAAGTGTGTTGAAGAAGGACTTTATGGATGTCTTCAAACTTCTGTAAGTCACAGAGTATGCATGTACAATTTTGAAATTTTTTCATTGATGTCAAAGGGGGAGAGAATGTAGTGAAAAATGCCTTGAAATTCTAAGGGGTATCCATGTTGTATATAGAAGCTATGTTTTGGAATTTTGAATTTTGGCAGTGTATCTATTAGTCTCGACACTTAGTCATTTTTCAATTAAGTGCTGCCACCAATGCCAAATGGGAAGATTGTTGGAATTTTGAGAGACTATTGGCTTCTAGTGTTGTCATTGATGGCAACTAAAGTCATTGTTGTGATTTGCAGAACAAGAATTTCTCATACCAGAAAATAGAGTGAAGAATGGTGTGTTACCAGAATAGTGAATGAAGAACAGGGTATCCAGTTTGTGTAGCGAACTAAATGCTTCTCTAGATCATCTTTTTGTGTTGTGGATCCTCTAGATAGTTTTCTAAGCATCTATGATATCTTCCTAATGAGTTAAATGATGTTTCAATATTCAATGTACAAGGTAGGAGATCCGACAGAATATTTTCTGTTTATTTTCTCGTTGTGGCCAACCTAATGAATATGGCATATTGTGGATGTACAAGGAGTTATTATTCAAATTTTTCTATGTTTGAACATTCTATTTTGGGTCCATGCTAAGTTGTAGCTGACCATGATGGGTTTGCGTTATTCATTATCAAAGGATTGAGCCGACTCTTGTGAAATATCCTATATTTTGGTGAAGCCGACTTGGAACAATTAATCTATGTTTGTGGATATATATAAGAGATTGCTTTTAGAATTCTAATATGTGTGTACAATAGTCTAATGATGTGAAAATAAGGTATTGTGAATATCATAAGGGTGATTAAGTGATCTATGCACAATTTCACTTGTGCATTGAAGATTATGTGAAGCGAGTTTGTGCAGAGCAGAGTAGAAGTGTTGAGTCAATAAAAAGGACAAAAGATTGTTGTGGAGCTTAATCAGAACTATAATCAGGAATTTACAAATGCTACTCATTCAATTCACTTCTTGTATTTAATCCAAAATTTGTAAGGAAGTGTGCCTTTCCCTTTTGAGTAATGAGCTTTAGGCAGTGTACCTGAATGCAAGTGCATTCCTCTATTGTAAACTTTCATTTGAGTAACTCAAATAATTTTTTGGATTGGCCATCCATCGCTGTTTTTCCCCTAATGGGGTTTCCACATAAAAATTTTGGTGTTATGGTGTTGTGATTGTTTGTGTTCTATTTTACATCATATTTTTGTCAAGTTGCTTTAAGTGGTCTTAAAGGATAAGTTAATAAAGCTTAATTTTGTTGAACACTAATTCACCCCCCTCTCAATGTTCCCTGCATCCAACACAAGATAACTGAGAGGGTGGGTGAATTAGTTGTATCAAATTAAAACATTAAAAACCCTCAATAGTAATTAGATCCACAAGCATTCATTAAACCCTTATTCTGTTATAATGATTAATCATGAAATGTGTATAACAAAAATTGAAACAACAACACCATACACAAGAGAACACCAAATTTACATAGAAAACCTAATGAGGGAAAAACCACGGTAAGGATTAGTTCATAATATAAGTAATTGCAAAATTGGTACAAGGGCTCACTGCTAGAATAGGACACATTGTCTAATAGGGCTCAAAGCCAAAGCTCACTACTTAAAATATGAAAATAAGATAGAAGAGAAATGTTACACAAAGAACACTATCTCAATGCAACAAGGAATCCACCACAATTACTCCAACACTCTTGTAGCCTTGTTTGAAATATTGTGGATTCCTTCAGCTCACTGCCTTTAGAAGTACAACTCTTTCAAGTTTGTATTGCTCTGCTCAAATTCATATCTACACTTCTGCAATTCACATCACATTCATCACTCACATCTATGTTTCCTCTATCTTTAGATCTTCCAACAATACCACTCTTATTTATACCATCCTCAACCTTGAAAATATTCTCTAAGGTCGGAAACACATCCTTTAAATTTCAATTTCAAATTAGGTCGGCACCCAAACATTCCCGCAGTGGATAGGAATTAAGGAAAACCATATAAATCCTTAGTTAGGACCCAAAATTTTCCTAACACACCTCAACACACTTCCACAAACTTTGAAATGGCTTCGCATGTAGTGTTAACACTAGGTCGACTATTACCCATGCTAAACAACATAAAACTATTAAGTACATGCTTCCCACTTGATCAAGATGACACACAGACCTCACAAATATATTTTACATGATCTAGAACAATCCATGAACCACCTAAGATCTAACAAAGAATTCATCCAAAATTGCATCATAGAAATACTTCAACCCAAAACATTTAGTTAACCTTATATGCATACTAACGCATGAAACACACACTGTACTACACCAAATCAAGAAAAAACTTGAATTTTGAAAGCTATAAAAAAAAAAAGCAACTTCCCAAATCCACATAACCAGAAGCCAAACTACAGAAAAATGCAGAGAAAATACATTTCTCCCATACCAGAGTAAACAACACTAAACACCTAGTTCACACACTAGTGAACATATCTTACTTTGTACAATGTTCTAGAAACCAAAACTTTGGATATAGCAACTACTGACAACTCTAAACAACATATCATATCTGCACAGTCATAACATCAACATAGAAAAAATGTGAAGCACATTCTAGAGCACATTCTAAACACTTGCACAACATCATTTTCTTTATTTATCAAATTTTCTCAAAAGCACTTGGAAACCAAGCACTAGAGACACCATCTCAGCACATTAATTCATTCCAACACATCTCCAAACACCACAACATAAAGATAGCTCCATGTACTCACAACAATTCCTCAATATCTCAACTATACATGCACACAAACTGCAACAAACTACTTCCCTCTTTTTTCATAATTTTCTCAATACCATCGACATCTTCATCATGCAGCAACCTTCCTCAACACATAGTTGACATCAATGAGAACACCAGCTTGTTTACATGGGTGATCCTACAATAGTGGGTTACACTTTTTGGCCAAACTTGACATTGAACTAAACTTTTTTTAACTAAATATTCACTTTCAGACACCTAAAGCTACTAAACCATGAGGAATTTGAAGATGCAAACTAGTGATTTGTGAAATTTTGTCTATAAATTCTAAATATGTATTTTTTAAAAATTTTGGAATCAAATTACATTTATTTTTCTATCTCCTTTGATAACTAGTTTTAACAGCAAAAACCATTTTTAAAGAGGGATGTTTACTGTATAACACAACTTTTTTCTATGAAGGATAAAATTATAATTTTTTTTAGTTTAGATTTGTAACTATGATATCTAGATCCTTCATTTGGTTTTATAGTGTTTTATTGAATTTCTTTTAATTAAGTTTTGAAGTCAAACCAATTACAATTTAGACATAGGTTTACTATATAACACAACCTTTTTTGTATGCATCGAAATTCAATTTTATTTTTTTCATTGGATCAAGAACATCAATACCAAGAGCATAGATATTTTTCATAATTTTTTGGTAATCTACTATTTTTCCACATGTACAAAATAGAGAGCTTGATTTTCAGTGAAAAACCTACATTCACAAGAAATAAAAAATAAATATAATAATCAAATTAAATATATTTAAAATTATACTTTTTGGGAAGATTATAATAAGGACTGCATACTTACAAAACATAAATTTTAAACGAATTCATTTGATCCCCCAAAAGGTAAATCAAAAGTGGTTTTTTATCAGCATTTTGATATGTGTAGAGGAGACTCCATTATAGGTATGGTTTAAAACTAGCAGGGTTCTATCCAAGGGGTTTGATCAAACTCTCTTTAATTAATTTTTTTTAAATGAAACCTTTTTAAGGCTTAAATCGTTATATTTTTTTAAAATATGTGATTTCAACAAAAATTAGGATCTCCTAGAAAGTGTAACCCATTATTGTGGCAACACCCACATCAATGACAACACTTTCCTACTTGCAACAAAATGCACATCAAAGTAAATTATACTAAAATAAAATGATTCCTCAAAAATATTCCATCTTCCCCTATTCTTTGATGATCTTGTATTTGTGCTCTCAGACCTTAATTGCACCGAATTACTAGGATGACACCTAAGAAATGGGTAGCCATTATGAGAATGCAAAATTCTATCTACACCTACATTATTTTTTTGGTATTCTTGAACTAAATGATATGTTGGATGATGGATAATCAGAATGATATGATGAAGACTAAAATGTTGTATATGAACTATTAATGAAATGATGCAATGTTGGATTAAGCTAATGAAAATGATACTAAATTTTATGAACTAAACTAAGAAACATCTAATGAGAGAGCCATAATTCCAAATGCTTGCTAAGCTATTCTAAATGTTGAATCAAAATGCAAACTAAACTCACAAAAGCTAGAATGATTTTTGCAAAGTAATATTATGCAATGCTCACCTATGAAAAAGTTGTAAATGTGGTTGTATTTATAGATTTCACCAAGGCCTAAGGTGAGTTGGCAGCAATGAACGATCGAGATCAAGTCTGGAGAGATCAACAATGAAAAGTGAAGAGGTTGGAGAGAATCATGGAAATTGTTCCCTTTAATAGAACAATTTTGACAAGTGTAGAAGGGAATCAATGGAAGGAGAGAGCCATGTGTCTATGAGGTTGTTAAAATTGTTGAGGATAAGTGTCCATTTAGAAATTAGAAATAATTAATTTCATGTGACACATGGTGAGTTGGAAGGTGATGTGGAAGGTGGTTAGGAAAATATGGAGGAATGTAACAAAATTCAAATTTAGTGAAAAGGGAATTAACTAAATAAGACAAATTAGTTAAATTTGTCTATTTAATTAAATCACAAAGAAAATTATTTAGATAAGAAGAATTAAGAAATACGAATTATATAAATAAATTTTGCAATTTATTTATACAATAGAAGAATTAAAGATTTTCCATTAATTAAATAGCCAATATTTAATTAATATTCTCCAGACTAATTTTGGATGTATATAGGTACTATATAGGTGAGTTTATTCTTTATTCAAGGGGTTGGTCATTGTTATTTCTAGTAGACATTTGTAGGTGCCTAGTAGATTTTAGGGTTTCAAACTTTGAATGTTCATATCTCAAGAAGGCAATGGGTATTTGAAGTATATGAAAGTTAAAATATTATAATGGGTGTCATAAATTGAATCTCTAAGACTATCTCTAATCTTGAAAGTAAATTTATAATCTTAGGTTAAGGTTTCCTCTTATCACATTTGCTAATATGAGTATAATTCTTGATTTAAGAAATGTAACATTTTTAAAAATATTATAAACCTTGTGATCTTAATTTCTTCTTTGTATATGGATTTAAACATCATAATGTTGGTTAATTAAGTATGTTATATGTTTGATACTTATTATTTGATGTAATTTATGCTTAGATCATTTCTCATGTTTTATTCACTATTTTTCCTTTGGTGAGTTGTGATTTTTACCCATTGGATAGTCACTAGTCCTTGGAAATAAGTGATTCAACCACACTTTGTAAAATGAAGAAATTAGTTTCCAATAACTTAGAGTTAGTTTTAGTGTTTCTGTAGTTCATGATATATCATTATAAAGAAGGAACTATCATTCTCAAGTAATCATTTTGAGAATCATGTTCTAGTTATATTTGATGGAAGAGGTATCCACCCATCTTGCTTCTCACTCAAGTTTTAGGGATGCAAGGAGTGGCCTATCTATGGTAGTTAGGGATAAGCACAAATCCTAGTCTTTCTCATCGTAGGATCTTTGACCGTTAACATAGTCAAGTCTTTCATGAGAAGTAAGTTGATCACAACTAGGGTATTTATTGCTAGATTGTTTTATCTTCTTGAAGATGCTCCCTCAATTTGAAGGTAAAATTATGTTTTAGAATTGTGGAGTAGTGGGTAGGACCCAACAAATTTAACACACAAATTAAATATTTTTCAAACACTCAAAGGATATAGATCTATACAAATTTACAAATCATTCTTAAATTGTATTTTCAATGACCATTCCATTGAAAAATGTAAAATATAAAACGAAAGTAATGAGGAGTATTTGTCATACATGTAAAAATAAGTACTAATTATAACTTTCTTGAAAAGGAACCATTGTCAACATAGTAAAAGTAGAGAGAAGGATAAGAGATTTCTTCTATCATGGAAAGTGATAAAATCTCTAAGTGGAAGTGCAAGGACTCCAACCAAGTGGATAAAATTGGTAAAAGCTCCCTTAGACATAAGAATATGTATGAGATTATCACTATATAACATGACTCAAAAGGGAGAGTTAGTGAAATATATGCCATCCTCTAATTATTTTCACATAAAGGATGCAAGGGGTTGGCGAATAGTAGTAAAATATATAATAATGCTAAGACATGCAAACAAAGTAAATGTTACCATTATCTAATAATTATGTAAGAAAATGAATAGAAGATAGTAGTGAAGACATATGTAATGTAATGTTTCCCCCAATATAGGAAAATGATAAGATAAAGATAACCATAAGTGCTAGATAAGGATCATATAATTAAAAATAAAGAATAAAAGACGTGCATGAAAAGGATCATATTAACATATAATAATATGATCTAAGCATGATAAGGATCATAAGTATGATATGGATTAAATAAATGTTTTCATAAATCTGATGAACATAGAAAGAATTAGAGTTGTGATAAAGGAAAAGATAATAAGAATAATTATTATGGAGTATAAATAACATCATAAGCTTGGATCATAGAAACGTTGTAAATTAGGTGACATCATAGAAACATGTAGCGTACAAGGAGACCAAGAAAAATGGGAAAACAAAGGTGGTAAACACTAAACATGGGATTCAAACAAGGCATGTGCATAAACATGAAAGATAACAAGAAAATATATGCAGTCACAAGAGCTAAACATGGAGAAAAAAATGAGATATGCCCCCAAGTGGGGAAATGAAGCATCAAGCATAATATAGGTAAAATAAGAATAGGAGATGTGCAACAAGTGTGGAATAAATAATAATGTCTATAATTTAAAAAATAAGAAAAGGAAAAGAAAATTAGAATATAAGAATATATATAAATAAAGAATAATAATGATGAATGCCTCATGGAATGTATTTAGAGAGGTCACCCTTTGAGAGGTCATTTCCATCCCAAAAAATAACATCAAGTTCTTCATCCTCAATTGCACAAATTTCCTCTTGATAACCATTGGTATTCTTGGAGAAAATATTATTAATAGGTTGAATTGTATCCTAGCCTCTTTTTTTGTCCATCTTATTTCTTTGGAGGTGGCTCCATAGAAATAATTTTTCATTTGATGAACCATAATTTTTTTTTGGTACTTACAAAGGAGTAGGTCTTTTAACATGGAATATGAGTTTTTAAAACATATTACTTATATTCTTTTATTGCTAAAGATCCTTTTAAAATGAGCAATTTTTTCTATTGACCTCTCAAAATATTTGAATCATATTTTATGTCTTAGCCAAATTTGCCCAAAATATAACCAATTGAAGACATCTAATAAGGCTGAAATTTCTTAACACCAATGGATAAAGCATGAATTATTAGGTTTGATTTCCTTTTGAACTTTTGTGAAATTTGCTAAAGGGTAAAAGTTATGCCCATGCGAATTTTGGTCTTCCATCTGCACATCCTTGTTTTCTCCACAATAGTGTAGTTCGACTTGTCTTTTCCACACTTGTCCAATCCACACTTATTTTTCCACAATACGGTTCAAATGATGAAAATTGAGTAAGTGTTGGATTATGGACTTCGGGGGGTCAAGTGAACTTCACCTTTAGTGTTTTATCTAGTTCACTTGCTTTTTATCCCAATGTGGGTCAGATAGATTCATCAGGCTATGTGGACCTTTCGATCTAAACCAAATGTGCTTAAGTTCAAGTGCCATTTCTTTTTTCACATGTCTACTTGTAGATGGTTTTCCCACAAGTGCAATGGAAATAAAAAAATTAGATAAGTTCAAATGTATGGGTAGATGGGATCCATCTTCTCGTATTGTTGATTTCATCATATTTTATGGACTAGCTAATGTGAACTTCCATTTTTAAGTGAACATAATTGGTTCAGATGATTTTTTTTGCTTCAGTAGATGAAGAGTAGTTTTCCATGAGTGCACTTGGGTCATATTTTGCTACAAGTTTGTTTTTGTTGGAATTAGGTCAACTACTAGTTTGTAGGGTTTTGCTACTAAACCAAATCTGTGTGTTGACTTGTTCATATGTGTTTTTCCACCTAGGACGGATGGAGGTAGGGAATCCACAATGAATTTGTGGGAACATTTCCCGTGCTATCTTTAGGAATTTTTGAAAAATTGACTAAGTGCAGAGGCTAGTTTCACATGAACTAGGTCATGATGGCTAAGTTTCACCTACCACGTGTAATCTAGAGAATTCCCTTAGATCCACATCAAATATCTAAAATTCAACTAAGTGTAGAATTGCATTATCTTGTGCATCTTGGAGAGGGCCCTAATGGGTATTTATAGATGTGTTTTGATCTAGGTTTTGATGGAAAATGAAAAATTTATAGCCTTGCAGAGTTTCTTGGTCCATCAAAACCTTTGTGGGTCGCATAGGTCCATCTGCACTTGTGTGCCCAGAAATCTGAATTGAACTTTCTTTAGTGCAGTTTTCATTGACTTTTTTGCAGGTTCACTTGGGGGTCTATTTTTTGCAAGTGCATCAAATTTCTCCAAATCGGCTAAGTTAAGGTTTGTAGGTTGAGGGGCTCCAACTTCCTGCATATTCAATTGGGAGGTGAATCTCAACAAGTCTTATTTTTAAGAATTTTGGTGGAATTATATTTTGTCAAGTTTTATAGACTTGATGAGTGTCAGTGTTCCAATATTGACCCAATGAATGCCAAAATTTTGCAGAATCATATTGTAATTTTCTTATGCTCATAAGAACCAAGATAGTGAGGAAAATGAGTCTCAAATTGCTATAGGATCATTTTTGGCTAGTTTTCTAACCAAGATAATGATGTGGTTGGTTTCATGTGTATGCTCTTTCATGCATATCTCAATGGTGGTCATTTTTTCATAGGTTATAGGGGGGATTTTTGCAATAGTCTTAGGGCATTGAAAATGAGTTTCAACTACCACCATTCACTCCCAACCACTCCTACAACTATTGGAGCTCAATCTAGGCACATTCCCTAACTGAATTTATGTCAATTTATTGTGGATCTAGGAAATTGTATGACACCCATACTTTATTAATCATCTATAGAGACTTTTCATGTTTAATGGAACCTTTAGCTTTCCATACTAGTGGATTTTTTGGGAAATTTATCTTGCAATTTGCACTCACACACACAACTCATCAATGTAGAGGTATGGTGTTGGTTAGGGAATGTTTTCTCACACTACTAAAATTCAAAATCAGATTTGTAGAGGATAAATTTCATTTGGACACTAGGTGAGGGTTGCGACTAGGATTTTCTAGTTGGGTCAACCCTCTGACATTCCCCTGAAAGATTGGAAATAGGTTTATCTACCTCAGCTCTATTTTCAAAAGAAGAAAAAAATAGAAGAGGATAATATTTTTATAGGGAGGGAAATTGTAGAGCTATCAACAACATAAAAGACTTGCAAGAAGCCTTAGATTTCAACTTTTAGCTTTGGGTATAGTTGTTTTTACATTGTAATGAGTTGTGTTCTTTCCCAAGACTATCACAACTTGTGTAAACTTTTAATTTCATTTAATTTATGGAAAAATCAACCTTAATTGAGTGTCTCCATGTGTATGTTCAATCACATTTATAAGGTGTGTTGATTAGTTCTTCAACCAGATGTTTGTAAAAATCCTTGTAAATATTTTTACATGGTATCTTTTTAGCATAATAAAGAAATGTATGGATATGCCTATGGATTAATAAGTAGAATCTCTTAATATTCTACAACCATTTATTATTTTTCTAAATGTGCATGTAGAGCCCAAATTTCTTGTAGGTTCAAAACAACATAGTCTTTTTGTGATTTATTGATTAGGATATCACCTAAGTTTTTGTTATCTTATATTTGGTTGAATCTAGTGACACTACTACCCAATGGATGAGACACTAGTTTGTAACTGGTTCTCTTCCAATAATCCTCAACACACAATTTAAAACTCAACAATTTCAAACACCTTTCAATTTTATGTTTTTGTGTGTTTTATTGCCTTGTCTAAAAGTATATAACATCTAAGGGTTTATCATATAGCTTATATTCAAGCACTTGCATGGAAGATTAGTTTTTGAATCGATGCTTAACTTCATACCTTCAAATAAGCACATAGGTGTATAGTGACTCCTATATAGGGATACACTATGAAGTGGGTATTGTTTGTTGTGAAGTGATCACTTAGCCTATCAACCATTCATTCAAAATATTAGAGAAAAACCCTCTTTGTCTTATAGAGTTGAAAGTGAAGGAGGTCTTACCCACCTCAAGAATTGGTCCTTAGTTTCCCAACCTAAAGACAAGTTTATGGTGATTTTCCTAGGTTTGATGCCCCTGACACTTGGAAAAATATCAAACCTTATGGATTTGGGGATCACATTTCAAATCACTTATAAATTGGTATCATTACCAAGGATTAGATAAACTAATAATCAAATTAAAGACCCAATTTACACAACAATCATAGTGCGACCAAGGAAATATAGTTATTTGGTTTAAAATTAGAAGTTGTTGATTTTGATTATTTTTCCTTTAGGGAGTGATGACTCTGCCAAAGGAAGATCCAAAAAATTAGTGTGAAAAGATAAATAATGGACAAGGATCAACGGTCCAAAGGTCAAGAAGTGTCTAAAGCTAGTTTTACTAGTGTAAGTAGGCAATAAGAACAATGGAAAGACAAAAATCCAAGTCACTTATATGTAATCCAAGAGATACTAAAAGAGCAAGTACTTTAGGTAGAAGGTCTACTTATAAAATTTTTGACCAATATACATTAGATGATTTAGCTAACAATCTAGTTAGAATAACTAGAAGAACTTTCAAAAGATATTATACAAGGTATGGAAAAAAATGAATTCTAGTGCAAAAAACATAAATGAAAGTTCGCCTCTAATTGAACTCAAAGAAATATTGTGCTTCCACCTATGAGAAATCAAAGGAAAGGAATGCATGGTATTCCTTAGACTTTGGAGCATGAGGTAGAAACATCATTTAAATATGTTGATCAAAATATTTAGTTGGAAATTGAGTGCAAAAAGAGGGAATTAGATCAACATGATCTTATTGATCATATTATAGAAAAGAAATGTGAGATAGAGGCACAAATTACATTATAGCAGGCCTAATTATCTCAATAAGACTTTTTATTGAATCAAAAACAACAACCCATATAAAATGGTGTTCCATAACAAAATTTAGCTCAACCAAAAAATATAGTGCATGTTTCAAAAAGTGCCTATTGTTCAATAAAACCAACAACCTAACCCCCCACAACAAAATGTAATACAAAATGTTGGGGTTAACCTTGAAAGATAGGCTCAGAGATTTGTACTTATGAGGAAGCCATTAGGACTAGAAATATACAAATAGTGAGATTTTTGTGGCATTCCTAATTATCCCAATACAATCCAAGTTGAGACCATAGGGAAGACTCCTAAATTCCAAAGAAATAATATTATCACTAATAAGGATCACTTAAGACACTTCATTGATGTCACTAATGAGTATGAAATTGAAGATGAAGATGTCATGATGAAACTCTTTGTGTATTCATTGGAAGAAAGTGAAAAGGAATGGTACAAGAGTCTTCTAAACAATAGCATAGACTCATGGGATGAGTTTATGAGGTTCTTTTGACTACAATATGGTGAAAGAGTTGACCCAAATTTTCCAAGCCATGAGTTGACTACAATTAGAAAAGGGATAAATGAGTTGGTTGTTGATTTAAATAGTAGGCTTATCATGATAATGAGGAAAGTGCCTCTCTAGGTAAGGTCAAATGAGCCTATGTGTCTTGTTCTATATTGCGGGGTATTTTATTCTGACTTGGGTTATTTGTTGAGAGATACAAAATGTCAAATCTTGATGGAAGCTTATGCAATGGTTATCAACATAGAAAGCAATTTGAAAGCTTCTAGGAAAGACAACAAGAGGGTTAATGTGAAACTATTGAAACCAAATGCAACAAATTCCAACAAGTCTCTTACTGCTAAAGAAAAATTTGACAAGTTGATGAGAGCAATGAAGGACTTCTCAAATAAAGTTGTGAAGAATAAAAAAGGTATGCCTTCTAATATTTCCCCTACACATTTCAATGAAGGTCAAATACTCCATACTATTCCTTATAATTGTGGTTGGTCTACAAAATCTAGAGGTAATGACAAACTAGTACCAAGAAATTCAAGCCAAGGGTATCAAGACAAACACACCCCTAATCCCTTGAGAAAGGATCATGTGAATCTTCAACAATATTCATTCTGGTGTGACATTATTTTCCTCATGACCAAAACAAGTGTGTTGTTGTAGATGCACTTGATGATGAAAAATAATTCCAAGAACATGAGAGTACACCTAAATGTTTTAATGATGCAAATATTGACCAAATAGATATCTATGAAGGTGAGGAATTCTTCCAAAATTATTTTGACAATCATTACGTTCCCCATGAATTTCTAAACAAAGATTTTGAACAACTCAAGGAGCATATGAAGCTAAGGTATAATAGAGAAAATCCTTCTAAAGAGGACATTAGAGCTCATATCGAGGCTATTGTCATTCAAGTACATAGTGATTATCAACTTAGAAACAGGAAAGTAAGTGCCAAGGATAAATTTGAAGTTGTTTCTACTCCAAATGTGCCAACTACACATTTAAATAGAGAACAAAAAGTAGAGCATAATGTTGATAAAATAGAAAATAGGTCTATAGGAAATTCTTCACCAAGAAATAAGATGCATTTATCAAATGCAACCCATCAGAAAGTATATGTACCAAAACTAAAATGTGTTGATTCTTTAACCAACAATGTGGGAAATCAACAAACTGCTGGAAATAATGGCAAATAGAAAGCAATAAAGGAAGTTGGGAGAGTACTCAATAAAAAGCTAATTATTGCAAATGATCAGGTAATGTCATTCATACCTAATACCAATGCTATTAATGTTCCATCTTCCAATCCTTTTTCCACATATTAGCCTATTGACATGGCCTAGACCTTCAATCAATTAAAAGTTCAAGTACCAATTAGAGAGTTACTAAGGATTCTTGAGCATAGGGAAAGGAAATTGTTGTATCTCAATGCCCCTCCCATATTTGATTAGCTTGAGGAAGTTACAACTACTCCCAAAGACAGGTTAGAAAAATTCAATGTGCAAGAGGCCACTAAGATTTATTTGGGTATTGTTTTTACAAAAAGCAAACAAACTATAGATTCATTTTATACATTTTTGTTGATAAATGGTTGTCTAGTTCATAACTGTATGTTAGATTTTGGAGCATCTAGTAATGTGATGCCATTTCAAGTTATGAACCACTTAGGACTACAATTTTCTAAATCTTATGATAAATTTTATGCCATGCATTCTTGTGAGGTAAATGTGATTGGAATTTTAAATAGTGTTCCAGTAAAACTTGTTGCATACCCAAGGTAAATTTTTTCAATGGAAATTATCTTAGTTTCCTATCCAGCTAAGTGGGGTATGTTATTGTTTAGGAAATGGGAAAAAGCAATGGGTGGTAGACTTTAAATGGACTTGGTGTATGCTAACATGATCCCACTTTGTGGAAAATATTTCCAATTGCACAGGGAAAAGAAAATGTTGATCGTTGTAGAAAAACCCAATGAACCAAAGAAGGAGGTTTGTTACCATGATGTAGATCTTGACTTCCTAGTGGGATACTATGATGATGAAAATGATAGGCAATTTGCTTCTGATTTGTTGCCCCCGCATTTTCATCCAAAAATTAATAGACTTTGGAATATGCATTTTGATGGGGCATGTTCAAAAGAAGGTAATGATGCTGGAATTTTATTGGTATCCCCTGGAGGAAAAATTTGCAATTTCACTTTCAAACCAAACTTTGAGTGCACTAACAATGTGGTAGAGTATGAGACTCCCCTTCTTAGTTAAAATATGGCATCAAAATATGAAATCAAATGCATCAAAGGCTATGATTTTTCAAAGCTTATAATATCTCAGTTTAGAGGCATGTATACTGCAAAAGAAAGGAGAATAAGAATGTATAGGAACATAGTTTAGGATTCCATTGAAGCTTTTAATGCATTCAAAATCATGGTGTAAAGAGAAATTAATGTGGTTGTTGATGCACTTGCTACACTAGCTTCAAAATTTGAGGTTTTTGCTACCCCTAGTCACTATAAATATGATGTTAAGATTCTAACTAGGACCAAAAATCTTGATAACATATATAATTGACATGGTTTTAATGATGACCAACAAATTTATGAGTTTTTGAATTGTATAAATCAGTTTGAGAACCAACATATTGACTAGAAAACATGGTGGAAAAAGATGAAGAAGGTAAGGAGACTCTTTGTAAATGACATTATTCAACTCAAAACAAGTATGATTCCTAGAGGTCTTGTTGTTTTAGAAAGAACATTTAATAGTGTTGACTACTATAAAACTAAAAGTAGTATTATAAAATAAGAAGACATAGAGGGTGTAAATTGAGGAATTGAGACCACTCCCAAGATGATTTACATCGACAAGACATTAAAAAAGCAAAGAAGAAAATGTTGATTACATTTCTTAAAAAGTATAAAAAGTGTTTTGCTTGACCTATTATGATGAATTAAAGGCTTACATGAAAGATTTATTTCAACATGTCATTCCATTGGAACCTAATGAAAAACCATTCAGGAAAAATCAACATCCTATCAACCCTACTCTTTCCCCTCAAATGCAAAAAGAGTTGATGAAGTTGAAAGGAGGTATCGTCAAATTGATTAGACATTTTGAATGGGTATTTAACATTGTTCTAGTTAGAAAACAGAATAGATACATTAGTTTGTGTAGATTTCAAAAATTTAAACATTAATTGCCTCAAGGATAACTATTCATTGCCTAGTATGGATCATTTACTAGAACAGGTAACATGTTTAGATTTGGTTTTTATGATGGATATCTTCTCATGTTATTATCAGTTTATGGTCAAGGAGTCCAAGCAACACAAGACAACCTTCACCATGCCATGGGGAACATTTGTTTAAGTTCGAATTTAATTTGAGTTGAAGAATGTTGGAGCCATGTTTCAAATGGCCATGTATGTTGCATTTGTAGTCATAATAGATGGAATAATGGTCATCTACTAAGATGAATTGATTGCGTACTCCAAGGATCAAAATGATCATTGCAAACACTTGGAGTTAGTCTTCCAAAGATGTTTGGAACATGGGATATCATTGAATCCCAAGAAGTGAATCTTTGGTGTAGAAGAAGGAAAACTCCTTGGGAATATTATGTCTAAGGAAGGGGTAAGGATTGATCTAAAACATGTCAAATCCATAGACCTCATCCCACAACCCAAAATAGTGAAGTTAGTCCAATCTTTCTTTGGGAAGATAATATTTTGTTGGAAGTTTTGTCCCCAACTTTGTTGAGAAGATGAAGGAAATTTCTAAATTATTGAAGAAGGGAAAATCTTCTAACTGGGATAAGGAATCAATTGATTCCTTCTTAGAAATAAAGGATGCACTTAAGAAAGAACTAGTGCTGACAATTCTAGACTATTCTAAACCTTTTCAATTGTTTTCTTTTTCATCTTTTTACACAATTACTATTTGTTTATTACAAAAAAATGAAGATGGATGTGAACAAACAATGTCTTTCTTTAGAAATCAATAAGAGATATTGAACTAGATTATTCAGTGATGGAAAAATATTCCTATGCACTTGTTAAAGTTGTGAAAAATTTCAAACATTATTTTATAGGGGCCAAAATCACTGCTTGTGTGCCACACACAACTGTTAGAGATATTTGTACAATAGGAAGCATCAAGAAAAAGATGTAGGTTGAATAACAAGATCCAAGAGTATGACATGAAGGTGCAGACTATAAAGTTAGTTTGGGGTCAAGGCCTAGAAAATTTAATGACATACAAACTTAACTATATCTAAAGTAAATTCAGTAAGTTCTCACCTAGCTATTGTCCCATGTCAATTGAAGGAATGTCCTTGGTATAAGGACATAATATTTTATTTAGAGGACTTGAATTGTCCTCCTGAGTTGAATGATAAGAAAAGAATGCCTTTAAAATTAGAAGCTCAGAGGTATATACTATTGGAAGGAAAAATTATGTTGAGAAACCTAGATGGTGTGATCTCAAGATGTCTAGGTGAAGAGAAATCAGTAAAAGTTATCGAGGAATGTCACCATGGATTATGTGGTGGAAATTACATGTCAAAGACAACCTCTTATAAAATTATGAGAATTGGATATTGGTGGCCTACATTATTTAGGGATGTGGCAAAATTTGTAAAGAAATGTGATGCTTTCCAAAGGTTTTTAGGCAAGATGAAATTTTTAAGTGCTCTTCCCCTCACAACTATTTAATTTGAGGTGGCATTATAGTAGTCAGGTATTTATTTCATAGGGGAAATAGTAGAAAAATCTAGCAATGGTTACAAATGAATATTGGTGGCCATTGATTACTTTACCAAGTGGGTAGAAGCAGCCCCTACAAGGAATGCAACATCAAAAGTAGTGACTAAATTTTTTTAGAATAATATAGTGATCAAATTTGGTCTATCATCTAGAATTATTGTTGATAATGCAATGTGTTTCAAATACAAGTATTTTTTTGACATGTGTGCACAATATGGGATTTTTTTAATACATTCATCACCATATTATCCATAGGGAAATGGAAAAATTGAGTCAAGAAACAAGAGCATCATGAATATCTTCAAAAGACTTTGGATGCTAACAAGAAAAGGTGGAATGATAAGTTAAGGTTTTTTGTTTGGGAAAACATAATCACATAAAAGAAGGTTGTTGGGAGGAGTCTATTTGAACTAGTATATGGTGTTGAATCCAAAGTTCCAATTAGCCTTCATTTTCCTATGTATAATTTTCCACAACAAATTGAAGGAGAAGAAGAAAGTGCAATTTCTCAAATAATTAATGAGCTCATTAAACCAGAAGAAATGAGAAGGGATGCCCATTAAAGGAATCTAATAAAATAATAGAAAATAAAGTACCTCTTTGATAAGAATATTTCCCAAAGAGAGTTTTAGATTGGGGATCTTGTCTTCATATGGAATTCCATATTAGAAGGCAAAGGCAAGCATGGAAAGTTTGATACATTGTGGGTTGGGCCTTACCAAATTAATGAAGGATGCGGTCAAGGAAATTTTCACCTCAAAAGTATGGATGGAGATTACCTAGAGATTCCAGTCCATGGTCAACACCTAAATCATTATTTCTCTTGAGGGTTTAAGGTTTTGAAAACTTTTGTACATAACTTATATTCCTTATTTTTTCCTTGTACATATGTTCAAGTGTCTTTTGAGAGTTATTCTTGTTTTGTTGTGACTTTTGGTTTACCTAGAGATATGAATATTTTCTATGCTTGTAAGAGGCACACGTCCCCAACAAAAGCCAATGTTGGCACCTCAAAAATCATGAATCCTATTTCATGCCTTAGCAAGATTTTCCCAAAATTATAACTAATCTGAGATATTTGATAGGGCTGAAATTTTTTAGCAACAATGAATAGAGCATGACAAATTAGGCTTGATTTCCTTTTGAACCTTTTTGAAATTAACTAAGGGGTAGAATTTATGCCCATGTGGATTTTGGTCTTTCATCTACACATCCTCATCTTCTCCACAATAGTGCAGTTCAACTTTTCTTTTCCACACTTCTCCTATTTGCTCTTGTTTTTCTACAATGAGGTTTAAATGATGAAAATTTGACTAAGTGTTGGTTTGTGGAATTTGGGGGGTAAATTTAACTTCACCTTTAGTGTTTTATCTAGTTCATGTTCATTTTTCCTACAATATTGGTCAGATAGGTCCATTAGGCTATGTGGACCTTCCAGTTTGAATTAAATGTGCTTAAGTTAAAGTGCCATTATTTTTTCCACATGTCTACTTGTAGATGGTTTTCCCATAAGCACATTGGAAATAAAAAATTCAACTAAGTTCAAATGTGTTGGAAGATGGGGTCCATCTTCCTACATTGCTAATGCCATTAGGTTCTACAGGTTAGATGATGTGAACTACCATTTTTAAGTGCACTTGATTGGTTCAAATGGTTTTTTCTACTTGGGTGGATGAAGAAATTTTTTTCATGAGTGCACTTGGGCCAAGCTTTTCCACAAATTTGTTTGTGTGGGAATTAGGTCAGCTACTTGTTTGTGGGTTTTTTTATGTTGAATTGAATGTGTGTGTTGACCTATTCAAATGGGTTTTTCTGGCCAGGGTATATGGAGGTAGAAAACTTGTAGTAAATTTGTGGTTGCTTATCTTCAAGAAGTTTTGACAGTTTGAATAAGTGCAAAGGCTACTTTCACATGAACTAGGTCATGATGCCTAAGTTTTAGGTGCTAAGTGTCATCTAGAGAATTCCCTTAGATCCATATCAAAAATTTAAAATTCAACTAAATGTGGAATTGGATGATCTTTTTCATGTCGAAGAGGGCCCGAATGAGTATGTGTAGATGTGTTTTGATCCAAGTTTTGAAAAAAAAACAAGTTATAGCCTTGTAGAGTTTCTTGGTCCATCAGAATAGTTGCGGGTTAGATAGCTCCATCTACACTTGTGGGTCTAAGAATTTGAACTAAACTTTCATTGGTGTAGTTACTGTTGATTTTTTGGCAAGTTCACTTGGGGTTCTATGTTCCACAAGTGCATCAAATTTCTTCAAATTGACTAAGTTAAGGTTTGTGGTCTAATGGGGCCCAACTTTCTACATGTTTGACTAGGAGGGAAATCTTTGCACATCTTTGAAGGAATTTTGGTGGCATTTGGATTTTGTCAAGTTTTTAAAACCTAATGAGTTTTAGTGTTCCAAGATTGACTCAATGAATGCCAAAATTATGTAAAAGCATATTAAAAGTTTTTTGTGCTCATTGAAACCCAACTAGCGAGGTGGATGTGGCCCAAATCTGCATAGGATAATTTTTGGTTGGATTTCTTGCCAAGATAATGATGTGATTGGTTTCCTATGTATGTTCTTCCACACACATCCTAATGGTGGTCAATTTTTTGCAAGTAGATAGGGGAGATTTTTTGCAATAGTCTAAGGGCATTGAAAATAAGTTTCAACGACTAGCATTAACTCCCAAGTAGTCCTACAATTGTTGAAGCTTCATCCAAGTACATTCCCTAACTACATCTATGTTATTTTGGCATAGATCTAGGATATTGTATGGCACCCATACTTCATTAATCATTTGTAAATACTTTTCATATTTTATGACACCTCCAGCTCACTATTACCAATATATATAGAAGGTGATTTCTCCTATAGTTTGCACTCACATGCATGACTCATAAATGCAAAGGCATGGTGCTATTCAAGGAATATTTTCTCACACCTCCTAACATTCAAAATGAAATTCGCATAAGATATATGTCATTTGGAAACTAGGTGGGGATTACGGCTAGAGTTTTCTAATTGGGTCGACCCTCAAACATTCCCCTAACAAATTGGCCATAGGTTTTATTTTCCTTAGCTCCATTTTTAAAAAAGAATAGAAGAAAAGGATGATAATTTTACAAGAAGAGTAGTTGCAGAGCTATCAATAGAAGAAATATACTTGCAGCAAGCCTTAGGTTTCAACTTTCACTTCTAGGTATAATTGTTTTTATATTGTAATGAGTTGGGTTCTTACCCAAGCCTATGATAACTTTTGTAAACTTTGAAGTTCACTTGATTGATGGCATAATCAACCTTAATTAAGTGTCTCCTTTTGTATGTTCAGTCACATTTCTAAGGTGTGTTGATTAGTTCTTCAACCATATGTTTGTAAAATCCATGCAAAACTTTTGCATGATATCTTTTTAAAATAATAAGGAAATGTATGAATGTTCCTAAAAATTACCAAGTAGAATCCCTTAATATTCTATAGCCATTTATTATTTTTTTAAATGTACATGTAGAGCCCAACTTACTAGTAGAATCAAAACAACATAGTATTTTGTGATATCTTGATTAGGATATCATCTAAGTTTTTGTTATCTTATGTTTCGTTGAATCTAGTGACTCTATTTCCTAATGGATGAAGGCACTGATCTATAACTAGTTTTTTTCCCACAATCCTCAACACATACTAAACGTGCGCAACAATTTCAAAAACTTTACATTTATGTTTCTGTATGTTTTGTTGCCACATTTGAAAGTATTTAACATCTAAGGGATTATCATACATCTCATTTTCAGACACTTGTATGTCATATTTTTTGTTCAATAGATTCTCAACCTTATACTTCAAATAAACACATAATAATATAGTGACACCTACATAGGGATACATTGTGTAGTGGGTATTGTTTACTATGAGGTAATCACTTATAATATCAACCATTAATTCAACTTTTTTTGGAACAACCCCCTTGGTTTTATAGAGAGAAATGTGAAGGACTTGCCAACCTCAAGAATTGGTCCTTAGCTATCCAAATTAACGATAAGTTTATTGTGATTTTCCTAGGTTTGATGCTCCTAGCACTTGGAAAATTATCAAACCTTAGGGATTTGGAGTCATAGTTCAAATGACCAACATGTTCTTCATAAGGATCATTGAAAGGTAAATGTTGATCAAGACCATTATGTTGAGATATCATACAAGCTATGCAACTTGAGGTTCTTTAGGTCTCATATCTTCATAAGATGTAGAATGAGAAGATATATAACTAGCTACTCAAGTATTGCTTCTCTTTTCTCTTGGTTACTCTATTATGTGAAGCTTGTATAGATCATGTGTGTCATCTTTCAACTCATATAATAAATGCTTAGGTTTCTTTGTAAATGTATCCAATATATAATATCTCAAATATAATACAAGTTTATAATGAGGCCTATCAAATTTTACCACTTTACCTTCGTGTATAAATTTGACACATTGACATAAAAGTGAAAGAATTATTTTATATTATTTTATCTGAGGTCTACTAGTAACACATGTAAAATCTATATGAATAGAGTTAAATGACATAACACCAATAACTCTTTTGAGCCAATAGTCATCAAATGTAAAGTGATGCATCCTAACATTTCAATCAAAATATCATTGATCATCTTCAATGATACTAAAAAATGTTTATAATCCAAACACATACTATGAATTTTAAATAAAATATATTCAAATCATATGTTTTTTATTAAGGTAAAATAGGTTTTAAAGGGACTCAAAACCCTTAAAAAAATGTTGTCTACAAAGTATCCAAAGATAAGCATCAACAAACAAATAGGTTTTACAAGGCCCTGAAACCCAAACACAAGAAGTTGTCTATAAAGAAAACAAGGATAACTGACAACCTACCAAGAAAAAATAGCTAAAAAGAAGAGACAAAAATCTAATGCAACTCTTTAAGAGTATTTACCACTTACAACTACTATTGGTAGAAGCTCTGATGGAGATTCACCAGATTGAGCAAATCTTTTTTTTCCTCTCAAGGAAAAATTTCTTCTTACCCTTGGTACAAGTTCTTGGCCCTTGCTATTCCATAATGGATTTTTTTCCTTTGGCCCTATTCTCCTTCTTAGACTTCTCACTAGCATTGGAATCATCAACAACTTGATCTTCCTCAAGTTCTTTCAGTTTTTATGTTAGAATACGAATGCCTTCTACACTATTTTAAATTGTGCACTAACTAATTTTAATAATATGCTCCAAGTTCCAGTTTAGCTGTAGCATCTTGTCTTCCAGACCCTTTACAAATCTCTCATAATCCTCTTTCATTAGATTGATTCCAAAATCATATGTTATACTAGCATGAAAAATCATTAAAAATTTGAGCCGTGAGGTACCCTTAAAACTTCCAATGATATAATAGACCATCATATTTATTTCTTGGGATTTTCTAATAAGAAAATGTAATTAATGGAGTAGCATGAGAGGAAGAAGATTATTTCTAGAGTGTCTAGTACCCAAAAAATAATTTATATGTGATTGTGCATTAAAATCAATATAACAATAATCTATTTAGTATCTCTATTAACATTGTTTGTGCCATTGCAAGAGAATCATGCTCTTGAGATGCCTTGTTGCTTTAAAAAATAGTTGGAAATATATTAGTATAAATCTTGAAATTTTGATTAGAGGGAACAATCAAATGATTTCTCCTACCATTGAAACACTCTATAATGATCATGTTATTACTAATTAAATCTTGTAATTTGTGTTTTAAACCATGCAACCTTGAATGTGTTGTCCATTAAATCTATGGAAGTTGCAAAATGCATTCTCATTAAAGCTATTAAAGTTATCCCTCTAGCTATTCAGATCTAACATATGCATACATGGAAGAGTAAATGATTTAGAGCTCAAAAAACTTTGAACCAAATGTCAAAAGGCTCTTGCAACTTTAGTAAAATTTCTAAAATTATGAAGCTTAAAATATGGCAAATTAGAAGTATTAACCACATGATACAAAGTTTCCTTTATCTATTTAAAATCATTACTCTTTGAAAAAATATTGCACTTTTAGAATTTAGAAGGGTAATAAGATGTGGAAAAACCATGAGAAGATAAGTTATACCTAAGCACATTTGATGCAAATAATTTCATTTCAAGATTCTTTATATGAGTACAAATTTTCACAAAAGAAGAAAAGATACTCAAGTACACACTATTTTTGGTGGTAGGAAGAAGTTCTTTAAGAAATATGTGTTGGAGTATGGGAAACACTGAGAGGGGGGGTGAATCAGTGTTTCAATAACCAAATTTAAATTAAATTATTTTTAAAAACACAAAACTTCTTTGTAATCATGAAAAGTTTAGTTTCAAGAAAGTACTCAAATGTGACAGCCAATATCAGATCTTTAAACCACATGAAGAACTCAAAAAAAGGCATAACACAAAAAAACCATAACACAGTATTTTCATGAGTGGAAAACCCTCATAGGGATAAAAAACCACTTGAGAAAATGCCTCACTGGCTTAATAAATTCCCACTGATTATAGAGCCTCATTGGCTACTTTTATGCCTCACTGACAAAGCCTCACTAGCTACAAAAATGCCTCACTAGCAAAGCCTCATTGGATACAAGAATGCCTCACTTGCTTTTCAATGTTGCTACAGCCTCACTAGCTTTTCTAAGTTAGCAATTGCCTCACTAGCAAATACATAACAACTACCTCACTGGCAAATAGAACTACCTCACTAGAAAAATATCAAACTTGTCTCACAGAATTGATCTTACAACACAATTTTCAATCACGAAGAAATACATTACAGAGGGTTTCTCTATTTCACTACAAATCATTACAACTCTCAAAATCAATACATTCAATATTCTAAAGGTTCATTGAAACTGGAACCTATAAAAATTAAAACATATCAACTTATTTTTCACTGTTCTTGCATTAAAATTTTACAAAACAAATTTCTATATTATATTCTTGAATGATAACTCTTATCAAAGCTCTCATATGCATTGAACCAAAACTAGATGATTGAGTCACCTTTTTATAGCAATTCACATAACAATTTCCATCAACTACCTTTTGAATAAACTACCACAAGTAACATGTATAATTGTTTTTAGAACCCCACGTGGTGCAGCATTTTTCATGCTTTTACTGTTGTAGATTAAATATAGATTTTTTACAATATAAAATATTTGTAACATGTATAAGCAACCCGACAAGACAAGTATGCAGTCTAAAGACAAGGTCTATACAAATGAAATAACAACCCTTTTCAAGACATTAGGGATATCAATGTATTTGATAAAAACCCCTGCCCTAGTAGCACCAAATGCAACACACAACCTCGGTTCACCATTTATAACCAACAAGTAATTTTGACAAGGTTGTGCCCTAGTCGACACCAAAGAAAATACATAGCTCTTACAAATGCTTTAGAAACAACTCTACGTTTTGAAACCTCATGCCCTAGTAATGAGTAATGCATAAACCAATACCATAGACATGTGTGACATGAATAGACAACCCAAAAGTGACTAAATTCATTGAAAAACTATAATTTTAAACTATCATCTTCACAAGTAAGCATCATATCAATTTCAAGGCTCTTATTGCAAAGACCAAACATGGACTGTCACTAACTTCTCTACAATTGAAAGCATTGTATTAGCAATGTTGTAAAGTCAGTCATGACACTGGTATTGCACTATCATTTCTCTATGATCATACTGCTATGTGTTTACAAGTAAATACAATGATCACGACCATATGTAAATTTGTTGGAAAAAACAAAGTTAATGGGCAGCTAGCATTGTCACTGTTATAGACAAGATTCACCAACAAGTAATATGGAAGATAAAGCAACTGAACATCCCAATCTACTATGTTTCCATTTGACAACAAAATTGCATAGCCAAATAAGTAACACATCACATTGTCACCTAGGATTTCACTATCAACTTTAAGAGTTTATCTTCTTGCAAACTAGTCCACTATTATCCTTGATTGTTAAAGACTTGCATGAATTTTGATAGTTGTCATATATATATATATATATATATTCATATTCCAAGTCTACCTTTCAAGCCATAAGGGCATGTGAACCCTACTGATTGATCTCCTTTTAAGAATTGGTTATTGTCAACTTGAAATAGGATGTGGATGTATTATGCTGTAAAGTTTTCATAAACGACAAAAACTCTATCAACTCATCAACTTAATGACAATCTCTGAATGACGAACAACCATTCTGACATGAAAAGCATGAAATGGAAGAACATTACCTTTTAAATCATCAAGTAACAACTTGTCACAATTTTTGTATCAACATAATGGTTCTGATAATAATCCCTACACTGTAAAGACACAACCTATTTATTGTTATCTAATGGGTTTAAATAATACCTCTAAAAGCATCTACCCCTCAACTCAAGCTCCTATTATGCACTTATAAATGTCACTTGTGTCATATTCACAAGCATAGACTCATCCTTCTCCTAGTTTTGCTTTCTTCTCCAAACCTTTTAAATGCTTGTCTTCTTGGGATGTTTCCTTCTCCAAAATTTCTTCTTTGGTTTCTCAAACCTAGTTCTACAGTGCTTTGCAACATGACCATGGTTATGACATTTATAACATGTTACATTCATATTCTCAGGGAATGCATATTGAATCCTTTTATACCTTCTTCTACAATAGCTTGCTTTATGCCCATAACCATTACATAAATAACAATAACTAGGAAATGAATAACTATACCTCATCGATTGACCTTGCGAAGTAGGTGGAGATCGTGTTAACCAATTGGCTCTACTTCTTGCTCTATTGATGTCCTTGAATTGTCTTCTATCAACAGTCTTAGGGGTAGCAGAATGATAACTTAAGTCTATTTTCATTCTTGGTATTTTTCTAACTCTATAACTCTATCCTTCTACAAAGCCTGCACTAGTAACATCCTTGTGATGTTTCTACTTACTTAACATCTCATTCAACTTGTTGGTGCTCATCAAATTTTTGATTCTTTTCTAACTGCTTTCTGACATTCTCAATATCTTTTCTTAGAGAGACTATTTCTCCTTCTAGTTTTTGACATTCAACTATTTTGACTTCCAAATCAAACCTTGTCATATCTGCTATCCTCTTGTTTTCTTCAATCCCTAATTTCATATTGATAATCAACTCATCTTTTACAGTGTTTTCTTTTAACAGAGAATTTTCCCCTAGTTGTGTTCTTAGAGACAACACTTCAACCTCTATCTTTTGACAATATTCTACTTTGGTTTGCAACTTCATGCAAGTTGCTTCTTCAACTTTTCTGGACTCTTCCAATTTCAATTTTAGATCTTGATTCTCCTTTCTGAGTTTCTCAATCTCATTAAGGGCATAAATAAGTTCACCTTCAAAATCAATTTCACATTCATTTTCATCAAACTCTTGTTCAAAATCACTCACTAAGTGATCTCCTTCTTTGTCTACACTCTTCACTACAAAATCATCTTTTGTACTAGGTTTAAGTGGTGTTTGTTGTTTAGCATTCTGCTAGGCATTTCTTTTTTCTCTATTTTTTTTACTTTTTTCAAAATTAGTACTCCACTACTAGGAACCCCTAAGTTGGTTAGACTTATGCAATGGTATGGCTCTAATACCACTTGTTGGATCATAATAAAGAAACCATAAAACATAGCACGGTTACAAAGAAGTATAGTGCCTGCCATAGTATAGAAGACTAATCATATATGCCAACTATGAAGATCACTAGCATAGCAAAATATCCATGATGCAAAAACATGAGAAGAACCATACAAGAGCATCACATATACATTGTGAAGTAAAATTGTTTGAAGATAGAAGTTGAATAGCAACATAATGAACCACCAGGGGTGAATGATAATCTGTGAAACTCCCCTTGAAACCATGAACCATGAAACCAAGAAGATCATCTACTCCCTCTTAGAGTAACAATGAAATAAAACTGACAAGAAGAGAGTGCAACTTTGCTAATTCTCAAGCAAAGAAAATATTATGCAACATGGCACTATACCATGCTATCTTCAAGAAATGTTTTGCATTGTGCTTTGTACTTCAAGATGTTGTCTGATAATATGAAAGTTGAATCGACATTGTAAGGGAACCAAAAAAGATTAACTCAAATAATGTATTAACAAAAAACTTATCCACTACATACATGTAGATCATGCAAATATATTGTTCACAAACAATGTATGCACCAACACTGGTATAATCCTAGGCAGTGCATTTATATCATTGTCTTGAATAGTAGAGGAAGAACATTAAAATACCAAGTTGCAAGGTCAAATGTTGAAAGATCATAGTCCACTATTCCCAAACTCAAAAACACTATCCACAAGTTAATGCAACTTCACTATCACTGTAGTAGCAAGGATGACTTGATAGATTGTCATGTAGCATTATCACTGTACTTGATCACAATACTTGCATAACAAATCAAGTGATCTTCATGCTAAACACCAACATGAGTGAATAAAAGAATGTCAAAATCATAAATGCCTGATTGCATCAAGAAGTAAGCCAACCATACAACACTGTCTCAACTTGAAAGGATTATTAAGTTCTCATTTATCATTGTTCATTATCACTATCCCTACACAATGTATTTGTGTGTTACTATTCAGGCTTCAAACACACTATGCTAGTCTAAATAGTCACATTATTATTGTCCAAGGTATTCAAGGAACTCACCGTCCACACACAGTACCAAGCATGAACCAACCAAACTCTGCCATCTTGACACTTGTATTTGACTTTGTACATTGCCACTACAAACCAAATGCAAACCACTTTCAAGAAGTTATTATTAAAGAGAAAGAATTCTTTGAGTCTGACATAGGAAGACATGTTTCTATCATGAGATGCCAAACATTATTTGAATTCCAATCTACTAACCTTACTTAAGAAGCCAAACTCTCATATACTAAGGTATTTCACAAAAGAAACATTGTATGGGGACCCATATCAACCTCTATGCATAAAAAAACTTTTAGATATACAATCAACTAGGGTTTGCACAAAAACACCATTTACCTCTTTTGAAAACAACTCAGACTGAAATGAAGAACAATGTCACCTAGAATAACAAGGAGAAATCTGCTTGAAACCATTTCCCCATCCTTTCTTGCCCCATACCACTTAACCTTCCAAGTTCCTTCCTACCCTAGCTTGGCCTTCAAATGATACCTTGTGTTTTGCAAACTATTAATCATTTAGGGCAAACAATAACAATACAATGTGTCAACATTATAACCTTTTCACTCTACAAAACAAGACACCTATCATTGTGTTGATCTTTAATATCATAACCTTTATTTACATGAATGTAATAAACATCATGAAGTCCAATGCAAATAACCAATGCTTTGTGTCGGTTAAAACATCAAGTGCATCGAGTGTTAAATCAAGGTCTATGTCCATAGGAAATAATGTTGTTCAATATTTTATCAATGCTAATACATAGTCACCCAAAATATCAAACCAATGATGTTTCATGCTTTTCACGAGTGTATCAAGGTGACAATGTGTTTTGACATCAATGCCAAAACCACAATGTCAAAGGGGTCAACAATATGTTTTGTAGCTCACCATCATCTAGCTAATGCTTTATTTTACTAAATAATGATTGGAAGTAAATAGCATAATCATATGCATTATTTTCTTGGGAAGATTGAGTCAAAATAGTCTCTATTATTTTTAAGCTCATATTAACATACAAACGGTGTAGGAAAGTTGTGACTAGCTCATTCAAAGAATGCATAGAACCGCTCAAGTCAAAGAATAAAATCATTGAATAACATAATACTATAAGGTTCTAGGTATGCAACATTAAAATCTTGTAAATGGGTATTAGGATCTTTGTTTCCATGATATAACTCAATCTAGGTATAATTAAAATAGTAGGCAACAAGTAGGTAAGAACCTCAAAATCTAATAAAGTATGATGTGGAGGATTGCATGTAACAAATATCTGTTATTATGCATATCATCCACCTTCTTAAGTTGTGCAAAATCTTCCAATGGTGTATCTAGGGTAGATCTAGGAATATTAGTAGTTGAGAAGCATGGGAAATAATGGATGAAGTATAATGCAGATTATATGTAAGGAGTAATGTAATAGTGGTGAAAAGATAAGTCATGTTATATGGTGGAGTGGTTATAGGATGGGTGGGAGGAATTGTATGAGAATAAAATATGTGGGGAATGGTGCTAGTAGATGTAGGGGCAAAAGGATGTGGGATGAATTAAATACTAATAGAGAGAATGGTGGTGACTATGCTACATGGAGGAATGGAAGAAGTAGGGGCCATGTTAGGGGTGATAACATGAGTAGTGGTCATGGAAATGGTAGCTATGGAAGGAGAAGGATTATAAGAGGATGAAGGGTTGAGGAGGTTGTGGAGATACATAATAAGAAGAATCCATCAGAGTGCTAATACCATGAAGAATATCTATATCATATCAATCACGAACTAATGATTTATGTAAAACTTAGCCAATTATTGAGGAAAATAAATACACGTGAATTAAAAATTAATTATCTAATAAGGGAGAGGTCTTGCTTAGCTACATATGCATCATGATCATAATCTTGTCACTATTCATGATCTTCTAAATTATTCTCAAGTAATTATCTAGTAATGTAGTGTAGGAATAAATATCCCTTTTCACACTTAATTTGGGTAAATAATTAATATTAAAATGAACTAAATTATGCCTTAATTTATTGTTGTAATATGTGTTTTACATGATAAGGGCATGGTTTGGTGGTCAAGTCGCTTGGTTTTGGTGATGACCACCAGAGTTCAAACCCTTGTTGGGTCAAAGTGCTTGCAGGCCTTGTGCCTTTGCTGGGCCATTGCATTCACATTAAATTTAGGGCCTTATTAATTAAAATGGACTTAATTGTGCCTTATTTATGGTGTTGTAAGGTGTACATTTACACTTTCACACTAATCTAGGGATTTATTAATAAATTGAGGTTAATTATGCCTTAATTGGCCCCTTTAATTCAAATCCAAGCCTAATTAATTGCAATTTCTAAAAGGGTAAAACCTAACATCCATAAATGCCATGACATAACACTTAACATTGGAGAATGTGTGTCCTAGGTGAGTAACCTAAGACCTAGGACCTAAATTTCAAATATGTTTTTTGCGGCATTTCAATGATTTCAAAAGTGTTTTCACATGTCGGCTTGTGTTATTTCAATTTCAGGAATTAATGCTAACATATGTATAATAAGAGGTCATTTCACTATGTTTCACCTAGAAAATTCAAGTTATCTTAAGAGGACTTTCACAAGAGCATTATTAGGAGCATTCAAGAACATATTTATAATTGTAGCAATCAAAATCCTATTATCACATCAAATTCTTCTTGCATCATCCATGTTATTTGAGCTAATATTTTGATGTGTTCAAGATCTGTTTAAGCATTCAAAGGCATTGTTTCAAGTCAAGTTTCAAGATTAAGATCCACATCCATCGAAGCCATTTCATGCAAGTTGTAGATCCATATTCCAAGGTTCAAACAAGGGTTTGGTGAGTTGTGACATTGCATTTGTTCATTCAGCATTCCTTCATGTTATTTCATTTCATTACAAGGTTTAATTACCAAAATGGGGTTTGACCAAGGCAAACCCCCATTCACCAACAAAACAACAATTTTCCCTCTTGATGTGGGTTTTCAAATTTTAGGTGGAAGATCTCTTGAAGAACAAAATTGCAAAGTTGTCAAAGTTGTCATCATTCTTGCAATTTCATGAAAACTAACCTACAAGATTTATTTCTGGTTTTTTGACCATGATATTCAAGAATCTGGGAGTGCATACATGACAAAACAATACTCATAAATAAATTTTACAGATCCCTAGCCAAGGCCCATTCACCATAGGGTGAATCAGTCCTCAGTTTGCTTCAAAAAAGCACTTTTGGTGACTGGTACACATCACTTCCCATTCTCATATCTGCATTTTATCTTTTGGTTCCATCAAAATTGAGCTTAATCTATAATATGCAATTTATAGCTTGCATTTTTAGTTTCATTTGCTATTTTTAATCTTTCTCCCCAAAGTGTTGTTTAATGAGGACCTATTATGCCTTGCATAACCACCCCATTTTAAGCTTGTTTAAAATAGGCCCCTCTTGTTCTATTTTGTTTCCTTTGGCCTTTTGTTTCTTGCCTTGGCATTTTTTTTTTGTGTTGTTTTGGCAGACACGGAACCAGAATTGGAACCAAACTTGGAATTTCTTCCAAGTTCTAGTTTCCATTCCATTCCCAGTTTCGGTTTCGCCCCCTTTATGCTTGTTCTTTTTTATTCTGGCGGGCATGGGACGCAGAACAAAACTGAACTTCAGGACTTTTTCTAAAAGTTCTAGTTCTGGTTCCATTCTGGTTCTGGTTCCACCAGTTTCCTTTGTCTTGTTTGTTTTTCGTTCTTTTGTTTCTTTTGGCAGAAGCAGGACACAGACCAAAACCGAACTTTGGAACTTTTCTGAAGTTCCAGGTTCCGGTCCCGTTCCAGTCCTGGTTTCACCAGTCTTGTTTGTTTGTTTTTCCTTTGTTCTTTGTTTTTGGTTTTGGGGTGTTTTCTCCCCTTCTTTTTCTTCTTTCTCGTCCTTTCCTTGTTGTCACTTTTTATGTTATTGGAGGCGGGGTTGGGATGGAATCCGACCTTGAAATTTTCAAAGGTTTCGGTGTTAGATTTGGTTTTGTTCCCGCCCCCATTGTGGTTCGCCCGAGATTGGGTTTTGCTCTGATCCCGCTTGCGTTTGTTCCCGGGTTTCTTTGTTTTTTGTGGACGTTGAGCCGGAATGTGGGCTGAACTTGGGAATGATGGTTATTTCCATGTTTGGTTCCCATTCCAACTCCAATCCTGATTCCGATTTCATCTTGGCTCCACCCCTATCGGTATTAAAGGTAAGTATGTTTCTGGTTCAGATTTGGTCCCGCCTCCACCAGAGTTGAGTTTCTTTTTGCTAAGTGTAATTAAATGAAGGATATATGAAAGGTGGGATGAATGATGATATTTTCTATGTTTTAGAGGACTGATGAGGGCATTGTTTAGCAGGATTAAAGCATGTCAAGAACATATGATGTTGTTTCTCAAGGAAGTTTGTTGGAAAACGTACCTCAATCTTAATGGCATGAAACTCCTAAAGAGTAAAGTTGGTGAGACCCTCTGGATGTCTTGTCGACTAGCTGTTGTGTTCTATTCATTTGAAATGCTTAGGTCACCAAGACATTTTGATCGCCTTGAGTTGTTCTATCTCTCTCCGGAGAACTCTCGCCGATAGTTGTTCACAAGGTTAGCATCGGGGAGACTCTTGGCCGAAAGGTTTACATTCGGTATGATCTCCTGTCGATGGTTGAAGTCTCACCTATGGAAGGACACTTTGGTGTTACATGGAGGCTCGCTAAGACTCTTGCCGATAGTGTCGGTGGAGCATTGTAGCATCGGGGAGACATGTCTAGTGTCTCACCGACATGCAAGTATGTTTGGATGACTTCTGACCATCTGAAGATCCTACATGGTATGTGTTCAACCAATCAGAGGAAGCTAAAGGTGAATCATTGGCATTCAATCTATTGTGACCATTCCTGTGAGGAAGATCAACAGACTGTGAGCAATATGGATGTACTCTGTAATCGAAGATGATGATCGGTTTGGTGAACAGTGGTGTTCATTTGAAAAGATCTAGACAGGAAAGTCAGATGCTGCTTCTCAAGGGGGTCAACTTGCAAAAAGATCTAGAATGAGAGGAAAGCGTAAAGGATGAAAATCTGTGAGTCTTAATGATAGATGGGATGTCTGCTGGTGAAAGTAGATTGACATTAATGACAATGCTTCAGAGCATTCAAAGTAACTCTGCAAAGAAGTCTTGAGGTTGGACACGAGGGTTGTGAGTTAATGTGATGGTTGTAAAAGATTTGGAGACCATGCCTGAGAGTGATCCTTTGCCGACATGAATAGGGTATGCACACTTAATGCATCATTAACTTTGTTCAAACCCATTTTTTGTAACCGACTTATTTTGTAAACCCTAAAATAGGGGCCAACACATTTTTGGCACATTTTGTATATATGGCACTTTTGCCTCTTTGTAATAGAGAGATTTTTCTTAAGAGAGATTTTTAAGAGTGAGATACATAGACATAGATCCAGATCTTTTTCATCTTTTCAGTTAGGAATTAGCAAGTTAGGGTTAGAAGGTAGATAAACTCGAGGGTAGAGTAGGAGTTAAGTTCAGCAGTGGGAGGTGATGTATCTTCCAGATTCTCTTAGTATAGATGGAGATAATTCGAAGACATGGATTTTTTGTACACTGGTGATCTTGCCAGATTTGTAAATGTTGTTTATCTATTTCACCAACAATAGAAGCAACCAGATTTGAATCTACTTCATTTTGTGCTCTAGAATGGTATTTATCTTGGGTTAATTATTTGATTTGGAAAGCTTTTAAGGAATGACATTTTATTTTATGTTCTGTTTAAGTGATGATTTGCAATCTACTATTAAAGTTTGCACTGTGAATGAATGAAACTTTGTATTAATTACAAGTTAACTTTATTCTGTAGTTTCAGTTTAGGAATTCCTTGGAAGGTAACAAGTATGATTAATTGGATGAATCAACATTCTCTTTAGTTTAAAAACTTTGATCTATTTTTTTTCTATTTCTTTAAAACCACTAGTTAAAGTAGGTTTAAATATATGTTTGATCTTATAACAATCCAGAAGCTCAACACCAGCAAGCCCCTTAAACATTACAGCCATATTGACCACTTCACGAAATAGCAACATTGTGAACCAACATCAAAGACCTTGGGAGGTGATCAGTTTGATTGTTGATTGTCTTTTTCAGGAGAGGTGAGGTATTTCACTTTTATCTTACCTGCATGTTGTGGGTCAACTTGGCACCATCAACAGATCTAGCGCTAGAAGGAGGACCTAGAACAGCAAATTGGATAATATTGGGTTTTTCTCACCAGAAGGGTCCCATAGAGTTCTTCAATGAACTGAAAACCCACCACTTTTGATAGAACTCAAGACCCCAACAAGACACAAGATTCATAAGACTAGGGCAACTATTATACCACCCTTGTCGACTCTGCTCACTCCACCAGGCTTTTCACCAATACCTCGGTGGATACCTATCAATCCACCACCCAATCCATCTCAAGTGCCATTACAACTGGTTCAGCCCATCCAACAACTTGCTCAATCGGTATCACTGCCAAGACCTATGGCTTACTTTATTAATAACCCTTCACCATTAGGGACTATCCCTGGAGGTATATAGGATCTCCCAAAGAACCCAGAGAGGTTCTATCCCAAGTACATGCATGGGGAGTTAAGAAGTGTTGAGGAGCACATACAGGCATTTAAGGATGCCTGTACCTATGCTCAGGTGGCTCATCAGGACATTGTGTGCAGACTGTTCCCCTATTCGTTGGGAGACATTGCATACAATTGGTACCTGAACCTACCCCAAGGGTCGGTTCTAGGTTGGACAGATTTGGAGAACACTTTTATCAATCAGTTCAGGGTTTACGTAGACCCTGCTATCCTTTACCACCATTTTTCCACCATAAGAAAAGAACATCATAAACCGCTCCCTCTATTCAACACCAAGTTCCAGAGAATGTACCAAAGGTTGCAGGATCCTTACTTGGTGGCTGAGAATATTGCCATATTGGCATACTTAAGGGCTATGGACCCTTTAATTGGCTTGTTCTTGAAAAGGACCTATAATGCTAACGAAACTGATTCTTTGGCTAAGGTATATCATCTCACCATTCAGTTGCAACAACAAATCAGTCTACAATCTGGGAGTCTAGGAGGAGTTCTCCCTCCTTTAGGATACCCAATGCCCAATCCATCCCCTCTATTCAATACGGTCCCAGGGATGTCCTATTCCCAATACAGACCCATGTCTGAATTCCAAGCTTCACCTCCCTTGCCATTTTTTAACAATGGTCCCCATGATTCCTCCCAGCAAAATCAAAATTACCAAAACCAAGCTGGAGGATCAAGTTTAGTTAATCAATCTTTTGTTGTGAAGAATGTAGAAAATCAAAAGACTCTCCAACTGACCAACGAGATGGAGACTCTGAAAAAGACACTGTCTTAGATGTCTAATGACATGGCTTAACTTAGACAGAATCCCCCTCACAACCAGAACCAAGGTTTTCAGAGTCAGGGAGGATATTCTAATCAGGGTGGTTATCCAAACCAAAATCCCAATCAGAATTATAATGCCAACCAAAATTCCAATCAGAATTTCCAAAACCAAAACTCCTCTAATCAAAACTATCAAAATCAGAATAGAGGGTACAATCAGAGGCCTAACAACAATAGGCCATGGAATACTGAACCTAATAACGAAGGAGTTTCTCACAATTATCAAGTAGGAGACGAAAAGCCACACACTGCCAACATGGCAAACCTCCATCTTATGACCAATCGGTGTAGACTACATGATACAATAGTCCATTCTAAGGTAAATTTCCCAAAAAAGGAAAAGGTGGTTAGGATAGCCCAAGACGATGCTCCATTTCAGGGTGCATCCAACAAATCTGCTGGATCAACAGATACTACCATGGCATATGATATCTTTGAGGAAGAACTTCTATTTCCTAACTAGGAGGACAATGAAGCAGTAGAAGATGTGTATGATGCCCAAGCCTTCCAAACCAAGGGAGGCCATTTCCTTAGAAATCAGAATAGAGGGCCATTCACAACCTCTGCCCCTCCTAATAATATGGTCCCGCCAACTCAGAATGCGGATAATAATCCACCACCACCAAAGGGACCATCAGATTCTTAGAACAAAGGAAATTCATCTTCAATTCCTAAATATCAGGTTAGGAATGATTCAAAATTTGATTTCATTACAGAGATGCGGAGGCAAAAGACTTCAATACATCTTTCTTTGATATTTTGAAATGGTGCCGAACTCAAAAGGAAATCTTGTTGAAGGCCTTGGGAAGCAGATAGGTCAAAAGGAAGAGAAAAGGTGACTCCTGCTAATGAGATGAATGCAGCACTCTATAAAAATAAGACTGGTACTCCACCTTTCTTGCTAAGTCTAAAAATTTTTGGAAAGAATTTACATAAATGTCTGCTAGATTCTGGGGCATCAGGGAATGTCATGCCCTTTTCTATTTGTAGGAAGTTAGGTCTGAGCCCACTCCAGACAAATAAAAAGGTTATCCAGTTAGATAAAACATAAGTTAATGTGGTAGGAGAGCTTAAAAATATCCATGTGCAGATTAGATCTGATTCAAGGATCCAAACTTATGTGGATGTCCAAGTCGCAGATATCCCAGAAACCTATGGCATGCTCTTGAGCAGAGACCTGATGAAAAGTCTAGGTGGATATTTATCTTTGGATTTCTCACACATGTGGCTACCCTGGAAAGGGATAGCAAGCCAGATCAGAATTGAAAGTGATCCCAGGCTCAAACACATGAGTATGTAGTATGACTCCCCTAACGAGGTAGCCTATTTCAAAACCAAAATAGGAGTTTACAAGCAGGAGATCATGAATTTTTCAGTACTTCATTCTAATGACTCACTCCTTCCACAGCAAAATGACCCAATGATTACTGTTAATTAGCAAGTCCTAACAACAAAATTACAACAAGATAGGCTGGTAGTAGGAGAGGAGGTCGATATGTGGCATCTTCTACTTCCTAACTGGTGTAGGGTGCATTACCAGAATCATTCTAAGTTAACTTACCAACCCTATGTAGATATCTTAAAACATGTCTCCTCGATAGAAGAAACTGGTGAATGTCAACCCCAAACCCCTACTACTAAATTTCCATTTCAAGCAACGGATGCAATCATCCTTACGAGAGTCGACTCTGCTCAGAGGGAATCATCTTCTCAACTCAAGCAGATTCAGGTTCTATGTTCTGAATTACCACTAGAGACTGAGGAGTCTCAGTATTTTCCAAATACACCTACCCTGAAAACACTTTCATTGCCCAGGGCATTGGTGAGAAAGGTACTAAATCATGACCTAGCTCAAGGGGAAGTTCAGAAATCACTTCCTGAACAAATTTTCAATTCAGGAAAATATTCTGATGAATTGTGCCCTTAGTTACTTTCAAGTACTGATGATCAACGCCAGTTCGAGCCACCATATACTTCTACCAAGAAAAAGACTATAGGCCAGAAAAAGAAAGAGATCCCAACTGCAGATCAATTATGGATTTTGAAATTTGATGGCTCTAAGTCCAAATCAGGAAGTGGAGCAGGGGAAGCCTTACTTTGCTTCCTATAGGCTACAGCTTGGTTGCACAAACAATGTGGCAGAGTACGAAGCACTTGTTAGGGGCTTAATGTTTGCTCATCAGAAGAATGTCACATCTCTTAGGGTGATGGGGGACTCTGAAGTCATTATCAAATAGGTTCGCAACCAATATACTTGCCATAATAAAAGGTTGGTTGCTTATAGAAATAGGGTTTGGAATTTGATAAAGGAATTTGATGCTTTTGGAATTACTTTGATTCCTAGGGAGAAAAATTAGATTGCAGATGCTTTGGAAGTTACTGCTAGTACTTTGGAGCCTATACAGGACTCCAATTTGAAAATATTTTCAGTTGAGCTAGTGTCAATCCCAGCAGTCCCTGATAATGTTCAGAATTTTCATATCTTCAAGGACGACCAACACATACTTTCCTTCTTGGCAAGTGTAGATGTCTTTAAAGGGTATATCATAGATGAATCAGATAGAGATCAGGGAGAATGGGACCCTAAAGATTGTGATACAGAAGGAGTAATAAACTTAAAGAATAACAGCATCCCCAAGGGGATGGTAGCCTTAGAAAGGATATTTGATTTTGATCCTCAGGCTTAGGAGAGAGTGCCAATGCAAAGTGAAGGAGGGAGGTACGAATCGATTAATCTAGTTGATTCGGGCCTTGAAAGAAATGTCCTTATAGGCAAGACCTACCCTGAGGAGATAAAAAATGAAATAATCAAAGTGTTAAAAGAAGATATTGCAGCAATTTCTTGAAGTTACAAGGATCTGAAGACTTTCGACACCTCTGTGATCACACACACAATACTGCTAAAACCAAAAGCCAAGCCCTTTCATCAAAAGCAACGCCCGATCAATGCTTTGATCGAACCATTGATACAGAAGGAATTGCAAAAACTTTTATCAGCAAGAATCATCTTCCCAGTAAGGCACTCCATGTGGGTTGCCAATCTAGTTCCAGTACGTAAGAAAAGTGGGGAGATCAGGTTGTTTGTTGACTTCAGAAACCTAAACAAAGCCTCAGAGAAGGATAACTATCCACTTCCTTCTCTTGACAAGGTGTTACAAACTATTAATGGATCCCAGATGATGTCGTTCTTAGATGGCTATTATAGATATAACCCAAGTGCTTGTCAGTCATGAGGATAGGATGAAGACTACCTTCACTACAAAGTGGGGGACATTTGCCTATTGACGCATGCCATTTGGCCTCATTAACGCCAGAGTAACCTTTCAGCATGCCATGGATGTTTCCTTTAAAGATTTGATAGATAAGTGTATTATTATATATATAGATGACTTGACAATATTTTCCAAGAAAAGAAAGGATCATGTTGTTGATTTAGCAAAGGTTCTTAAAAGATGCATCAGCTATGGAGTATCTCTAAATCCCAAGAAGTGTGTCTTTGGAGTTTCTGAAGGGAAGCTTTCTAGGCATGTGATGTCAGAAAAGGGGATATCCATAGATCCCGACAGAGTTGAGGCTATTTTGAAATTGACGATGCCAGGCAGTAAAAAGGAGATGAGGTCCTTCTTCGGGAGGATTAATTTTGTAAGGAAGTTCATAACGGGTTTGTAGAAATTGTCAAACCCATCAACAAGATGATGAAGAAAGATGCTAAAATTGAATGGAGCAATGAGGCTAGATCTGCATTTTCGTAGATTAAGCAATCAATATCTGAGGCACCGGTTTTGACCAGCCCAGATTACCTAAAGGCCTTTTATATTTATTCATTTTTATCTTATCATTCATGTGCATTAGTCCTAACACAATGTAGAGGTGAAGGAGATGAAAGACCAATTTCCTTCATGAGCTCACCATTCAAGAATGCAGAAGTCGCGTACCCACCCTTAGAAAAATAGGCCTTTGCACTGGTATGAGCGATAAAGAAGTTTAGGCATTACATTTTGAGAAGCCAAGTTATTGCTATAGTGCTTGATCCAGGGATTAAGTCTCTCCTTATACAAAGTGAATTGGGGGAAAGAAGAGGAAAATGGATGGCTATCCTACAAGAGTATGATTTAGAGATCCATCCAATGAAACTCGTCCGAGGACAAGGTTTATCAAAGGCCCTGGCAGAGGTTGACAAGAATATTACCTGTTAGCAATAGACTGTGCACTCATTTACCAAGGACCCATGGTATACTGACTTGATCTTCTTCCTTCTCAATACAAAATACCAAGAAGGAATGAATGCTACCCAAAGGAGAGCACTGAGGATGAAGAGTGCTCATTACATGCTCAAAGGAGGGGCTCTATACAAAAAAAAATATGAGGGGGTGTACCTGCGATGTTTGGATCAGCAAGAAGCCAAGCATGCCATAGTTGAATTCCATGGTAGGCATGGCACAAGACACGGATTAGCAGATTCTTTGTCTCATCAAATCCTCAGGTCAGGATATTATTGGCCCCATGTGTTCAGGGATGCACATCAACACGTTAAGGCATGTCATACATGTCAAACTTCTGCATCAAAGGAGCGTAATCCAGCAATGCCTCTACAACCAGTATATGAGGTAAGACCATTTGCCCAATGGGCACTAGATTTTGTTGGGGTAATCAATCCTAGTTCTTCTGTAGGACACAAATTCATCCTAACTGCTACAGACTATTGCACTCGCTAGATTGAGGCTCAACCATGCAAGAACAACACCACAGAGGTAGTAATCAAGTTCCTCACCAAATGCATCACAACTAAGTTTGGAGTACCCTTTGCACTGGTATGTGACAATGGCCCTGCCTTTTCTTCTGTCGAGTTTATATCATGGGCTTATGATCATAAAATTGTTTTAAAGTATTCTTCAAACTATTACCCACAAGGAAATGGAGTTGCAGAGTCTACTAATAAGAATCTCTTAGGAGTAATTAAAAAATTGTTAGAGAACAATCCTAGGGACTAGCATACCCAACTAAGATTTGCTTTATGGGCAGATAGGACTAGGATCAAGGTTGCTTTAAAGACTTCACCATTTAAGCTAGTGTATGGCCAAGAGCCTATGTTCCCTATTCACTTACAAATACCTGTCCTTAAGTTTATGCAGGAATTTTACTCTAGTGATGATAGGATTGAAGTAAGGTTAGCTGGCTTGTTGAAATTAGAAGAGCAGAGAGATGTTGCCTTGCAACAATTCTTTAAGCACCAGGCTGTTGCCAAATGTTGGTTTGACAAAAGAGCCAAAATCAAGGCTTTTAGAATATCAGACCTTGTGCTACTATGGGATAAGGCTAACAAAAAGAAAGACGATCACAACAAGTTTGATAAGCTCTGGTTAGGTCCCTATCAAATTGCTGAAATCCTAGGAGAAAATGCTTTCTGACTGAGCAGTTTAATAGGAGAACCCGTTCCATTGCCTGTCAATGGATAGTTTCTTAAACATTACTTTGGATCTTGAAAGGTTGGCATGCTTGATGGGTTGTATATATGTAAATAATTTGTTGTTTTGCTTGTTTATTGTTTGTTTTTTTCCTTACTTCTCTTTTCCTTTTTGTTCTTTTTCTTGTTGTTTCCTTTGTTTTTCTTTGTGGGGACCTTCTTTTTATGCAGTTGTAAGGGGATTGTTATCTGAAGTATACTTTGGTTTCCTGGAGAGAGGTTGGTTTAGATATTTCAGGTTTTCTGATTGGATGATTTTGTCCTAAATTCGTTGTTTTATGTCCATTATCAATAAGAGTTGTGGAAAGTCTTGAAACAAGGTGCAAAGTAAACAATCTTCATTAACTACGACTGAATCTACCACAAATCATCAAAAACATCTCCTTCTGTAATGGTATCTTTGTCCTAGGATGATGGTGTTGTAAGATTTGAGTGAAAAATATGATTCCCTAGATGTTGTTATGAGGTCCATGGTAGTTTTCAACCCAGAACAGATGACAAACATCTGACATATTGAGAAAGAATTGAATAAAATATCTGAAACTCCAAAAAAAAAAGGGAGAAGAAAGAACTATCTAAGAAAAAAAAACTCAATATGAATGGGTGATTCCAGTATTTCTACCGGGGCTATGGACGCCTGATTGGCAGTAGAGCAATTATGTGAGAAAACTATAGGTATCTCCATCAGAGCCATGGACGCTTGACTGGCAACGGAGCAATGCCCAGGATATCATTGCACAACAGCTAAAGGGAATCAACTCATGTAGTTCAAATCTTCCACATTATTTTTCAAAAGATGTGGAAAACTTTGTAAAAGGGTGATGCATCGTCAAGCACACACATAGATTCAGTAGTAGCCAGTGTTGATTTACATTTGAGATTCTAGCTCAACCTTGGTTGTTAAAGCTGACCTAACTAGAGTTGTGATGTCCATAAACCAGGAGTTCTGGGTAGCTGAATCCTTCGGTTTCTTGAAAATGGTTAAACCATTTTCCTAGCCAAAACACCAATTGTTATGCCTTGCATAACCACCACATTTTAAACTTGTTTAAAATAGGCCCCCCTTGTTCTGTTTTGTTTCCTTTGGCCTTTTGTTTCTTGCCTTGGCATTTTTTTTTTTTGTGTTGTTCTGGCGAACGCGGAACTAGAACCGGAATCAAACTTGGAATTTCTTCCAAGTTCTGGTTTCCATTTCGTTCCTGGTTCCAATTCCACCCCCTTTGCGCTTGTTCTTTTTGATTCTGGCAGGCGCGGGATGCAGAACAAAACTGAACTTGGGACTTTTTCTAAAAGTTCCAGTTTTGGTTCCGTTCTAGTTCCGGTTTCGCCGGTTTCCTATGTCTTATTTTTTTGTCACTCTTTTGTTTCTTTTGGCAAAAGCGGGACGCAGACCGAAACTGAACTCTGGAACTTTTCTGAAGTTCTAGATTCTGGTCCCGTTCCAGTCCTGGTTCCGTCGGTCTTGTTTGTTTGTTTTGCCTTTGTTCTTTGTTTTTGGTCGTGGGGTGTTTTCTCCCCTTCTTTTTCTTCTTTCTCATCCTTTTCCTCGTTGTCGCTATGTATGTCGTCAAAGACGGGGTCGAGATGGAATCCAACCCTAAAATTTTGAAAGGTTTCAATGTCGGATTTGGTTCTATTCCCGCCCCCATTGTGGTTTGCCCAAGATTGGGTTTTGCTCCCATCCTGCTTGCGTTTGTTCCCGGGTTTCTTTGCTTTTTGCGGACGTGGATCCAGAATGTGGGTTAAACTTGGGAATGATGGTTATTTCCATGTTTGGTTCCCATTCCGACTCTAGTCCTGGTTCCGATTTCATCTTGGCTTCGCCCCCACCGGTATTAAAGGTAAGTATGTTTCTGGTTCAGATTTGGTCCTGCCTCCATTAGAGTTGCATTTATTTTTGCTAAGTGTAATTAAATGAAGGATATATGAAAGGTGGGATGAATGATGATATTTTCTATGTTTTAGAGGACTAATGAGGGAATTGTTTCGCAGGATTAAAGCATGTCAAGAACATCTGATGTTGTTTCTCAAGGAAGTCTGTTGGAAAACGTACCTCAAACTTAATGGCATGAAACTCCTGAAGAGTAAAGTTGGTGAGACCCTCTGGATGTCTTGTCGACTAGCTATTGTGTTCTATTCATTTGAAATGCTTGGGTTGCCAAGACATTTTGATCACTGTGAGTTGTTCTATCTCTCTCTGCCCGAGAAGAACTCTCGCTAACAGTTGTTCACAAGGTTAGCATCGGGGAGACTCTTGGCCGAAAGGTTTAGATTCGGTATGATCTCCTACCGATGGTTGAAGTCTCGCCGAAGGAAGGATACTTTGGTGTGACATGGAGGCTCGCTAAGACTCTTCCCAATAATTGTAAGTCTTGCCGATAGCGTCGATGGAGCATTGTAGCATTGGGGAGACACGGCTAGTGTCTCACCGAGATGTGATTCTATTTGGACAACTTTTGACCATCTGAAGATCCTACGTGGTATGTGTTCAACCAATCAGAGGAAGTTGAAGGCGAACCATTGGCATTCAGGCTATTGTGACCATTCTTGTGAGGAAGATCAATAGACTGTGAGCGATATGGATGTACTCTGTAATCGAAGATGATGATCGGTTTGCTAAACAGTGGTGTTCATCTATAAAGATCTAGATAGGAAAGTCAAATGCTGCTTCTCAAGGGGGTCAACTTGCAGAAAGATCTAGAATGAGAGGAAAGCGTAAAGGATGAAAAGTTGCGAGTCTTAATGATAGATGGGATGTCTGCAAGCAAAAGTAGATCGACATTAATGACAATGCTTCAGAGCATTCAAAGCAGCTCTGCAAAGAAGTCTCGAGGTCAGACATGAGGGTTGCAAGCTAATGTGATGGTTGTAAAAGATCTAGAGACCATGCCTGAGAGCGATCCTTCGCCGACATGAATAGGGTATGCACATTTAATGCATCATTGACTTTTTCCAAACCCGTTTTCTATAACCAACTTATTTTGTAAACCCTAAAACAGGAGCCGACGCATTTTTGGCACGTTTTGTATATATGGAACTTTTGCCTCTTTGTAATAGAGAGATTTTTCTTAAGAGAGGTTTTTAAGAGTGAGATACATAGACATAGATCCAGATCTTTTTCATCTTTTCAGTTAGGAATTAGCAAGTTAGGGTTAGAAGGTAGATAAACTCGAGGGTAGAGTAGGAGTTAAGTTCAACAGTGGGAGGTGATGTATTTTCTAGATTCTCTTAGTATAGATGGAGATAATTTGAAGACATGGATTTTCTGTACACTGGTGATCTTGCTAGATTTGTAAATGTTGTTTATCTGTTTCACCAATGATAGAAGCATCCAGATTTGAATCTACTTCATGTTGTGCTCCAAAATGGTATTTATCTTGGGTTAATTATTTTATTTGGAAAAATTTTAAGGAATGACATTTTATTTTATGTTCTGTTTAAGTGATGATTTGCAATCTACTGTTAAAGTTTGCACTGTGAATGAATGAAACTTTGTATTAATTACAAGTTAACTTTATTTTGCAGTTTTAGTTTAGGAATTCCTTGGAAGGTAACAAGTTTGATTAATTGGATGAATCAACATTCTCTTTAGTTTAAAAACTTTGATCTATCTTTTTTTCTGTTTCTTTAAAACCACTAGTTAAAGTAGGTTTAAATATATGTTTCATCTTATAACAATCCAGAAGCTCAACACTAGCAGGCCCTTGAACATTACAGCCATATTGACCACTTCGCGAAACAACAACATTGTGAACCAACATCAAAGACCTTGGGAGGTGATCAGTTTGATTGTTTATTGTCTTTTTCAGGAGAGGTGAGGTATTTCACTTTTATCTTACCTGCATGTTGTGGGTCAACTTGGCACCATCAACAGGACCCTTGTCCTTACATAAAAGGGAAATTTGCAGTTTCATACCTTGATTTGACTCACCTTTTGGTTGACAACCATTTCATTGTTGGATCTCATTTCCTAAATGAAATAGTGAAAAATAGGCCTACCTACTATCATTTTAGTGAACCCCCTTTTTCTTTCAATCAACCCCAACCTATTTTTCACCCATTTCCTTATGGTGAACTTGAGTTTGAGCATTGTAATTTTATGATTTTGGAGTCCATTTTCACCCTTGATTTAGATATTGCATTCATCTACATTTCTTTGCATTGAATTGACTCTCATTGAGGGTGTCTAGTTTGCATTTAACTTTGCATTTCATTTTAGGGTTTAGGATTGCACTTTTGTATCTCTTGAAATCTAAAAAATATAAAAAATAGTCATTTTGCAAGTCATTTAAATAACATTGCATCATCATTCACTAGTATTTGGAAATCGAAAAAAATATTGCATATCAAATCAAGTCTCATAGTTTGTCATTTTATCACATTTTGCACTTGCATTCAACATTAAATTCACAAAAAAATCAAACTGTAACTTGTTGTTTCTGATCAAAATCTAGAAATCACTTAAATCATCTCAGAAATCTGTAAAAAAAAAAATTTAAAACCCTAACCTAGGACCCATTTTCCCTAGGGCAAATGAATCCCTGATCAAGGTCATTTCCTTTTTTTTGGGCACTAAAACACCTATTTCTACATTTAATTTTGTTGTTTTTAGTTTTTTGTTTCAATTTGCAAAATTTGTGTCAATTGAAATTAATCGTATTTAGGTTAATTTAATCAAATCAATGCATTGTGTGATTTCAAAATTGCATTTACAAGACATCATTTTCAGGGTTTTGCATTGTGTAATTAGGAAATTATCTTGTTTAGGATCTAAAAATTGTACTTACATATTACATTCTAGGTCATTGCATTGCTTTTCACCCTCTTTCTATTTTGGGTGTGTATACTAAGTTTGTGAATCTTGTATGAGCTTTATGACTTGGTGTCCTATTAGCAATACTATTGTGAGACATAGTTCGAGACTCATGTCATTCCATGATACACCATTCGTCGTGGATCTTAGCTTCCTCAACTCTTTTACTAATAGTGTTGATAATCAACCCTCTATGGATCATAGCCCTCATACCCCATTTCCAATATCTTCCCTTCCTATAAATAATGTGCATGATGTTGCTCATATCCCACAAGAAAACATAAGAAGAATGGATGAAGACATAGAAAAGTTGCAAGACTTTATGAATACTGAAAACATTGATACTAGTGTCATTCCTACTTTAGACAATGTGAGGAAAATGCTTGAAACTGGATATGGAATAGAGATTGTGTGAAGTCTAGGTCATCCTGTTAATAAGAACATCCCTACCATGACTAGTTGTGCTCAAGATTTAGAGTATACTCAAATCCAAGGTGGAAATTCAATTCCTCCTTCCACAACCCTCACTTCTATTCCTACATACACTAGTACTCATGTTACCACAACCATTTAGCCTACTAGAAATGTCAACACTTAGGTATTTCCACTAGGAATCCCTCTACATTTGTGCATTCAAATCTCATATCTCCTCAACCATCTCCCCTTACAAACCTACAATTCGCTTTCCCTCCGCAAACATACACTGCTCCACCTCATTCACCTCCATCTCACAATACCCATAATGATCCAATCCTTAACATACTTTTTCAAAACATGTCATCCCTTCAACAACAAATCACCACCTTAAACCAAAACAACTATGGCCAACCTTCACAATACATAAAAAAGTAAAAGTAATCCCTTATGCTTGGAGATACTGAGAGTGTAAATGCCACAAGGTATAGAGGTTCCTATATTTGAGAAATATGGTGGGAAAGGAGATCCCATTAGTCATATTTCCACTTACACCACCTTATGTAGTGACTTCATTTTTGAAGATAAACTCTTGGCTAAGCTATTTCCCAGATCCTTGAAAGATACTACTTTAGAGTGGTTTTTCTCCTTATCGAATAATTCAATTGGTTCATTCAATGAACTTATTGATGCCTTTTACAACCACTTCCAAACTCACATGGGTCCCAAGATGGCCCTAGCTGATCTAATGAAATGCAAACAAAAGGATGATGAGAAAGTCATTGATTTCATAGAGCGATATCAAATGCTTTATTCACAAATAAACATTAAGATTCTCGATGCCAACCTTCAAAGAATGTTTATTTCCAATTTGCAAGACAAAATTCAAACTAAGATTGAGATGTTGAGATTTCCTTCCTTCACATAGTTACACACAACCCTTCGTTACTACTAGAATTTAGTTAGTAGTCGTGTTGGTGTAAATAAAGTCTTGTACATAGTTAATTCATTGCTAGGGGACTTATTTACACATGTTAAGTTTACTTAGGTCCTAGGAAGGAATCTTTCTAAAAGGTGTTAGTTGTCATTAGTTGTTATCTTATCTTTTGACAACTACTATATGTGAACCTAGGTAAGTATGATTAGTTGTCTCATGTCATATTATTAAGACACTTGTCATAATCCCATGACATCTTGCATCTCACCTTGGCTATATAACCAAGGGGTCTCTCTCATTGTAAAATCATCTCATATCATTGAATCATATTGATAAGAATATAGTTTATTCTTCTCACATTCCATTCTCTCTCTTTTTGTGCTTTCCATTTGGTCTCAAGATCTTGGTGTCCATAGCCAATTCTAACATGGTATCATAGCATGTTTGATTCTAACAAGTTGTGAAGTGAAAACTACCTCTAACCATTCTGAAAATTCTAAATCTACACCTCAAAACAACTATCAACCTTTCAAGAGATAAATAAGCGCTTCCTCCAACTTAACCTCCCTCAATCCAATCAAAATGTTAACACCCAAGTGGCTGCTATAAAAATGACAAAACCATATGCCTTTGTGGATAGAAATGGATAGTTTACATCTCTACCTAATACCCTTCATAATACCATGTTGTAGCTCTTAGAGAAGAATTTGATTTCCTTACCTCCTATTAGAGATCTTGACCCTACTAAGTCTTTGCCTCATAACTATAGACCAAATGCCTATTGTCATTTCCATCAAAAAAATGGACATGATATGAAACATTGCAAGCGTCTTAAACATCTTGTGCAAGACCTCATTGATTCTAATCATATCCAAATTAGAGGTGTGAATGATCAAGGTAATAATTCTATAGCCCCTCCTAATCAAAATTTGTAAATCTTCATCAATCCTATGCCTAATCACATCAATCTTATGCCTAATCATAATATCTCCTTTGTTAAAGCTAGTGAAACAAAGAATGATGTGATGAATGTTGACACAAATGATGAAAACATAAACAACAACCTTGTAGATCGTTTGATTGCATTTATTGATTCTAAACCTTGTAAGGGCCTAACTAAGAAGTCGCTTGCTATTGCTTTCACACAACAAGACATACTTAAACATGCACTCGATGGTGCTCTTTACATTTTTAGAAGAATCAATGACAAGCCTACTAATGGGATACTAATTGATCCCATATGTGTAGAGAATGTGATCATTGAATAATTTATGTTTGTGTATGAGCTCTATTAAGATACATATGACAAACTGAAAGAATGGATCAAAATGCATAATGGTTTTGTGTGCCCTATGATTGGCTATATAAATCTCCCTCTAAAGGTTGGACTAAAAACAAATTAAATGTCTCATTCACCATCATACTGTTGTTGAACCAATTTCATGTGAAGTTAGACTATCCATGGCTTCGCTCCATGAATGTCTTCCTATCGATTGTGAATAAATGTTTAAAGTTTCCATTTGGCAATGAGATATTTACAGTGCATCATAGTGGCTTAAATAATCTAGTGTCTTCCCATGGGAACTTCTTATTGGATTTTTTTTGGCCTAAGCCTATTGAACCTATTAGACATCGTGAAGACTTATTTTTCAAATCCTATCAAAATTTTAAGGCAAAGCACATGGAAGAATTATCCCTTAGCAATATTCCTCAACCTACAATTGAGCCACCTATCCTAGATGGGACCATGATTGAACCAAAAGCCCTTCCAACTAAGAAAAACTAACCTATTACAAATCCTTCACCCATTTCATAAAGATACCATGAGATAACCCAAACAATCTCATTGTGCCTCCTAAAGTCAAACAAGTTTACAAAGCTAAATAGAAAGTGGTTGAACAACATCCCATGGTTCCTTATGTTCCTCCCTTAAAGGAAGAAAATCAACCTATGGTTGATAAAATTGCTCCTACATAGACACAACTTGAAAACTGAATGAAAATAAATAAAACTTCTAGAGAGCGTAGGCATATATGTCATGATATTACTCATTAATTACAAGAAAAAGAACACAAGAACACAAAAAATTAGAATCCAAACTTATCTCCCACAAGGCATGATGTCTCTTCGCCCTCGCCACAACATAGACATGAACAAACTTCTATGGATATTGTCACTAGACCTCCTATTGTGATTAATCTAGATGATGACATTGAAATTTCTAAGATTGATGAGGAAGTACATAATAAACTAAATCTAGTGTTTTCCTCTTCTATGAGCTCAAATAATGATTCTCCTAATAAGAGTGTTGAACTTGGTATGTGTCCTAGTTCGGCACTTGACATTGTCCCTTTGGCTAGTTGTCCTCCTTTCGCATATGTTGAACAAGATTAGGATGCAAACAACCTATTATGGGTTCATTTACATGTGCCTTACTAGTATTTTTATTTGTTTTATTTTGCATGTTCTTTGTATGATTGCATGTGCGTAATGTGATCTCTTGCAATGTTTTTGTTTGATGTATCTCTCTTTGTGTGCATTCCTTTATTTATATCTACATTCTTCTCTATGTCATATACATTTATCTTTTCTTTTGTCTTGTGTTTTCCTTTTGGGGATGATGCAAGGCGTTGAGACATTTAGGTCTCTTCCATGTTGACCCAAAAGCTTTTTCCTTTATTTTCACTCTCTTTGTGTTATTCCTCCAGTTCGAGTATTTGGGAAATGATGAAATTTCCAAGCTCTATAACCACATTGTAGCAAAGATATACTGACCCTAAATCCGTAGATCCCTTACGTGTTTTGGGAGAAACCCTTTCCCCTTTACATGATGTAGTTTCATTTGGGAACATATGACTTGGGATAAGGCTTTCCTAATAAGCTCTCATGTCCTCCTTATGGTTAGCATTGAATATCAACTACTTTAAACTTGATTGCTCTCAAAAATTGTGTTAACAATCACTTTAAAGTGGGGGCATATATTGACACTCATGTTTCACTATGAATTTTCTTTATTCTTGTGATGCATCCTTTTCTTGGTGGTGTCATTAGGTTTGACATCCTCCAAGAGTGTGATATTTCTTAGCATACAACTTTACTCTTAGTGGTGATGCTATGTGTTGCATTCCCTAAGTTGTAAATCTTTTATCTTGGACTTGTCCTCTCTTAGAAACATTAGGCACGATAATCCCTAAGAAGAAGACCTTACACGAACTAAGTGAAGTCCCTTTGAAAAAAAACCTACATATATGTATATATATGTATAATGTTTATAATTGTTTAGCATAATACAACTTGTTATCCTTGTGAAGCTAGAACCCATTCCTAAATTCAAGGCTACCAAGCATAACACACCTTGCTTTCCAGTGGAGCCTTGCCCATGTTCATAGGTGCTTAGCATAATGCAATTTGTTAAGCCTTATGGAGCGTGAAACTGAAATGTGTGTGGTGCCCTATTGAAGTTTTTAGGAGGATAGATTTGATATGGTATGGAAGCCTAATAAGATTCTCTCATTTTCCACTTTCCTAGGGGCTCACCTAGTGGACGGCCTAAGGTTCCATTAGCCTGTGTGAGCATACGTGTCATTTGCATAGTGGACATCGAGTTCTACTTGTGAACAAATAAGACAAATAGCTATGTTCCACATCACATTGGGATAGTTGAAGCTTAATCCACCCCTTCCTTGGACATGCACATCGTGTTGGGATAGTCTAAGCTTGTTCTGCCCTTCTCTTCTCATAGGCTTTGATAGTGTATGATTAAGTATCTTTGTCATTGTTGCATACATAAGTGTCTTGAATGCTTATTTTAGTGTGAGTTTGACATGGGGTCATAATCTCACTAAAGTGGGGGTTTTAAAATGTAATGTAGGAAAAAGTATCCCTTTTTCACACTTAATTTGGGAAAATAATTAATATTAAAATGAACTAAATTATGCCTTAATTTAGTGTTGTAATGTGTGTTTTACATATTCACATTGAGTTTGGGGCCTTATTAATTAAAATGGACTTAATTGTGCCTTATTTATGGTGTTGTAAGGTGTACCTTTACACTTTCACACTAATCTAGGGCTTATTAATTAGTTAAGGTTAATTATGCCTTAATTGGACCCTTTAATTCAAATCCAAGCCTAATTAATTGCAATTTCTGGGAGTGCAAACACAACAAAACAAAACCCAAAAAATATATTTTATAGAGCCCTAGCCAAGACCTATTGGGCATAGGGCAAATGATTCCTCAGTTTTCTTTGAAAGAGCGCTTTTGGTGACTGGTACACATTACTTTCCCATTCTTAGATTTGCATTTTATCTTCTAGTTCCATTAGAATTGAGCTTAATCTATTAGATGCACTTTATATCTTGCATTTTGGGTTTGATTTTCTATTTTTAATCTTCCTCCCCAAAGTGTTGTTTAATAAGGACCCCTATCCTTGCATAAAAGGGAAATTTGCAGATTCATACCTTGATTTGACTCACCTTTTGGTTGATAGTCATTTCATTGTTGGATCTCATTTCTTGAATGAAATAGTGAAGAATAGGTCTATCTACTATCATTTTGGTGAACCCCCTTTTGCTTTCAATCAACCCCCAACCTCTTTTTCACCTATTTCACATATTGATCACCAACTAATGATTTATGTAAAAACTAGTCAATTATTGAGGAAAATAAATACAAGTGAATTAAAAAGTAATTATCTAGCAAGGGAGAGGTCTATGCATCATGATCATAATCTTATTAATATTCATGATCTTCTAAATTATTCTCAACATAAACATTTTTAGGCATCATATTTGAAAAGATCTCATTATCATTAGAATGACTAGTCATAATAGAGTTTAGATGAGTTCTCCATAAAAGAAGATTTGGATCCCAAGTAGCTTGTGGCATAAACAAAGCATTATGATAAAGATAGGTAGAATGGAAAATCATTATTAATTGCTCTTAGATTTATAAAATTAGAAAAATCAACAAGTAATCATATTTGAAACTAAAACCTTAGAGATAAAAACAAAGGTGGGTAGGGTAGGTGAAAACAAGATGAGCTAATGCATAAAAAAACCCCAAAGAAAGATAAGTATACATGAAACATAGGTAAATATAGGATCCAAATAAATATCTTTTACAAATATCACAAAAAATATACTGAAAATAAATCACTTAAATAAATATCTAGGTAAATTAAATAAATGCAATCAATTAGCAAACAAATTAACCTAGATTAATAAGTTGAAATTGATAATTGAAATTACTAAAACTAAATGTGGAAATTAAATAAGTTTGATATTTAGCTCCAAATCTAATGATGGAAATATGCTACAACATATGTTAGGAATTAATTTGTCTAGATGCAAGAGTTTTAGAGATTGCTTGGATAAAGATTTTATGTTTTGTAAACCAATAGTCTTTTGCTTAGGTTTATTTATGTGAATGTGAATATGAGCTCATGCATGGATGTGGACTGAAATTGTGAATCCAAACTAGCGAAAGGTGGATTGTTGGAATTTTCTCACCATGAATTTTGATATCTAAATTGTTGTAAGGACTATTACTATTTAGAAATGCCTTTGGGAAACTTGTTGAATTGCGATAATGTTTTGCACTATTAAACCTTTAATTCAATTGATTCAATGGAGATGAACCAAAATTGAGGACAATAAGAAGCATGTAACGATCTGTTAGCTCTCAAAAACACAACCAAAGCACCTCAAGAGGTTGCCAATCTCTTGGTACGTTTTAGGGTAATAGACAAGGCTTAAATGGTTTAAACCTTCTTCTCTTTAGGTGCTACTGGACCTAGGCGAGTATACCTATATGAATGAGGCAAACTTGACTTATGTTTATTTCCTACAGTATGTTACCCACCATGGAAAATGGGAGTGGATAAATAGAATGTGACTTGGTATAGATTGTATAGAAATATCAAAACTAAAACCTAATATGTTCAGTTAACAGATGTGAATAATAAGTGAAAATAAAATAATGAAAATGTGGAGACTAGTGTCTTATTGGGTATGCGGAAAGAAATCTAAAATGAGTAACTTCTTTCTAGAAAGTACTCTAATTGTTTGGCATATATTTAAGTTTATAACTTGTATAAACATGCAAGAATATGATTACCAAGTTCTTCTTAATAATCCAAATGAGATTCCCTAATTACTATGATCAACTAAAAGGATTTAATCTTTTCTTGAAATAACCAATTAATCAATCATATAGATACAACAAATGTGCACCGATAAACTGAATATAAACTTGTTATATCAATTTAAATAACCAGAAAACATCAACCTTGGAGACAACTTCAGTAATACTTTCAATGAACACAACAAACAACTGATACCAGAAATACGCCACCACATCAAATGATTTTCATTGATATCACCATAGTTTTAAACATGCATCATAGTCTCATATTTGTAAAACATTGTAATCTACTGTATCTTTCTTCTATATCCTATGTTATATCCATTTCTCTACCAAAACAGATATTTATACATCAACTACTTGAAAGGACGCATCCTTTCAGAAATGTCATATGTTAAAACAATAATAGATTAAAAGACAATTAAGCTCTATTAAGCCATAAATGAATCTTCAATAAATGGTCCAAGTAATATCGACACTTATGTGTATCTGCATCTCCTACTATGTTCTGGATAATGATCTCCATTCTTACCATCTTCTCATTTTGTTTGCATGCCTCATCCAGTGTTGTATCTTCTGCGATAGCTATCCTCAAAATTTCTTGCAACTTTGATTCACTTTCACTTTTCCACCTAGTCATTTCTTTTAATTCTCCTTTATCATCAAAAAATGCAGTCAGTTCTTTTCTGGTGGCATTTATCAATCCCTGTGCATCCCTTTGTAATTCTTCAAAGAAGTCTCAGTGTTTATTCACATAATGATTTGCAGCCTCAATTGCTACATTATCATAAACATTCCTCTGTTTTATTTCTTGAAACTTCTCCAAAATCCTGCCATTCATTCTTTCATGTTCTTGTAATGCAACAAACTTGTGTGAATGTGTTCCCCAGAGCTTATTTAACCAAGTTGCTAAAATAGCTTGTCTTTTCTTAATCATTGCTACAAGTGCATCATAGAGTAAGCACTTGATCCTTCCCAGTGATCTTTTGCTTGTGAGCTTTCACCATGAGTGAGCAACTTGGTTGATTTCATTGTGACACCTAACAAATCTTTTAGGTGGTCATTTTCTCTCAACATCCTCTCATTATTCATTTTGTACATCTACCTCTCCTTAATTAACATTTGAATTTGGGCTTTGTTAAAATTTGCTACATTGATTCCAGATTCTACCGTTGCCACAGGATCAACCTCTCCAATCTTTAAATTCATGACATGCCCAAATGCTTTCTCAGTATCAATGACAACTAATTTCCTGTGAGGTGGATATAAATCCAAAATCATCAATGACCCTTCATTTGGATTGTACTTTGACCCTGCATATACTTATGTCACCTTCTCTGGGCTGAGCTTGTGTGTAGCATTACTATCTTTCAAGAAACTATCAAAAACTAGTGCAGAATTGAGATCCAACCCTGGAAAAATCATAATACCGGCATTTTCCAACATTTTCCTCCCCTTTTCAGGGGTCATACCTGTCATCTCCTTGTCCACACACATCTTTAAGTCATCTAGTAATTGTTCTTCATTACCTGATGTGATATTGTCAACCTTTTCTCTTATTTATTTTCCCTTTTGTTTATACAGGAATGCCTTAAACTCTGGAGAGTTTACAAATTCATCATCAGATACAAATGATCTATACTCTACATGCCTTGCATCTGCATCTACATTCTCTTCAGCACTCAATTCTCTGGTAGGGCAAGTGTAATGCTGAGTTCTCAATCTTGACATCTTATTTGGTTGGTCTCGTGGCACATTATCCTGAGATGCCTCCTCCCCAGAAGACAACAACTCTATATCCTACAATCCTTGATTATATCTTTCAACCACCATCTCTCCTTCTTTAGCTTCCAAATTCTGGATCATATCATCAAATTGATAGGGCACATGTTGATACCCTCCAAAGTTTATCCTCATTTTGGCAGAATTGATGTACCCTTCTAGATCAAAATTCTTTCTAGGTGGTCCTCTTTTCATATTGTATTGCAATAACTTATCAAGGATCAAATTGTACCCTTCCTTGGCTAATACAGTAAAATCACCGAAGCATAACGTACTGGGCATGAAAGCTTACTTTCGAAAAGAACTAAAATTCATAACACTGGAATAGTCCATCTTTCTGACAATTTCCAAGTATGCAACTCTGTCTGGGATTGTTTTAGGCAAAATGAATGGGGCATCTTCAAATCCATAAACGCTAATCATGGTAGCACCTTCCAAGCAATACCAATCCCCCTAGTTGTGACTAATTAGCCCATTGAAGTCCTTAGGCCTGAGAAACCTCCTTATCTCTTTAGATAAAGAATAATCACATGGATGATTATACAATTTGTACAATGTCTTCACAAAATACTCCTCAAAGTGTAAAAAACTAGAATTAGCAAACCTACTATCCCAGACAGTTGTCCATAATTGAACAGGTAATGTCGTGCCTTCCTTGTAACACTGGGAAATTCTCATCTCCTGAGGCCATAACCCTAAGTCCTATCCAAAATACAACACCATGTGCATCAATAATGAATAATGCCTAAGATGTAAGATGGATGCTCCGCCCTTTATTGCCATCAACCCAGAATCAAGCCCCTTAAAAATGTATGAGGCATAATCAAATGGTCTAGAATTGTGGTATTGGATATCTGCTAAAATTATCATAGGCACAATTGTCATATATTCAGGGACTTCCATTCCCAATACTTGGCCTACCGAGAAATAAGTATACTTCATATAGGGTTCAAAAGGTCAACATGAAAAGGAGGTCCATCGCTGTCCTGTAGAGGAACTGGTTTGCCAACCTATCTAATCCTATGAATTGGCAACCTCCAACCCTTATAAATTGTGTCCATTCTCCCGAACTCCATTTCTAATTCTTCACATATGATTTTTTCATTGCAAACCCCTTCCAAATTGAAAACCTCCCCTATTGCATATTCTGATATGTGTATTAGTGGTTTCCCGGATGGGTCACATATAGCTTTGAGTTTCGAATTATAATGAACAACCAACAATTTTACCAATTCTGCATTGACAAATACATTAGGGCACACTAGCTTTCCCAAATTAAGCTTCCATGGGTTGCATACAGGTTCAAAATGATTTATTCGATAATAGTGAAAGCTAAACAATTCATACCCTCTTATTGAAGTCCAAACATCTCCTATGAGTTTACATTTATCATCCAATTTATCTATTTCTTCCCTAAATTGTGCAGATCGTCTGGCTTTAGGTCCAGAGCCAGGTAATTGGTCAATGAGGTCTTGATTTAATCTTTCTTCAGTGCCCTCATGTTCTAGTTTAGTTTTTTGTTTCTTTCCTTTAGGCTGATTGCTTTCACCATATTTTCTACTTTTTGATTTTCCTGAGCTGGGGGATTCCATTCTTCAAAAGTTACAAAATTCAAAATTAGAGGAACTAAGGCACAAGAACTTACTGTATTTTGCTCGAAACCTTTAGACTGAAAGAATGCCCTGGCTCTTCGTTTGCCCCTCTGATTCTTCCGCTATCAATTCCACACTAATGTTTCCAATTGAATTTTCCTTATTATGCTTCGTCGTGCCATTAATGTGTTAGTTGAAACACGAGTGCAACAAGTCTTTTTTCGAAACTCTCACTGTCACATCATATAGTATTGTCGGTGAGAAATTTTTAAATCTTGGGCTACCTCTCTATCATAACTTTTACCAACGTTCATTAAAACATTCGTCAACACACCCTGTAGTCTTCTTGACACTTCGAGTCTCTGACTATCACAAACTATATATTACTATAATGTCCCACAGTCTCATCAACATTCAGAGTCTCACCAACAGTTATCGTCTTGGTCTTATGTATATCCCTGTGACATTTTGAGTAAGGCAGATGTTCCACAGATTACTTCGTATCTCACTGAGATATATCCCTTGGCCTGTTTTCTGATCGCTGAGACATAATTACTTTCTCACCGAAGAAATAACACTCGATGTGACTCTCATATCTTTCTCCGATGAAATAAGTCTCACCGATAATCAATACATATTGTTGAATCCTGTACTAGCATAATCCTGTCGGTGTGACATATGGGTTGGGAGGACTCCCTGAATTCATCCCGATAATCATCTTTAAAATCCCCTTCTGCTTTGTCGGCAAGACCTGATGAATGCTATAAGACTTCATTCCAATAGCTTTTAGTCTGGCCGATATGTTTCCTTGTGTACTGGTCGGTAAGACATATATAAGTTCGATATGACTTACTTCGATGATGACTTTCTTGCTGATAGGATCTTTTTGTTGTCAAGACAATGAATTGTGTCCTGCCGATATGTGTCTACAGATGAAATCATATTGGTATGACATTCCCAAACTCCTGCCGATAAACTATAAAAGATATACATTAGTAAAAAAAATACTTCATGGATCGGGGAGACCCTGCTGATATGAATTATACATTGAAATATTCAGGGTTAGATGAATTCTATGGGACCACATGACAAAGTATGGGAACAAATATTATGAAGAGAGGATTCTTGTGCTTATGGTAAGGACTTCTCTGGAAACTCATGGATATAAACAATTGTAAAATTTTCAAAATTTTACATTTCTAACAGGATATAAGATGATGTGATGCTAATGTAATTTTCTAATAACTCTTTAGATTCTTTTTACTCTTTGGAAATGAAACTTTAGATGTGTTCAATATAGTTGTTCTAGATGATCTTCAAATGAATGAGTGGATGTCTTTCAATACAACAGCATAACACACAAAATAGATGAATATGTGCTAGGTTAACTTATATTGACAATGGAATGGTTGATGAGGTATACATTTAAAATTTGAAGTTTAAAAAGTTCAAATTTAAATTTATAAATAGGAAAGTGTTTTAAATCAAATATACACATACAAATCTAATCTTTGATGAATAAAAAATCTAAAGATTAAAAATAAAATTCTAAAAATAAAAAAATATTACAATCAAAATATAATTACAGTTAAGGTTCAATTAGGATAAGTGCACTTAGGGTTATTGTTAGGGTTAAGATTGGGGTTAATAGTAGGGTTAGGGTTTAGATTGGGGTCAACGTTAGGGTTAAGGTTTAACATTAGGGTTATGTTTTAGGGTTAGGGTTAGGGTTAGGATTAGGTTTTAATGTTCGGGTTAAGGTTTAGATTGGGGTTAATGTTAGGGTTAGGGTTTAGATTGGGGTTAGTGTTAGGGTTAGGGTTAGGGTTAGGTTTTAACATTAGGGTTAAGGTTTAGATTGGGGTTAATGTTATGGTTAGGGTTTAGATTGGCATTAGTGTTAGGGTTAATGCTAGGGTTAGGGTTAGGTTTTAGGTTTAGATAGATTTAGGGTCATGGTTATGGTTAAGATTCAATTAGGGTTAGGGTTAGAATTCTAGGATAAATCTCGGGGTTACTATTAGGATTAGGATTAAGGTTAGTTTAAGATTACAGTTTTAGGATAGATATTTGCATTTGTGTTAGAGTTATGGTTAAGGTTAGGTTAGGGGTAAGGTTTAATTAGGGTTAGATTTAGTGTTCAATAGCATTAGGGTTATGGTTCTACAATAAAGTTTTAGATCAAGTTCAATTAGGGTTAGGGTTTGGGTTCTAGGAGAAACCTTATGCTAACAATTACCTTAACACTAAACCCTAATTGTAATTATAACCCTAACCTTAACTATAATTATAACCCTAACCATAAGCCTAAACCCTAACCCTAACCATAATCATAAACCTAAATGCTAAACCCTAATCCTAAATGGTTAACCCTAAATCTAATGCTAACCTTGACCATGATATAAAATTTAACCCTAATGCGAACCCTAACTGTGATATAAATCGTAACCCTAAATTTTAACCCTAGTCATAACCCTAATTATATTAATTTATTCAATGTATAACACTAAACCTTAACACTAAACCCTAACACTAACTATAACCCTAATCATAAGTCTAAACCCTAACCCTCACCATAATCACAATTGTAAACCAAATCCTAACCGTAATGCTAATCTTAACCTTAATGTTAACCTTGACCATGACCCTAACCCAAACCATAGCCCTGACCAAATATAAATCCTTACCCTACCCCTAATTATAATTCCAATCCAAACCTTAATAGTAATTCCAACCCTACCCTTAATACTAACAAAAGCCTTATTCCTAACCTGAAACCTGTTATAATTATAATCCAAACCCTAACCCTAACCATAATTCTACCCCTAACCTTAACATAATTCTCACACTAACTATGACAATAAACTCAACCTTAACACTAAACCCTAACCCAAATCATAATAATAATAAATCTAAACCAAACCCTAACCATGATATAAACCCTAATCCTAAATGCAAACTCTAATCATAACCATATATTTAGTGTTATGATTAGAGTTTGCATTTAGAATTAGGGTTTTTTATCATGATTAAGGTTAGGTTTATTTATCATTTATTTTCACCATTACTCTTTATCATTTATCATTTATCATTTATTTTCATCATTACTCTTTATTATTTAAAAGAGATAAATACGAAAAGAAGAAAGAAATAGTTAAAGCCGCTCCTGGAAAAAGTTGCAAGTGATGGGGAAAGAAAAAAGTAATAGAAATAGGTGCGAAAAAAGCCAAAAAAAAGCAGGCACGCCTGCCGTGCCAGTTAAGTTGAAGTGACAGAAGAAAATATTTAATAATGGTGGGCACCCCCGTCATTGACTTGTTTACTCAATATTAGGTATCTGTCATTTGTAATCAACGAGTAGATATCGCACGGCAACGTGTGGTCGGAGTTGAAAGATTTGTATGATTCAGTTCACCGTCTGAAATTGGGTTGAAACCTCTGTTTTCTCTCTATCATTAGTAAAGCCTTTCTCTTCAGATCCAGCTCTAAGATGGAACAATACAGACCTCCCACAACTAAACTTGCCTTCCAAAGCAATAAGAGGTATCATGTTTATCTGAGTTTCAGGGGAGGAGATGTGAGAAAGACTCTGGTCGATCATCTTTATGAAGTTCTCTCTGCAGCAGGATTGAATGTCTTCTTGGACAGTGAGAAATTGAACAAGGGAGAAATACTTGGATTGAGCATGGAAAGAGCAATGGAGAGCAGTGCCATACGCATTCCTATATTTTCACAAGGCTATGCAGACTCAGTTTGGTGTCTGAAGGAGGCCGCTGCAATGTTGAGCACCCCTGGCGTGATCATTCCTCTGTTTTATCATGTGGATCCACCTTATGTTAGATATCCTCTGCATGACCAGAGTCCCTACAACCAATCATTCCGTAGACATTATAGCCATCCAGATCGATACCGAAGAGAAGAGGTTGACGGGTGGGAGAATGCCCTTATAGAGATCTGTAAACGCTCAGGCTGGTCCACTGATATAACTCAAGGGTAAGTAACGAACCTTCACTTTCTGCCTGCTTTCTATATTTTTGGCTACGGCTGGATAATGGGTGACATATATAAAGGGGCTTCATGTTTTAGTTTTATTTTAAATTGAAAAAATCTGGTTACTGAAATAATATGAATCATGGAGTATGATCCGAAATATTGATGTAAAAATATGCACACAGTTTATCCAGAAATCTTGAAACTAATAATATGAATCTGTCGCATAATAAATAAATTTTATATTCAGGGAGGCTTGAAAAATTTCTCCTTATTTTTATTTTCTGAAACAATCAGTTATATGAGTTTTTTTAATTGTTAGTTGTTGGATTTCTATTAATAATTTTGTAATTATTATTTCAATTTCAAGTGATTATTTTATGTTTTATTGTATTTAGAATTTCAAAGCAATAATAAAAAAATAAATTATTAAAAAAAATTAATTAAAAAAAATTCACAATTATAATATAAAATCATAAGGATAGAGCTCTAAATTTTATCATCCACTTTCAAAGAATTTTGAACTCTACTTCTTTACCCTTCCTTGCCTCCTTTTGAGCCAAACATGCTTGCAACACATTTTTATTTCTGATTTGTACTTTAAGCTCAAATATTCAAAACTTATATCATAAATTCTTTGGCTTAGCTGACCTCACAGTGAAGCTTGCTTCTTAGTGCACCTTATCCTAACAAGGGTTAGGACAATAGGCTCAATTTATGGAAGTTTCACAAGGTACAAGCTACAGTCAATTTGCACAATATCAACAAGATGACATAATCCAAGTTGATGTGTTTGAATGCCTTCAAGATTTTTTCCTAGATTTAGATGTCACAGAAATGACATTTGAAGAGAAGAATCAATAAAAAAAGGTTCAAATAGAGTTTTAATCTACAAAAGCTTATAACAATACCCAATTAGAGTTTTAATATAAAAGCCTTTGCATTGTTTTGTGTTTAAAATTAGAAAAAATATACTAGGAAGGTGTCCTTTGTCATATTGCACATGCTTTTGCCTTTATTCTATTGAATCTATTTGCAACTTGATTATTAACTACATTTCATTACATTTGTATTTGTGTTTGTAAAAAACCCATAAAACGTTTAACACACTGCAACCACAAAGATAAAGATTTGAAAAATTTAGAGTAAATTGGGGACTAGAAGAAGATTTAGTTTCGATAACATAAACGCGGGTAGGGGCTAAAGGATTTGAGAAGTGGTAGGAATGGTGACTTCTCTTAATGGTAATTAATTGTTTTGGATGGTGAAATATGGGTATATAAAGTCACATTTAATTTCATTGCTTGCTTTAGGGATGATTGAAAAGCATTAGGAAGGATGTGAGGCATTGGGTTTGGTTTTGTCGGTGAGCATTAGTGAGTTCAAATACTTTATGCAAAATTAGAGATTTTAGAGGCTTAGATTGATTTTAGGACTTGTTTCCAATGTCCCAAACAATTTAGCGGGCTTACAAGTTATGTATTCATTGTACATAATGTATATGTGTAGATGTTTATTCCCATTATCTTATTGCTCTACATTGATATGAAATTTGTATACTTGCAAAAAATTTGACGAAGTTTGTTATTAGCTAATAACTTATCATCTAAGTTGAACTATCAAAGAGTAAAGTATGGATAATAGTATTAAATCTTATATGTTTTTATTATAGTAAATGCATTTGATTGGAGTTATGAACTAGAGGGACCAAGTTCTTAACAAAGAGGCAAAAAATAACCAACAACCAAGATCATCAAGGATTGCTAAGAAGCAAAAAACATAAAACCAATCGCTACACCCAATATAGGGGAGATCATCGCTTAAGGTGCTTTGAATCCAAAATACATAAGACAGTTTTGTTTGATCTTTGGGCTCCTTGTTGGGATTTGGAGGGTCACTTGAAAACATAGAAGAGGACAATCAATTTTCCTTATTGAAAGGCAAAGGGCCACAAGGAGAATCCTGAACCGTAATTGAATATAAAACTTTGCTTTTCATTGTCAAGAGGTGTCACTCTTTGAATTCATCTTATCCATTGAAAGATAATTTGTACCACCAATCTCCTCCAAGGGGAGGCCGAGCTCTTCCGATGGGGAGAAGGATCCTATAGACCTTAAAATGCTTGTAGTTAACCCTTGAAACATCACATGCAGCACAAGCATGTCTTGGCTTGTGATAGTTGAGGTGCATCAAAAGGGACCCCTCATACTCAATCCGTTGCAATCTATCTCCAATCTTCAAAGCTAGAGTGATTGAGGAAGGGAGCTGCTGTCGACAACAACATTGACACAAAATATAGCTAAGAGGAAGTGCTTCCTAAATCTAGTTACCTCATCAATCACAATGAGATCCCAAAGTGTAGGATATAGTAGTCCACACCTCCTTGTCCCAATACTCTAACAATAACCTAAGGAGTCTAACCCACATAGAGTATTTCTATCCAACTTTGTTTAGATTCAAACTTGGTTCCCACTTCTTGAGAAAGAGACATGAATTGGCGAGAATCCATGGTCCTCCTTTAGGGCTTGAAAACAGTCTTCTTGAAGAGAATAAGATATGAGGAAGAAGCCATTCAAAAGGACAATGATCTCTAGCAAACCTTTCGTTTTCCATTTTCTCCTGGCCCAAGTTATGAAGTTGTCCATATTTTCTCCTAGCCCAAGTTATGAAGTTGTCCACATTTGGCCTAGCCTCTAAAATCTTCTCGACGAGGGCATTCGCCAACCTGAAGGCCGACCTATGAATAACATAGTTACGAATTCTAAGCTGTTCTTCCAGTTTGAAAATCACGCTCGAACAAAAGGAAGAGCAGTGTTGGGCCAAGACTTCAAAGGGGGGAACCCCCTGTCATTGCCCCTTGAGCCAACGTAGAAAGGGCCGACACAAAACTCTCCGTATTTAGAGGAGGGGGAGATTGGGCCACATCAGAGTGCCTAGCCTCATACTCACTTGTGCCATCCAAAACAACCTTGGGCATACCGTTTTTGGGAGCCGCCAGTGGAAGACAAAGGGCCCCAATATGCTCCAACGTAAACATGTGTATCAGTGATCAAATAAGTCATATTAGAATGTTGTGTATGTGTCATTGGATAATGTTTAGGTGTTTAATATGTTCTGTTAATTTCAATTTGTTGTCTTTAGTCTGCTGTCAAACTAACTGTCGAATTCTTTACCTACAGTTAGCTGTCAAATTGTTTTTCATTTTTATAGGAAGATTGTTGCATTTGTTGCATCTATATATGTAATTCTATCATTTAATAAAGCATTGATTGAGTTGTTCAGCTGTTTCACTGTCTTTCAATCTCTATTTTGGTATCATCTTGGAATATACGCTCTAACATAACTGTAGATGTGTCTGTTACTCTCTCAGTTTGTAGTCAATAATCACCAAGTTTTCTGTTAAACAGAAAGTACAATTAGCTACCAATCTGTTTAAACTTTACCATAATGAATGAAATCTAGTGTGTGTGTTTTGTTTGCTGTTCCAAATTCTAATTTGAATTTAGAGCCCCATCGTGGAATAAAGCTACGGTGATCTTGATTCAGACAGAGGCTTTACTCCTCCCTCGCCCTCTCTTTGCTTGCCATCTGCAAAGTAGCAGCTCTGCTCTGCTCACATTGAGGTCCCGCATGCTCGTGCCTCATTTTTTACTAATTTCGAACCTGCAATCTTCCCTATAGCTGCTTCTTCTTCGTTGCCGCTGCCAAAGAAGCCGCTGTAGATCTCAAATGTGATCGGGCAGATGCAATGTCGGAAGCAATGGCAACATAGAATGCTGCAAGAGTTGCTCGTATATCATATTTGCTGTTACTTGATGACAGAGGACTATAATATTAAAATTTGAGCAGCCGTAAGTGCTGCATCTCTTCTGTTAAGAACTCAGAGAGCAGCAGAAGTGTGGGAAAAATATGTAGATTCTCTCAAGTTTCTTGGAAAGAGACTGTTGCTGTGTAGCTTCTTGTAATTATAAGAGTTGAGAGAATGTCAGTCATTGTTGAAGAACCATCATAGTGATGATGAATTATTGAAGATGAGACACTTGTTTTATTTTGAAGAGGCCAACACTTTGAAGGCAGGGAAGGATGCAGAAGATGATAGATAGATGCTCAATAGTTTGAACTTTGAAGTGTTAAGTGGATCAGAGAAACTATACCTCATTGATATTATGAGATATATATGTGAGGATTGGTGTCTAATAACTCGGGAGATCCAAAATCTGAAAGTTTAGCATCACACTTTTAAGAGGATGATGAAACATTTCATATAAATGATGTTCAATGATGTTGAAAACTTGAATTACAGTTGGATGACTAAATCTAGGAGCAGCTTGAAGAAGTCTTACTAATCTCAAAACTGTTTTCAATGAATAACTTCCACATAATGTATTTCCTATTATTTTATGTTTAATGTTGTAATGTTAAGAAAGAGTTTTCGAATATACGCTTCAACATAACTTGCTGTTCTAAATTCTAATTCCTTGGCGGACTGAGACACCACGCTGACCCCATGGCCAAACAATATCATTTTTAGATCCGTCACTTTCACAGGAGTAGTCGAGAGAAGGAAGCCTTTCTTGAGGGCCCGACTAGAGGCACCAATAGAGCCCTGCTTCTGTAGAGCCCTTAACGCTTTCAGAACGCTCGCTTTATGGATCTTCTCGGAAGTGACAAAGCCAACACTCCTGTACATGTCAAGCCAAATCTCCAGCAACGAAATGTTGTTCTCATCGTCAAAATAGCTTCCCCATTCGTCTGCACCTAGATCGTTGCCATCCTCATCGTTATCCTCACCCCCAGCAACTTCCTTGCTCCCGCGCAACGACCGTTTAAACAACCTGTTCTCGCTCCTAGTCTCGCTCATTTTTTTGATTTAAAGAAAAATCTTGTTTGTTGTTTGAGAACAGAGCCAGACCATTAATACAATAATAATAAGTTAAATTTGTCGCGTTCTCTTCAGCACACTCTTTATGTTTAGAGAGATGGTTTACAAACTTTTCTAGGACAAAGTAATTCCCAAAATAGCGATCAAGAGACTTCAGATTTTCTTAACTAGGCATTCACCCATTATGCTCATGTGCAGAGTTTCAAAATACGAATAAACAATCATCAAACTACTCATAATTTTCTAACATTTGCCTATCCATGTCTTGGCTGTAATTCATAATGGGTGACTGAACAATTGAGAGCATTCCCCATCATTTTAACATTTAATTTCATGGAAACATAGTTACCAAGAGATTTAGGGGTATTCGTATTTGGTACAGGAATTAAATTAGGGTATATGAGTAAATAAATAAAAAGACTAGTTTTAGCGGATAGACCATATAGTATGGGCATTGCCACCGGAATTCAGTATTTTTCACGCGTGAGAAAAAAATTCGAGCAATTGAAACATTTACGTCATGTTTGAAAACAAAATATAACACTAGCTTTTTATCTCAGGGGCCACTCCGCTGCTCTTAATATTGCACTTAATGTTTTCGGAGGTCTCGAGTTCGATTCTCCACTGCCAAAAATGACGAGCCAGGATATTCAAAAGAAGGCCGCCAGAATTGGTGCAGCGTGGATGCCATTCTCGGTAAGAATCAACTTTCACCCAGACAGTTGTCTCACACCGGACCGGAAAAACCAACTTTTAGGCATTTGAAACATTCCTCGCCACGTGTCAATTTATTTTGACTCACAACTATTATTTTCGTTTAATTGATACAACTGCTTCATCCTCAATTACAATTTTTTTTGGAGAACTTGACAGGCTAATCGTGCTATTGCTTTTGTAGCAACCTCCCAGGTCATTGTTGTGAGGGCAACAAAATTGCAGAAGCAATTGAATAATTAGAATGAGAAATTAGAAGATTGTTTCAAAGTTTGCAAAACAAAGCTTCATATTGCCATGTTATCAGATTTAAGATCATCTAACAGATGGATAAGATTGAGAAAGCTTTTGATAATTTGATTGACAAAGTCGAAATTACTCTAAAATAGGATAAGGCGATGCTGTTGAGATAACTGATTGTCTCAACCTGTTTGCAGCGGTGGAGGACTAAACTTAATTGAACGCATGAAGGATGTTTTGCATGCAATGCAATATGCAGTTAGCGGTGGATCTAATCACGGAGGTGGTTGCATTGTTTGTAACTACCGTCAATTCGTCAATTCATTGCTATTGTTCATTATTAAATATTCTATGCCTTAGAGTATTTAGAAGAGAGAAATTTGAGAATTTCCTTAGACACCGTTATGCTATGCTGAAGAAATTATCCCAGAGTTTTGTTGAAGATTGGTGAACACTTGGAGAAGCTTAGTGCTGATATTGTATTGTAATTGTTTGTTATTGATAATACAAAGTACTGTGCTTTTGGTGTGTGGGGTTTTTTAGTTAGAAAGGTTTTCCCCACGTAAATTTGTGCATTATGGTATTATTATTTTATGCACATGTTTGAATGTGTTTCATTCATTGTAACAGTTTAAGGATTTATATGAATTTGCACTATCTCCCCCACATAGATTAGTGTTGGAAGCGTTGTTCCGCACCTCTACTTCCTTTTAGTTGGTATAAGAGCTTGGCCAGTTTGGGTCCCGTTGTTGGGTAGCGGGTTTTTTGTAATGATCTTTGTTTGAGTGGGAGTCTTTGCAGAAGTATTTCAAAATCTTGTTGCAGAAAAAAAGATGGCAGACACATCCAGTAGAATCGAGATGGATAAGTTTAATGGCAACAACTTCGAGTTATGGAAGTTGAAAATGGAGGACATGCTCGTGGATAGAGATCTCTGGGCTGCAATATTTGAAACAAAACCAACCAATATGACTTAGGAAGAGTGGTATCTGAAGGATTGAAAAGCCAAAGGTTTGGTTAGACTTTGTTTGGATGATTCAGTGCTCCTAAATTTCCCATGAAGAAAAGATTGCAAAATCTCTTTGGAAGAAGCTTGGAGATGTTTATCAGGCTAAATCCTTGGTAAACAAGTTATTCTTGCAAAAGAAATTGTATTCTTTGAAGATGGAAGATGGAGGATCCATTGTAGATCACTTGAATGTATTTAACATGTTGATGGCTTAGTTGGGTTCTGTTGGTGACAAAATTGAAGATGAGGATTGTTGCATGTTTCTGTTATGTTCTTTGCCAGACTCATGGGATCACTTGGTTATAGCTATTGGAAGTACCACTGCCAGTTTCAAAATGGATGATGTGGTTCCATTGCTCTTGTCTAAAGAGATGTGGAGGAAATCTTCTGAGATGGCCAAGGGCGCCCTTGCTATTCATGGTAGACCTAAAGAGAAAGGCAATAAAAAGGACAAGAAGTTCAAATCAAAATCTTCGAGGAGAAGTCTCCTAGCAAGTCCAAGGCGAAATGTTGGAACTGTGGCAAACTTGGTCATTTACGTAAAGATTGTAAGGAGGAGAAGAAAAAGAAAGGTAAAGAGAACTTCTTTGATTTTGACTTTGAAAAAACCTCTCAGGATGATGTTGATGCTTTTGTTGCAGCCTTGGCAACACATGCATCAAATGTTGATGCTTTTGTCGCAGCCTTGGCAACACATGCATTAGAAGATGTGTGGTTAATAGACTCAGGTGCTTCTTTCCACATGATCTCTCATAGGGGTTGGTTCTCAAAGTATGAAGAGTATGATGGTGGAAAGGTGTATCTGGATGACGACTCTCATTTGAAGATTGTTGGCCGTGGAAGAATCAATATTAGATTCTCTAATGGTAGAGTGAAGGGGATTGATGGTGTGCTGCATATCCTGGGTTTGGCACGAAACCTTCTTTCTATGAGTAAGTTGAGTAATGAGGGTGTGCAGGTTGTTTTCTCATATAGAGGATGTAAGATGACAAGAGGATCTATGGTGTTGGCTAAGGGTGTTCGGATTGACACTCTGTACAAGCTAGATGCATGCATGCACTATTTAGTGCAATAGTTCTTCTGATATTCCAAAGAAAAGGCCTTTGGATTCTTCATCCTCACCATCAGATCTAGCAGTGAAGAAGTCTATTGTTTGTACATCTGATGGTTGTGCTTTTTGGGTACCTAAGAGTGCAAATGCTTTGGAGATGAAGCTTCCAGTAGAGAAGATAATGTTATGACACCAAAGACTCGATCATATTGGTGAGAAGGGTCTTAGAACCCTAAAAAATAAAAGCCTTGTTAAAAGGCCTTGATGATTGTAATCTCGAGTTCGACTTTTGCGAACATTGTGTTTATGGTAAACAAAACCGTGTTTCTTTTTATTCCAGTTCTCATAAATCTTCTGGGGTTTTGGACTATATTCACATAGATGTGTTCGGTCCTATGAATGTTCCTTCGTTAAGAAAATTTGTATATTTTGTCTTTTATAGATGATTATAGTAGGACATTTGTTTATTTCCTCAGAAGTAAATTTGAAGTCTTTAATCGGTTTAAGGAGTTTAAGGTTTTGGTTGAAAATCAGACTGATAGAAAGATTAAATGTTTGAGGATTGACCACGGTGGTGAGTTTTGTTCAGAAGAATTTGATAAGTTTTGTAAGGAGCACGTGATTGAGAGACATAGGACAATTCCATACACCCCACAACAAAATGGAGTTGCAGAGATGATGAATAGATGCTGATGGAGAGGGCTAGGAGTGTGCTGAGTGGTGTTGGTCTTGAGCAAAAGTTTTGGGCTAAAGTTGTAGCCACTACATGTTATCTAATCAACAGATCTCCTACATCAGCTCTTGCTGAAAAGACACCCATGGAGGCATGGTCTGGTAAGAAGCCTTTGATGAGACATCTCAGAGTTTATGGTTGCGAAGCTTATGCTCATGTTTTGAGTGTAAAAAGGTCTAAGTTGGAGAACAAGGCAGTTAAGTGTATCCTCATTGCCTATGGTGTCGGTGTGAAGGGGTACAAGCTTTGAGATCTAGTGGTTGAGAAGGTTCTCGATAGCAAAAGTGTAATATTTTGGGAGTTGAAACCTTCCATAGTTGAGTTGCAACCAAACAAAGAGAAGCAAAATAAGGAGGTAGTTCAAATTCCACTTACTCCAATAAAAAGTGAACTATGTAGTCCTGTTGGACTTGGTGATGAGGAGAGCCCTAGCAGCTCTGAAAGTTCTAAAGAAGAAGAACCACAACCTCAACAATTCAGGAGGTCTACACGTGATAGGCAGGCACCAAAGAGGTTTGATTATTCACTAGAAAGATTTGGTTATTCACTGTTGGATTCCAGTTGTGTTTTTGCTTTGATTGCTAACACTGATGAGCCTAGGACTATTAGAGAGGCTATGGGTATGAGTGATGTAGATTCTTGGCTGAAAGCCATGGATGAAGAAATGGTTACTTTGAACAAAAATAGTACATGGGATCTGACACTTTTGCCTAAAGGATGAAAACTTGTTGGATGTAAATGGGTGTTCAAGAAGAAATGTGGTCTTGATGGTAGTGTTGAAAAACACAAGGCATGGTTGGTTGCAAAGGGGTATTCATAGGTGAAGAGAATTGACTATGGTGAGATATTCTCTCTTGTTGTGAAGCTGACATCTATTCGGTTCCTGTTATCACTTGCAACAGTGTATGGTCTGGAAGTGGAATAGATGAATGTGAAGACAACGTTCCTTCATGGTGATTTGGAGGAAGAGATCTATATGTCACAGCCAGAGCATTTCATGGTAAAAGGTAAAAAAAATCTGGTTTGCAAGTTGAAGAAGTCTTTATATGGTATTAAGCAGTCTCCTGGAATGTGGTACTAGAAATTTGACACCTTTGTGTTGTCTTTGGGATTTCTAAGATCTAAATCTGACCATTGTGTATATTACAAATCTGATAATGGTCACATTCTCATAATTACATTGTACGTAGATGATATGTTGTTTTTTGGGAATGGTATGAGTTTGATTTCAGATCTAAAGTCTTAGTTGTCAGCACAGTTCGAGATGAAGTTTCTAGGTGTAGCAAGGTATATTTTGGGGATGAAGATTAGAAGAGATAGAGCTAGCAGAAAGCTTTGGTTAAACTAGAGCAACTATATGAATTCAATGTTGGAGAGATTCAACATGGCAACTTGTAGGCAATTAGTTGTTCCAGTGATGCAGGGGACGAAGCTTTCTATGGAGGATTGTCCAAAATCTCCTAGTGAGATGGAGGACATGACCAGAGTACCATATGCAAGAGCTGTTAGCAGTTTGATATATGTGATGGTTTGTACGAGGCCAGACATTGCCCAAGCAATGGGCGTCCTTAGTCGGTATATGGCTAATCCTGGATAGGTACATTGGGATGTGGTAAAGAGAGTGTTCAAATATTTGTGGGGTATTTCCGAGTATTCCCTATGTTATTATGGTTATCCTACTTGTTCTTAGCATTCTGTAAGTATCCTTAGCATTCTGTAAGTATTCATGGATATGTGGATTCAGATTGGGCAGGTGACATTGACAGCAGAAGATCCACCAGTGGATATGTGTTCACGATGAATGGTGGTGCTATAAGTTGGATGAGTAAGTGGCAAGTTGTAGTCGCTTTGTCCATGACAAAAGCAGAGTATATGGTAGCTACTCATGCTTGCAAGGAAGCCATTTGGCTTAAGAGGTTGTGTTTGGATATTGGTTTTGATGTAGGACAGATTACCATCTGTTGTGACAGTCAGAGCGCCATTTGTTTAGCAAAGAATCCCACTTTCCATGCTAGAACAAAGCACATTGATGTTCAGTTTCATTTTGTTCATGATATGGTAGAAGATGGAAAGGTGATATTGGAGAAGGTTGATACTTTGAGAAATGTTGCAGATACACTAATGAAGCCAGTGAGTACAAATAAGTTCAGATGGTTTGTTGTTACCATGGGCCTTGGGGCCCTAAGCAGTTGATTACATATAACTTATGACATGTCTTCGACAAGTGGGAGATTGTTGAGATAACTGATTGTCTCAACCTGTTTGCAGCGATGGAGGACTAAACTTAATTGAACGCATGAAGGATATTTTGCATGCAATGCAATATGTAGTTAGCGGTGGATCTAATCACAGAGGTGCTTGCATTGTTTGTAACTACTGTCAATAGTTAATTGGCTACTTGAGTGATTGTAATGTCTTTCTCTAGTGGGTGTGATCATTCCATGCATTTAGTTCTGATTCAACATTACACTTTGAGTTGGCTTCGAATATTGCATGTGATGAAGCCTTCTATTCATTGCTTTTGTTAATTATTAAATATTCTATGCCTTAGAGTATTTAGAAGAGAGAAATTTGAGAATTTCTTGAGACATTGTTATGCTGAAGAAATTATCCCAGAGTTTTGTTGAAGATTGGTAAACACTTGGAGAAGGTTAGTGCTGATATAGTATTGTACTTGTTTGTTACTAATAATACAAAGTACTGTGCTTTTGGTGTGGGGTTTTTTACCTAGAAAGGTTTTCCCCACATAAATCTGTGCATTATTATATTATTATTTTATGCATATGTTTGAATGTGTTTCATTCATTGTAACAGTTTAAGGATTTGTATGAATTTGCACAATCTCCCCCACATAGATTAGTGTTGGAAGCATTGTTCCGCACCTCTACTTCTTTTTAGATCCATTTAAAAATACAAACAATATTGCAGAAGAAACGGAAGTCATGTAACAATACTTGCAAGAGGTTATTATTATAAACAAGATGAGTGAAAGCTCAAATGTGGTGACATGGGAATCTAATTGAAGTTGAACAGATATGGTGCTACCTCTAACACCTACAGCTACATATTTTGGAATCACTTATATGATGAAAACGTGTACAACATAAAATATTTTAACTAAGTGCACTAAGGCACAAAACTATTTTTGGGAATGAATTTCCGACAACAATAGCAAAGGATATTCCATGCATTAACTAAGTGCACTAAGACACACAACAGTTTGGGGATGAATTAGTAACAACAATACCTCTGAATATTCCTTGCATTTTGAAGTTTTGTGTGTCTCAAAGACCAGGGGTAACAAAGGTTTTGATTTTTAATGGGTAAGGCCGAATGCATGCTGGGATTAATGAAAATCAACCTTTTAACAAATAGCTATACAAATTTTGTCTTTTTCACACCTGTTCGCAGGGTCGAGGATTATTTGAGTATTTTCAAAGTCATCCATTCTCTCCTCGTATAGTTCATACTTGGGGTCTTAATTAATCACATCGAAGCCGAGCTATCCCTAAAATCCTAGATCCATTCCCTGTTATTGATGAGAGACTAGGTGAAAATAATTTCTAGCGTAACAGCTTTTGTTTTATTAGCCTTTTATCGTTTCAAGTCTAACTTCTTGACCGCTGTTCTACGTCTCAAAAGAGTAAGATGGGCGATATTATAAATAATTAATAAAACATAATTAATGCACATAAATTTACAATTTTTTTTTTTAAATATCTTTAAATTTAGAGGTTTAACTACAATGAGATTTGAAGTACAATAAATTTGTAAAATTAAGATAAATTAGTATAAATATTTTAAATATACTCATTTAAAAATTTAAAATATAGAAAGTAATTTAAGAGATTTATTTAGGAAGTATTTTATGGAAGAGATTTTAGGATGAAAGATATGTTGGAAGTTTATAGTGGAAAATAAGAGCCCTAACTTTGCTCTTGGGGTGAGATGGAAGTTTCCTTCAATATAATAGAGTTATTTCCATATGCATCTATAAATTTTAACATTAACTGTTGTTAAAAAACTAGATAATTTTCTTAGCATTAACTTTGTTAAAAAATGGTCAATAGTGGCATAGTTTGATTGTTAAGTTGTATGGTGTTGTTCTTGCCATCAAAGTTCAAACCCTAGTGGGTTGTAATTGTTGAATGTTCAAATTGGGGATGAGGTCCCCCATCTGTGCCAAAAGCGTTTGCCCCTTAAAATGATAATAACTTTGTTAAAAAAATGATGAGATGACCAAGTTTCCAAAATTTCTATGCTTAAGACCTTAAATCTCTCTAATTGCTATAAAAACTGTGAAACCATCTACTTGTAAAATACTATAAAATTCAACACTTGTTAAAATATTTTAAGAAACACCTATTAAATTCAACTATAAATTTTCTATCAAATTTATAAAACATTTTATACAAATCACAATCTGTGTAACCATTGCACTTCCTCTCAGTGCAAGTGCTAGTATATGTAAATGCAATCACTAGAAATTGTGGATATGGGAATGGCTACATGATCTACGTCTTATAATGGAGTTTCCAAAGAATTATGTTAATGTAATTAGTAACTAATAATCAATATTAAATAAAATAATTGATATTCACAAAACATAAACATATAAAATTGATCATGACACTAGTTTTCCTGAATTTTCAAACTATCAAAAACAATTTAGAAACAATAGAATGTCTTGTTAAAAACAAGTAATCAAAAATACCAAACACAATTCATAGATTTACCATAACACCAAACAAAGCAAAAGCTTCTATATGATCAAGAACAAAATGAACATGTCAATTTCTATTTAATTTTGGGTCTATTTTAAGGGAATGTCTTGTTGCAATTATGTATCAACATGCGACATGCTCTTGTGCTAAGTTTGACTCCTTTTCCAATACTTCTCTTCCTTTATTTACTCTCCTTCTTCATATGTTTCCCCACATTTGACTTATCCTTACTCTATCTGTACCTATTTTCACATACACATAATCAACAACCCATATCCTAGATGTTCATCCCTTGCCTTAAGTTCACCTAGTCTATATCTTGGTCATTTGTATGACACATTGATGTTACCCCATACATCTCAAATCTGTTCTGACATTTAAATGGGAGTGGACTTTTATTCGTTTGTGGAGACATTTCTTATATCTTAGTATTTAAAAATATTTATTTGAACATTAATTCATATTTGCTAAGCTTTCAATTTTCTTGAATAGATGAGGAACATTTGTTAGAGTAACTCTTCAATTGGTACACTAAAAAGAACAATATTTACTTCAAAATCATTGTCTACAAGAGACAATATTTACTTTAGAATCAGCTATAGTTGCCAGGAAACTTCATTTTGGGAACATAGTCTACGTACCAGTCCCCGTACCCAAAATTTCCGGTGAATCATTTACATATAAAATAGCTGTGTCCTTATTCATTTAACTCGCGTATCCTAATTTTATTGGCGCCCCGTCCCATACCAGTACCATTACCCTGTGTCTCCTGACAACTATGGAATCAGCATCTAAGACATGTGCATGCTTTTTTATATTTTTAATCTGACTAATTTTTTGTTATGATTAATTGTAAAATAAAAGAAAAAAAAAACAAAACTGAACCAACAAAAATAGTAAAATAATTATTTTTTTATTTTTATTTAAATATTAAAAATAAACTACATTTTTATCTCCATATAACACACTTGGATCTTAACCAACAGTTTTTCAAATATAATTATGTTTACAAAATTTATCTTAGATTAACAGATTAATAAATATTTTTAGACTGTTAATTTTAATAAATAATTTATTTTTTAAATAATTAATTGAAAAAACTAGTGAACACTTTTTATTGGTTATTGACCACCTGCTATTAAATTGCTTACTTTCTAATTTAATATTATATTGAACTTTTATAGATTAATTAAAATTGTACTTTATGATATGGGCCGCAATAAATTATTAGATGTTAATTATTTGCATCACTAACCTATTTTTATTTACAAATGTATGTTCAAGTTTTTTGTCTCAACTTTTCTCGCAACTTCAATGAGTAGAACGAGGATAATATCTGATGCTTTTTGCAAGTTTTATTGACTCACTCTGGTCGTCGCAGCTTCGAAGCCCGGCTAGTAAAGATGGTGGTGAATGACCTCATTAAGACATTGGACACAGTGCCTTTACAAATTGCCAAGCATCCAGTGGGATTGGATAGTGTGAAGAATGTTCTCGTTGAGAAATTAAATCTCAATTCAATGGATGGGGTGGTTAAAATTGGAATATGGGGTATTGGTGGAATTGGCAAGACCACGGTCGCAAAGGCTGTGTACAATCAAGTTTATGCTCATTTTGAAGCTGCTTCCTTTGTATTTAACATCCGCACCACTGCTACAGAGCCCTCAGGCCTTGCAAATCTACAGAATCAAATTCTTGAAGAGCTAACCAAATATGATGGAAAAGTGCAGAGTCTTGACAAGGGCATATCTTTGTTCATAGATCGTTTGGGAGGAAAGCCTGTGCTACTTATTTTGGATGATGTGGACGCTGTTGTACAATTGGATGCTTTGGTTGGGGATTGGCTGGGCCCTGGCAGCAGGGTTATTATAGCTTCTAGAGACAAACACATTCTAAATGTTGCTGGGGTCTCATGGATCCATGAGATGAGTGGATTGGAGATAACTGAAGCTCTCCAATTATTTAGTTGGCACGCTTTTCTTAGAGCATCTCCAAGTCCCAATTATGATGGTCTGTCCAAAATAATAGTGGACGCTTGTAAGGGGCATCCTCTTTCATTGGAAGTGATTGGATCCTCCTTATATGATAAGCAGGATGACACAGGTTGCTGGACAGAAGCTGTTCGCAACATTAGTCTCCACCCAAGTGTTTACCAAAGCCTTTACATCAGTTATACGGCTCTTAGTGAGGAGGAAAAAGATATATTCGTGGACATTGCTTGCTTTTTCATTGGAGAAGACAAAACTTGTCCCATCATTTTCTGGAAATCCTTGTACAAGATGGTTGACACTTATATATCTAATCTTTCAATGAAGTTATTGATAAAGATTAACGATGAAGGTAAATTTGATATGCATAACCATTTGCGAGATATGGGGCAAAGTATTGCTGGAAAAAGCGGTACTCGACTATGGGAGACTGCCGATTCAAGCACCATATCCAACATCAATTTCTCTCGCCTTCGATTCATTGGAGGTAATCCACAAAGACTTAAAAGGCTTTACAGATCTGGTCTTCACTATCTTCATTTGCAGAACCTATGCATTGAAGACATGACAAAAGACGCACTAGCCATGCTACCTTTTAGTTTGATTTGGTTAAGGTTGGAACATTGTTCCTTTGCAATTGAGAAGAAAAGAGCAGTAAAGAGGCCACGTCACCTCAAATTGATGGGTAACATTACACAGTTGAAGATAATGCAAATAAAAGGCTGCGATGATTTGGACAACTTTTCTCTGTCTTCCCTGTTTTCATTTCCTAATATTCTCTTGCAGCACTTGGACTTGGAGTGGTGCGAAAGTTTAATTAGCCTCCCTGATGCCATTGGCAACCAGTCTCAGCTGCAACATTTGTGCTTGGAAAGGTGTGGAAGGTTAAATAGCCTCCCTGATACCATTGGCAACCTGTCACAGCTGCAACACATGGACCTGGGAGGGTGTGGAAGCTTAAATAGCCTTCCTGATACCATTGGCAACTTGTCTCAGCTGCAACGCTTGGATTTGGGAGGGTGTGGAAACTTAAATAAGCTTCCGGATACCATTGGCAACCTGGCACAACTGCAACACTTGTACTTGGGAGGATGTGGAAGCTTAAATAACCTGCCTGATACCCTTGGCAACTTGTCACAGCTGCAACACTTAGATTTGGAAGGGTGTGGAAGCTTAAATAACCTCCCTGATACAATTGGCAACCTGTCACAGCTGCAACACATAGACCTGGGACGATGTGTAAGCTTAAATAGCCTCCCTGATACCATTGGCAACCTGTCTCAGCTGCAACACTTGGATTTGGGAGGGTGTGGAAGCTTAAGTAGGCTCCCTGATACCATTGGCAACCTGTCTCAGCTGCAACACTTGGATTTGGGAGGGTGTGGAAGCTTAAATAGGCTCCCTGATACCATTGGTAACCTATTGCAGCTGCAACACTTGTACTTGGGAGGATGTGGAAGCTTAAATAACCTGCCTGATACCATTGGCAACCTGTCACAGCTGCAACACTTAGATTTGGAAGGGTGTGGAAGCTTAAATAGGCTCCCTGATTCCATTGGCAACTTGTCACAGCTGCAATACATAAACCTGGGAGGGTGTGGAAGCTTAAATAGCCTTCCTGATACCATTGGCAACTTGTCTCAGCTGCAACGCTTGGATTTGGGAGGGTGTGGAAGCTTAAATAGGCTTCCGGATACCATTGGCAACCTGGCACAACTGCAACACTTGTACTTGGGAGGATGTGGAAGCTTAAATAACCTGCCTGATACCATTGGCAACCTGTCACAGCTGCAACACTTAGATTTGGAAGGGTGTGGAAGCTTAAATAACCTCCCTGATACAATTGGCAACCTGTCACAGCTGCAACACATAGACCTGGGACGATGTGTAAGCTTAAATAGCCTCCCTGATACCATTGGCAACCTGTCTCAGCTGCAACACTTGGATTTGGGAGGGTGTGGAAGCTTAAGTAGGCTCCCTGATACCATTGGCAACCTGTCTCAGCTGCAACACTTGGATTTGGGAGGGTGTGGAAGCTTAAATAGGCTCCCTGATACCATTGGTAACCTATTGCAGCTGCAACACTTGTACTTGGGAGGATGTGGAAGCTTAAATAACCTGCCTGATACCATTGGCAACCTGTCACAGCTGCAACACTTAGATTTGGAAGGGTGTGGAAGCTTAAATAGGCTCCCTGATTCCATTGGCAACTTGTCACAGCTGCAATACATAAACCTGGGAGGGTGTGGAAGCTTAAATAGCCTTCCTGATACCATTGGCAACTTGTCTCAGCTGCAACGCTTGGATTTGGGAGGGTGTGGAAGCTTAAATAGGCTTCCGGATACCATTGGCAACCTGGCACAACTGCAACACTTGTACTTGGGAGGATGTGGAAGCTTAAATAACCTGCCTGATACCATTGGCAACCTGTCACAGCTGCAACACTTAGATTTGGAAGGGTGTGGATGCTTAAATAACCTCCCTGATACAATTGGCAACCTGTCACAGCTGCAACACATAGACCTGGGACGATGTGTAAGCTTAAATAGCCTCCCTGATACCATTGGCAACCTGTCTCAGCTGCAACACTTCCCTGATACCATTGGCTACCTGTCTCAGCTGCAACACTTGGATTTGGGAGAGTGTGGAAGCTTAAATAAGCTCCCTGATGCCATTGGCAACCTGTCACAGCTGCAACACTTGGATTTGGAAGGGTGTGGAAGTTTAAATAACCTCCCTAATACCATCGGCAACCTGTCACAGCTGCAACACTTGAATATAGAAAGGTGTAGCTTAAATAACCTCCCTGATACCATTGACTACCTGTTGCCGCTGCAACACTTGGAATTGGTACAGTCTAGAAGCTTAAAAAGCTTCCCTGATACAAAAAGCTTCCCTGATACAATTGGCAACTTTTCTCAGTTGCAGCACTTGGACTTGGGAGGGTGCGGAGGCTTAAATAGCCTCCCTGATGCCATTGGCAACCTGGCACAGTTGCAACAGTTATACTTAAGAGGGTGTGGAAGCTTAAATAACCTGCCTGATACTATTGGAAACCTGTCACAGCTGCAACGTGTGGACTTGGGAAGGTGTGGAAGCTTAAATAGCCTCCCTGATACCATTGGCAATCTGTCACAGCTGCAACATTTGTATTTGAGAGAGTGTGGAAGCTTAAATAGTCTCCCTAATACCATTGGCAACTTGGCGCAGTTGCAACACTTAGACTTGGAAGGGTGTGAAAGCTTAATTAACCTCCCTGATACCATTTGCAAGCTGTCACAACTGCAGCACTTGAACTTGGAAAGGTCTATAAACTTAAAGAACATTCCGGATACCGTTGGCAACCTGTCACAGCTGCAGCACCTGTACTTGGGAGGGTGTAGAAGCTTGAATAGCCTCCCTGATACCATTGACAACTTGTCACAGCTCCAACATTTGGAGTTGGAAGGATGTATAAACTTGAAGAACCTCCCTGATACCATTGGCAATCTGTCACAGCTGCAGCACTTGAACTTGGGATGGTGCGGAAGCTTAAAAAACATCCCTGAAACCATTGGCAACCTAACACAGCTGCAGCACTTGAAGTTGAGTGGGTGTGAAGGGTTAAATAACCTGCCTGGTACCATTGGCAACCTGTCACGGCTCGAGCACTTGAACATGTTTGAGTGTCTAAGCTTAAAGAACCTTCCTGATACCATTGACAACCTGTCACAGCTGCAACACTTGGACTTGGAAAGGTGTATAAGCTTAAATAATCTTCCTGATGCCATTGGCAACCTGTCACGGCTTCAGCACTTGGACTTGCGATGGTGTGATAGGTTAAATAACCTCCCTGACACTATAAGCAACCTATCACAGCTACAAAACTTGTACTTGGGAGGTTGTAGAAGTTTAAATAAGCTTCCTAATACCATTGGTAAGCTGTCACAGTTGCAGCACTTAGACTTGGAAGGGTGTATAAACTTAAAGAACCTCCCTGATACCATTGGTAACCTGACACAGCTGCAACACTTAAATTTGGAATGGTGTGAAAGTTTAAAGAATCTCCCTGATACCTTTAGCAACCTGTCACAGCTGCAGTACTTGAAGTTGAGAGGGTGTGAGAGGTTAAATAACCTCCCTGATACCATTGGCAACCTTCCACAGCTGCAGTACTTTTTCTAATGGAGCTTCCGGTGCTGAACAGAAATTGGAACATTATTTAGTCCTTTTACATTGTAGATAAATATTATTATATTTTTTTCATTAAATTGAGTGCTCAGAGAAGCATATAAATAGAATCGTCTAGAGGCTCAACTATCCGTAACGCCTATTGTATGGGATGGGGAATGCACTTTCAGGTCTTTGGAGCGAATCTGCACCTAATGTCTTGTTATTTGAGATCCATGAGTGAATGTCGTATTAAATTTTCTTATAATTTAATGGCATGGGAAGTTACTTTTTTTACATTCACACGGGAAATTACGATTTGCCCACATGTTATGTGGCATTTTTTCAAATTCTGGGAATTGAGATAATAGGAAATGTTAAATTGAAATTTAATTTTGGATTGAGTTAATTTTTTGAAAACAATTTTTGTGTGAAGATTTATAGCGTCAAATATTTTATTTGATTTTTTTTCTTCTTATAATTATATATATTTAAAGTATTAATTTTAGTTTATTTTAAGAGATTTCAAAGTTGTGGAACGATCTTATAATATTTGTTATTTCAACATTTACTAAAATATCAATAGTTGCATTAGTATTTAGGGTATTTTTTATCTACTAGTTTATTGTCTTAGATCAATTTTAAAAGTAGTTGATATGATATCTCAGGAGTTTCACTAAAAGAAGATATATTCCATGTTGTTGCAAATTCTGTTTTGATAAATTTTAAAAGTAGTTGATATAATATCTTAGGAGTTTCACTAAAAGAAGATATATTCTATGTTATTGCAAATTCTCAACCACAACTTGTATTTATATATATTCAAAACAAGTGTCAAGGAATTTTTTATAGAGATCAAATTGACTTTATTAGATTAGATCCACACTTGAATATAATATATCTAATTGAATAGGATAGATTTAAAAGTGTATGTTTGATTATGTAGTTGTATAAGTGACTTAAACAAATAGACAAGAAGTCTTCATTATAATTTCATTATATATGCAATCTCTTAGACCAATTAACATTGAATGTTGTTCATTTATTTTTGTTATTCTAGATTTATTTGAGAAGGTTAAAAATGTATTATTTTTCTTTATTAGTTGTAAGCATCTTAATTTTATTAGAAATTCTTCAAATTAAAAGATTAAAGAGGATAATAACTATGGAAATGTTTACTAAAAAGATTGGTATAAATTATAATTTTAGATTGTACCTTAATTTTTTTAAAGATAAGTGTTATCTCAACTAATCAATTAATATAAACAATAAATACATGGACAAATTTAGATAATAAAGTTGAAGGCATAACTTTTAGAAAATTGAAACATTAAATGTTAATTTAAAAAATTAAATGTGGAACTAAAAGATATTAAGCATGATGACTAAAGATGAATGGCTTCAATAAGGATTCTAGAAGCTATTTGCCTCTAGCTTGGGAATAATTGTTCTAACCCTATTTTCATATACTTATTTAAAGACAACAAAGTTTTTATCATTTGACTTATTATTCATAATTGGGTGAACTTTGGTTGTGTTGTTCTATAGGTTAATGGAGGAGGTTGTATCACTTTCAAATTTATATTTGTAATGTATAACTTTACATTTGATTATTTTACAAGAATGGATTATTATGTAACTTCATCTTTGATGGATTTCATTTATTAGCATGTGTCGATTCTAATATAACTATATTAGGATTCAATTGCATGGTTTTTCATCAAATTGGGTAGCATGCAAAGTGCGCTTGATCTTAGGTGGAACTCCATGGTTAATTGTGCTTGAGTGAGTAGTATTGGGATGGGTGACCTCCTAGGAAGTCTCAATGCTTCACCCTTATGAACATCACTGAGATGCAATTTTGCTAAGTGAACCACTAATTCTCATGAGAGATGGGTTTGTGGGAACCACGACTCATAAAATATGGGTAAATGAATTTGACTAAAAGATTGCACATAATTGAATTTTGATATAAATATTATAATTTAACACATTATGAAAAGTACCCCCTACTTGTCGTGTGAATATTGCTAATTTGATTTGTGTTGGTTGGTGTAGGGATCATCATACACTTGATTAGAGGGCAGTAGTTCAAAGAACTATGTTTTGCATAAATATTATATCAAAAGGCATAACAATGATGGACACAAGTAGATAAAACTTTTACTTTTCATCTTTTTGGATTTTATCTTGTGGGATTATTTATGTTTTATGTTTCTTTTTGGTTTGCAGTTCTATGGTCATGGTCATTAGTATTTTTGAAGGGACCTAACTTTCATTTTGAATGGATTGTTATATTTATGTCTTGGTGATTATAGTTTGCAGAGTCTAATGTTATTTTTTGAATTTTGAATTTCAATATCTAAGTGGTAACTGTTGGAGTTGATAGTGAACCCCACAGCTCCTAGAAATCACCTACAACCAAAACACTTTTCACATTTGAAGAGAAAAAGTCATTGATATGCTTATGCAATCTTGAGAAGAGATGATCCAAAAAAGCAATTGATTGTGCAATGAATTAATTTGAATTAATGAGTACAATGAATAAGAATCCTTATAAAAGGAAAAATAAAACCCTAGATGAGGTTTTGATTAGATTGTGACAAGTGTCTTAATCTCATGCAATGAGACAACTTGACTTATATTTAGCTCAATATAATAATAAAAAACACTCCTAAGTTTAGCTTAAGTAATTAAAGTAACAAGGGAGCTAATTATTAATTAATGAATAATTAATTATCAAGTGATGTCCTAATTACGTCAACACCCCCTTTAATATCAACTTAGGGAGAAGTTAAAAAACCCTGATGAAGAATGCAATGATGGATGCATGAATGGATCCTGACTACAAGGTTTGATGAGGTACCCATATACAAACAAATGAATCTCTCATAACCAGAGAAAAGGAGAAAACCACAATGAAAAAAACTCTTCTCCAAAAGAGAAAATGAAATGGTTGCACTAGTGAAAGAAGGATAGGACTTAATGTGACCCCCCAAGGACTACTTCTGTTACACAAGTACAATAGATGCCCCCTCGATAGGAGAGAGAAAATGAGGATATGAATCCCCACTATAAAGAAAGAGCTAATGTGCCAATGATGAATGTCTGAAGACATAACACAATCCATTATCTGCAAACAACATTTCTCCCCTTAGGAAGAAACAAATCCATTGGTGATTGGAGAAGCCAATCAAAAAAGATGGAAGAATCAAGAATCCAAATCCAAATGATGCATGTGTCTTTGAAAAGTGCTCAAGTGTCCACATGTCAGAAAAAGATGATGTCAATCCAATATCTTGTGAAGATTGATAGAGAACAAGCTACAAAGGCGATGAAGATGATGGGCCAATAGTGATGATGTGGCTATCAATAGAGAGGAGATGAATGTCCTCAGTAATCCTCCAAATCTATAATTTGAGACTCTACAAACAAGGATGATATGTTTGCAAGATATGAATCCCAAGTAGTTATGTCTAAAAGAAGATGAATGCGTTGTTGCACTGAACTAATAGGGGCCAAGGATGTGGCAATCCCAAGCTGATCAGGAACAACAAAAGATGGAGATTAGGTCTCGACCTAAAGAGTGGGAACATGAAGACAATTCTATGAACCATTGGAACATGTAATACCTATGATATACTCAATCTCCTCTAAAGTATCATCATCAAAGAGTATGAAATCTACATCTAAAAGAGGAATAAGATAATCTACAACAAGATCCTCTAGGAATGGAGAGATATGAAGGTTTCCATGGATCTCCCAAAGTCAAATCCAAAGTGTGTGGGGACAATCAATGTCTAATACAATGAACATAGTGTCAAGATCAACACTAGAACAAACCACTCCTACAACGTGATCACTGATAATACCCCATGCTGACAAACTCCCTAGTGTGTCTAGTATAGGTATGAGTCTATAAAGATAAGGCAAAAAAAACAAGCCACCTGAGATGTGTTAGGATGTCATGTCGCTAAGACTCGTAATTATCCTTTTCTAGGATGACCACAAAAGTATGAGTCTATAAAGATAAGGCATAAAAAGCAAGCCACATGAGATGTGTTAGGATGTCGTGTCACTAAGACTCGCAATTATCCTTTTCTAGGATGACCACAGAAGGATGAATAGAAAAACCCATGATACTTCCTCAAATGATAAATTATAGATTAATAATCTTAATGCATGTAAAATAGATGAAATAGTCATCTCACGCAAACAAATGCTTTCCAAGTGCCAAGATGTCCAAGTAATTAACATAAATGTGAAATAAAAAAAATGAATAAAATAACTTGGATTTTTTTTGGAAAAGGTGCATGAATGAATATGAAGAACTTTGAAATACCTTTCCAATGCAGCTGGAATTGCAAAAATTAGAGATATAGGCAAAAAGTTATGAGCTCAAAAGCGAAAAATAAGATATGACTTTGACTGAGAATAAAGTAAACCAACAACAAAATATGATGATGGGACATGCACCACTAGAGAGTGCTCAAAACTAGCTTTTTGATGATATTTTATTTGCCCAATTTTGACACTGTATGCCCAAGTTATGAATTTTTGAAAAACAGGACAAATTTAGTCAATCGATAATAAGTAGACATGATCCTTTTGATTTGATTTAAAAAAAATTACTCATAGCATGCAAAAAGTAATAGATACCCACAAAATATTTTGATGCTACCAACAAAACCCAAAAAGTATTTTCAATTCCATAAAATAGAACATGTGATTTGGTAAAAAAAAAATTCAACTGTAGGAAAAATGGGGCCACATTGTGCTATTTTGACAACACTTTTTACAAGATCTATTCACTATTTGCAAAATATAATAGATACCTCGATAGTTTTTCATGATTGTGAACAAAACCTAGAAATTATTTTACTCCAAAATACACCAAGCAAAATATATTGGCCAAAATTTCTTAGATCTCTTAGAATTTGGATAAGAAATCACAAATCTGAAGCTCTGATACCATTTTGGAGTTAATAGTGAACCCCATAGCTCCTAGAAATCACTTGCAACCAAAACACCTATCACATATGAAGAGAAAAAGCCATTGATATGCTCATGCAACCTTGAGAAGAGATGATCCAGAAAAAACAATTGATTGTGCAATGAATTAATTTGAATCAATAATTATAATGAATGAGAATCCTTATAAAAGGAAAAAAAAAACCTATATGAAGATTTGATTCAATTGTGACAAGTGTCTTAATCTCATGCAATGAGATAGCTTGACCTAAATTTATCCCAATCTAATAATAAAAAACACCTCTAAGTTTAGCTTAAGTAATTAAAGTAACAAGGGACCTAATAATTAATTATCAATTGATGTCCTAATTACTCTAATAGTAACCCATGCCATATTGGCAAGAGGCTTGAGTAAAGAAAAGGATAGGCCAAGGATTGTAAGCATTCAAGGCTCTTTGACAAATGCATTCAATGTTATTAATTCTTTGAAACATGTAGCGATATTTTAGGGTTTTGATGTTGTAGACACATAAACATGTCCTTGACCTACAAACCACATTTATCTATGTCAAACATCCTCCTCACATAATTAAATTATTTAATTATGTACTAATGCCATAATTATTCCTCCTGACTATTTAAATAAATAAATTATATTTATTTTATTTAAATATGTTGCTAATTTCTTATGTCAGTCTATAGTTAAATAAATTCCTAAATTTATTTAATTATTATTTGTCCACTATTTCTTCCTCTTGTTTAAATAAATAAATTTTATTTATTTAATATCTTCTAATAATTAAATATGTCATTAATTTATTTATTTAAATGTCATTAATTTCTAATATCTTCTTATAATTAAATAAATTTCTATAATTTATTTAATTATTATCCACCTTGTCTTTTGCTAATTTTAAATAAAGGCATTTATTTAAAATTGCCCACTTTCTATTCTCTCTCTAAGTAAATAATTTTAAAGTATTATTTACTGTCACATGGCCCCACCACTTTTGAATTAAATTAATTTTTAATTCAAAAGGTCAACACAGTCTCTTAAATCAAATAATTTTAAATTAATTATTTGATTCTCCAGCTTTTTTTCCTCTTTTTAATTAAATAAATCTTTATTTATTTAATTAGATTCCATATCTTGATTTTTGAATTAAAAATCAGTATTTAATCCAAAATAATGATTTTTCCTCCTTACCACAATCTTTCGTAATTAGATAATATCTTTATTATCTAATTAGCCATTGGTTATTTAATTGAAATTGATTTGATTTTCTCTCCAACTCAATGCTTTTTCTGTATTGCTCTTATCTTCTATATTCCTATCCTTATTCCTCTTTGTCTCAACTAACCTCCACCGTTGATTAAATTATTTTTAATTTAATCTCGACCATTCATCTTTTCTAATTGAGCCCTAACCCTAATTGTGGGTTGTCACATTTAATTTCAACCATTGCTTTTAGGGCATCTTTCATCTGACAATCTTGGCCATTCACCTAAAATTGCATTTTCTACAAAATGGCAATTTTAGCCTCATTTGACACATCTCTTGGCTTCTTGACTTCATGCTCTTGGCTTCTTGACTTCATAGGCTATTTTTTACATACTTTTAGGCTTGCTCCATAATTGCATAGTTGCATTGTGTAGCATTTTTATAGAATCCTTTAACATTTGCTTAGGACATTGGCATAGTCATAAGTTGCTTATCACAAATTTGAGGGAAAACTACATATTACAACAAATAGAGAAGGTGCAATGGAAGTTAATCATGGGGATTGAAGACATTTGGTGAGCTCTTTCCTTGTTTTCATGTTTTACACTCCTTTGTTCTTCATTGCTTGCTTTGGGTTATCTTATTTTATGCTCTAATATGCTAACTGAGGTTTTTCCCTAAGCTACATTGGTGAACCCAATGTGAAAATTGCGCTTTTTGTAGATTTTCGTATGGCATTTTTGTTTATGCAGGTATAGGTATGGTGCAACGCATTTGCTATTTACTGAGCTGCATTCGCAGTACTGTGATGCATTCACCCTGCTGAATGATGCATCTGATTTGTTGCGATGCATCTGACTTGCAGAACGATGCATTTGCTTTGTTGCGATGCATTTTCTTTGCAGGTCGACACATTTGTCTGACAATTTCTAGATTTTTCCTTGCGATGCATTTGACTTGTAGAACGATGCAATTGCTTGGTAAAATTTTATTTTTGGATTTTGTAGAATTTTTCCAGATTCTCCTTTTCTATTTAGTAGCTTAGGGGTTTTGGTTTACTAATATTCTATTTGCAGCATGTGGTGAGGAGTCTAACCTTGGTTTTTGTTCATTTTTTTCAATTCCTTAAAGCAAACAAACAACAACAAACAATTTTGCATTCACACTCATATGGTTAAAATTTACATGCATTCTCATGTCATGGGTTTAAAATGAACACAATCGTGCATTGAAACTCATATAGCTAAAATGAACATGCATCTTCATGTCATGGGTTTAAAATGAACTTTGTTTGCTTGACATTGATTTAATTTTTTTTAAAAGAACAAAGTGTCTTAAGTGTCTTCCTCACATTATAATTTTGGTAACTAAAATTCACAAGTGTCTCCAATTTGTGTAACCTCGATTCAATAATAGAAGTATCCTCTCCCCTTGCGCACTTGTGTGATCCTGGGTGCAAGAGAAATTGTTATTGACTCTAAGCATTGGGCCTTCCTTGGTGGGAAAAAAGTACTCACCCCAAGGCGACTCAAATTGGCAACAAAGCTCTTTAGCCTGGTTACTCCTGACCGGTATACAAATGTGAATCCTAATGGAAAACTTAGGATTATGAGTGTGGATGTGTCACATAGACAAGTGAATTCCCCAAAACCCTGTTGAACGTAACCTCTTTAGGCCGAAATTCCTCCTTATCGGAGCTAATCTTGCCCCATGTGTGGCCACTCAAACGAGAGTCTTGAACTAAAAACCTTTGTGTAGTTGACAGAAACCCATCTATTTGCTAGTGCAACAATGATCGTTGCAAAGACATCCACATTCTTGCAGTTCTTAGTAGAGGTGAAAAGCCTGCCATGAGAGATTTATGGGGGCTTGAAGCTTGGTTGACTCAAGAAGTGAGTGCACTATAAGGGGGAGCCCGTGTGGCCAAGCTTCTAGATCACCCGCTAAGAATAAGTGTGGTTGGGGAAACCCGCATGGAATCTAGCGAATATAGTCCTTACCTAACCTAAGATTGTGCTTGTATTCATTGTGCATGTTTTCATCATTCAAAGACAAAATATTATGTTTTCCAAGTGTTTTATGAGATATTGAACAAATAAACACCTTTCACAGACTTGGAAACAACATTCAAACTAAAACAATCCCAAAATCTATCAAAATTGCAAGGAAAGCCAAACTTTGTTCACTCTGCAACACATCTAAGACACTTTGCAACACATCTGACCTGCCGAAACGCATCTGCTGTCCTAAACAATACATTTGCCTGTGTTGAAATGTATTTGCTACCTTGAGCACCACATTTGACATAATGAAACACATCTGCTAGCCAAAATGACGTATTTGCTCAAAATGAGATGCAATTGACCTTCCGCAATGCATTCGCCACCTCTTGTGACACATCAGCCTATCATTAGAAAAATTAGTCAAACCTGAGACCAAACATTGTCAAAATATTGCAACACATGTATTTTTGCGACGCATTTTCTACCTGAAATAACACAATTGCATGTCATTGAGAAAAATCTCTATCACTGTCCAAAACTAGACATTTTCAATCTGTCTTTAGACATCTTTTCCTTAGTGGTCTCTGTCCAAGATTAGACAAATAACATAGTTGCATACCTTAGGCTCAGGTCATACCTTTGCATTGCCATAGACTTCCCCATCATGTCTTCCATTTACCTTGATTTGCTTACTAGTCAAGTTGAATACGAATTACTCTGTAATAGACAATACCAACAAGCCTTAGACTTCAAAAGACAATTCCTCCAATCTAAATACCAATGTCATTCCTATCCACAATCCATAAGTCCTAGTCCTCCATCCATCTACCCTCACTACCAAGACTCGCTTAACACAAGCCATACCATTTATACCCAACAAACGTCCACTTATTCCCCTTATCCTAACCTTGACAAGGGAAATCAACCATCCACCAATCTCTTTCATGTCTGCATGTCCAATCCTAGTCAACCATCCACTAGAATCCTTGCCAAGCTTCCACATCCTATTCTAGTCCATTATTAATCAATCCAATCCAAGTCTCCACGTCTTATCCTAGTTTTTCATCCATTAATCCCCTTCAAGTCTCCATGCCTTATCCTAGTCCTTCGTCCACTAATCCTTTCTAGGCCACTTCGTCCCAACATACATTTAGTCATGCAAATTCTATCCTTGTCCAAAGTGACATTCCATTTCCTAAATTTGAGGATATATGTCAAGATGAAAACCTAAAGCATGACATCATAACTTCACCTTCATGTCAAGATCAAAGTAGTCCATCCCATGACCCTATCCTTAAATCTATTCAAGAAGTCCTCCTAAACAATAGTGAGATTCAAAACACACCTATCCTTGACAAAGACTCCATTCCTAATCATGATGTCCAAGACAATACCATCTTTGACCAAGACACTACCATTGACCAAGACACCCAAAGCGATCCACTCATCGACCTTTATGTCATTCATGACCAAACACTTGAGGATAATCCTACCCAAACTTTGAATGTCACCATTTCCCAAAATGAGGCACTTGCCTCCATGGGACACAGATGATCTTCCTCAAGAACAAGATCCTTCTACTCTAGACATATTTGCAAATGATCAAACTATAGTTGAATTCACCGGACTCTATGACAATGACCATCAAGACGGTTTCAACATTGACTTGGAAACGCCAATAGAATCATCAGAATTAAATTAGACCAAAGGTATCAGTCAAACTAAAAATATCCAACATGTCAATGAAGCGACAACATCTTATCAACTATGATCATCTATCTTTGTCAAAGCAGGCTTTCTCGCAGATGAGAACATTCCAAGTAACAGTGTCCACATACACAATGATGGGTTAACATCTTGCTTTCAAAACAACAAATACCCCATCGCAAACATAATTTGTCAAAGCATGCAGTATCAAGGCAAAGGACTAGGCATACACGAGCAAGGCATCCAAGAACCAATACAACTTCAAGCTCTTAGCTATTCCTCATTTGGAGAATCTAACAATGTTAGTGGTGCATCCTCGATATTGGGGGCAACTTTATCTAATACAAACATTAAGATAGAGGCCATGAGTAATCTTTTTCATAAGATTGTTGCCAACTCTCCTTCCATCCACACCATAAACCGTCATTCCCAATATCCTAAACCTTCTGTTTGGAACCAACAAAAACAAAAGTCTTACAAAACAAAAATGTAAAATCAAATGTGAAAGGCCATTGAATCAAACAACAAGACAAGTGGACAAATGAAGTTAAAATGGATCCCAAAGAAAAATGGATCAACCAAAGAAAATATTTCAAAAGAAAAAGTCAATCAAAATGTGGAGCCACAAGAAAAGAGGACTCCTACATATAATAAATGTCCACCTCCTTCAAAATTTAAAAGTGTTGGTTCCAAACACCATCCCTATCAAAATTCCAAACTTCGTCATCCAACACCCCAAGTTTGGAAGATAAAAAGTGATTCATTGAAACATCTAAACAATCTTTCCCCGCCTACTATCAAAAGTCATAACCCTAAATCTCGTCTAAAGTCCAAAAATCCCATGTCACAAATCTGTCACATCTTGGCAACAACTCTTTATCACAAGGACTCTCATGGCACTCTATCGCAATGTGTGAATTTTGCTAAGGCCAACTTTAGTATCAAAAAGGATCACAATGACATCAATTAGTTGTATGGAAGCGCTTTGATCCTGACAAGGCAACTACTTCAGAAAGGTCATTTTTGGCATATCATGGCACAAGTCTCTACATCAACACTGTCAACAACTTCAGAATAATCAGTGGGAATCTAAGGCATCCTATCCATATAAAAATTGAAAAATACAAAAAACCAAAAAAATTGAAAAATAAAAAAAGTCGAAAAAAAATAGTAAAGAGAAATTTTTTGTCCAATAGTGAAAACCATTCTTATGGCGCTTTGGATAAGTACCATGATGAAAACCTGGCAAATAGACATCATGTGTAAAATAAATTGTCTATGTGGACCATTACACTTGGGGGCAAGTCGTTTCATTTCCCATGCCTTTCCTCATGACATTTCCATCTGTCCATTTAATCCATATCATTCCCTATCCATTTTCCCACCTACCTTGGTCTTGACATAAAACATGCAAACATAAACATGCTTTGGGGAAAACTCTTGACATGTCAATCCATTGGTCACAAACTATTCATGAAACATCATGTCATTGACGTCATAGCCTTATTATCCCTATGCGATATAGTCACTGAAGATCATATGCCAATTCCTCTAGTCTCATGTCTCTTGTCTTTTACTAAGGTCACCTATCATCCTTTCACGTATGTCACCTATCTTGGTTTTTCTCTTGTCAACAGTCTAAAGATACTCCATCATCCAATTTAGCCATGAACAAAAGTCATTCCAATCCTACTATGCAACTTCCCTCATCAAACAATGCCATCATTATCACCTGTCAATTGGTATTCAACTTGACTAGCAACATAATCATGTCTATCCTTGGCATCATAAAATGTCCAAAATCCAAAAAAATAAAAATATTGTCAAAATCCAAAAAAGTCATAAAATGTCCAAAATCCAAAAAAATCAAAAATATTGTCAAAATTCAAAAAGTCATAAAATGTCCAAAATCCAAAAAAAATCAAAATATTGTCAAAATCCAAAAAAGTCATAAAATGTCTAAAATTCAAAAAAATCAAAATATTGTCAAAATCCAAAAAAATCATAAAACAACAAAAAGACAAAAAAATCATAAAATGACAAAAAAACAAAAAATTCATAAAACTTTAAAAAGCCAAAAAAATTAAAACATGTCAAAAACACAAAACATCCAGATATCACTCAAAAATCTCAAAAATAGAGTCAAAGTCATGTCAGTTAGTCTTTGTCATTGTCGAACTACGTTGCCTCTGCGACTAAACGTAGGTAAGGCCATCTATCGATGCACTCCCGAGGCTCCCTAGGTCATTGCTTTAGCATTCGTCACGTCAGTCAAATAATTCAGACATGGTTACGCATGGACAAAGATAATCATTTGATACATCAACATTTAAAACATGAACTAACAGACAACATAGTCCAATCTGTCATATAGTCAAAATCATTCAAATTGTCAAGACAATGTCAATCTCGTCACTCTATGGTCCTCTCCAAGATGTGTCCTTCGACTTAGACCTCGTCAAAACATCATTTTCCTTTTCAAGATATGTCATTCCTTACAATAGGCATCGTCAAACTGTCAAATTATCAAACCGTCAAACCGTAAAACTGTCAAATTGTCAAACTATCATGCAATCAATCTTTGACAAGCAAATATTGGCAATCATATTCAATGGCTGTTAATTTTTTTGGTCTCTTTTGTTTTATCTTTTTATTATTATTTTGTCTCTTGGTCATGTTACTAGCTACCTTGAGGATGTCCCATGAAGGATTTAGAGGTGCGATGACGTCTCATGAGCTATTTTGTTTTTCTTTGATTGTTGTCTATGGATTGTCTTGGTAAAAAGACTAGGGCAACTTAGCCCTTAGTATGAGTTGGGACATTCCTTGTCTGTGACTATTTGTTTTGCAAGTGGATGACCTTGCAAACCTTGGTTTATGTCATACCATGGTGTTTGTTGTCCATTTGTGTCATTTTAACGCCTAATGATGATTCGAGCAACACCTATTAGTACTCTAGAAAATATTGAAGTTTTCTTTCCCGTCCCACCCCTTTTTCTTTTCCCCTTTAACATTTCCTTTAGGCTGCATCTTTGTCATCCATATCTTTTGCACTAGCATTTCTTTTTCCCTTCGTCTTTTAGTCTTCTTGTCCATTTCGAGAGTACACTCGTGTTCTCTAAACCCAACTATCCTCTCAAGGGGGCATACCACTATCTCCTAATTATTCTTCCTCATCTTATTTTTCACTAGGGCATATTTTTGACTTGTTTTCTTTATCACAATGTGATAAACTGCATTATGACAAAGAGGGGAAAAATGTACACATAAAAATGTCTTAGACCCGCAAACCACATTTATCTATGTCAAACATCCTCCTCACATAATTAAATTATTTAACTAGCACTTGCACCGGAAGGGGGTGCAAGGGTTATGCCGATAGAAAAGTATATGTAAGTTAAAATGTTAAGGAGGATATTCTTTATTGTTATTGATGTCGTATCCCAACTATACCATATACAAACTCTTAGATTAATTCAACTAGCATGCCAAATCATGACAATTTAGAAAATCACATCTATTGACATTCATATACATATGAGGACAATTTAACAAATCTTATTGGTAAGAAACCTTCCACAAACTCTTAGATTAATTCAACTAGGCATATGCCAAATAGCCAATGTTACAAACAAAATAATTCAAATTAGCTTTAGCTCTAACATTGTCAATTTCCTCTCTTACTACAAATAACTCAATCTGCCCATATGTTTTGTTTATGCCTTTAATCATAATAAATTTGGACTCTTGATAGAGAAATGTTGTTTTTGCTACTAATATCCATTAAAATTCAAACCTTTCACTTAGTTTTAGGATTATTTAGATGAGAGGTTGAAAACTCTATATATTTTTTTATTGACATTGTTGACAGCATGCCACAATTTGTACATAATATCGCCCATCTCATAATCTTCAAATCTTTGAAGATCCTTTGAAAGAATTCTCCAAAACATGGTGTCATAAGAAAGTGTAGTTGTATTACGTAGTGTAGCGATTCATGGTGTAGAACCTATATTGATTAACATCTTGTTTGGATGGGTCTACTGAACCTGTGGTTACTAGAATCCTACACTTCAATGTTTGGTTTTTTTGTGGCCACTTCTAACCTAAATTATATATATCAGGTGGTGAGATCAGTCAATTGGACAACACTTGCAAGTCAGGTTGACTAATATGATCTGCATAAAATTAAATTAAATGCAGAACACAACTAATAACTATCAATTCAATTTTAGTGACTTAATTGTCAAATGTATAGAAATATCAAAATGGTTTATGTTAGTGCAATTGAACATCGAGATTTAATACAATCCATCATATTGCTCTTCATCAAGAGCATCAACGTTATGGGTTGGTCTGGTGGAAGCAACATCAGTGGCATTCCCAATAGCTATACTATACAACAAAGGTAATTTGAATTAGCTTTATACCTTCCTCAAGCATGTGTTCAAAAAGATTTTACTTGCCACAATGATGTTGCACAAACCTGACATCAAAGCATTGTTAGAACTAATATTGCTAGGTAAAGGCCACATACAAATTGAAGGTGTTGATTATGATGAAGGATGCTTGCAATCAAAATGTTGATGACACTTGCTTCACAACACAGTTGAAGAATCCACCAAGTGGATATGAAAAGTGCATTCTTGAATGAAGATTTGACAAAGAAGTTATATATGATAACCTCATGGTTTTGTAGAGAAAGGAAAGGGACTATTTATGTCACTTAAAAAAGACAATATATGGTTTAAAACTTTCTCCATTAAGCCTAGTATTCAAAAATTGATTTGCATTTTCTTCAAGGGGGATTTTAGAAAATTTGATGTTGATTCAAATTGATACATCAAGATTTTAAATCACAAGTTACTCTTCATTGTGTTGTGATTGATGACTTACTCATCACTAGGAATGGTCAATCACTAATCAATGAAAGGAAAGAAGATATTGATACCACTTTTGAGATGTCTTGTCTAGGATTGTTTTATTACTTTCATACACCTAAAAAAAGCATTCCTCTCTTAAATGAAGTGAACCAAAAAATTATTAACATGTAGTTTAAGCTACACGACTACAAAGCTTCACCAATGCCAATGGAGAAAATAACTAAGTTGACTAATGACCTAGATAGTAAAACAATTAATGTAACATTGTATATGACTTTGATAGAAAAATTGATTTACTTTATTGCTTGTCTAGACATATATTATGTAGTTGTAATCTTGTCTCCATTCATGATTCTTCAAGAAAAAATTATCGGTTAGTTGTAAAATTTTTTTTGATATGTCTTCAAGGAACACAAAACTTTGGATTGAATATTCAAAGAAAGAAGATTTTAAACTTGGCTTTTCAAATTCAAATTGGATAGGTTGCAAAGACTTTAGGAAATTAGCTTTTGATTATTACCTCAATCTTGGATCCTCATTATTTTGTGGAGTTTCCAAAAGTAGCCTAATGTGTCATTGTCATCCACTTAAGTGAAGTACGAGGCTTGTTGTAACATGTTAAACAATGTGATTTAGCCAACTTCCTAAGGATCTTCAATGTCCACAACTTGATCCTATAATTATTTATTGTGATAATCAAAATATGTCAAAGATGTCTAAGAATATAGTGTTCCATGCTTGCACAAAGCATATTGAAATGCACAATCACTTCACTCATGAGCATGTCCTCAACATGGAAATTGAACTAGTTTATACATCAACAAATGAATAGCTTGTAGATGTCTTCACCAAGTCGTTGAGAAAAAATAGGTTTGTCTACTTTGAAGAAGGCATTGACATTGAATATTCTTCATTTAGCTAATTAACTTGTTTGTTATTGATGTGCCCCATTATCTAGTTACTTTATGTGAAAAATTAAAAAAATAAATATTTAAACCATAAATTTTATACATCACAATCTCTTTAAATCTACTGCATTTTTTTTCTATTAAAAATATCTTTAAATTCCTAAATAAAATAAAACAAATATAAAGAATGCTCTCCAATTCCAACATCTATATTATTTATATAACCCTATTATATTAATTTATGTAATTATGCTAAACATGTACAAGAAAAATGTAACAAGGGCAAGAAAGAAACATAAATGTTTCTTTTGTAAATGTAAAAAGGGTAAGAAAGAAACATACAAGTTTTTTTTGGTTAATCTCTGTAAGCTCCTGCTGTTGTCTTTTTCAGCTGAGTTGTTTACCTTTGTAATTCTGTTTCCTTCTTTCAATAAAAAAAAGGTAAGTGGATTTGTATTTTTAGTTCCTGCCAGGGAACTATAGCGAAGGCTTCAAACAGTAAACAGTGATTAATCTACAATGCGTTAGCCAATTAGAATTCAGTTTTTCAGATATACTAATCTACTCTCTCAAGATACTAGGTGAAAATGTGCTTGGAAATTAACTGATCAGAAATTTGGTGGTCTGTTATTGGCCTCGAATAACAGCTGCAGAATGTCAGTATATGGTTCTCGTTTCACAATGCAAGAGACCACACGTATTTCAGAGGAGGCTCTGTAGACTGTCAGAGGGCTGGGGCAGTTGGCGACTAGGGTAGAGTCGTTGCATGCTCTTGGACTACTGTTCTTAGGTGGCATTTGCAAAATAGTTGACGTGTCTTTTCTATCCTTCCACATTTTGCATACATGCCCGCATCCACGCAAGGATAGATACAGAAGCAACCATGTGCCTTGTCTATGCTTCCACATTCTGCATACATGCTACACGTGGAGTAAACTTGGAGGTTGCATTTTCATGGTTTCCTTTAGAGCATATAGTTGAAAAAGCAAATAATTTTTGGTGTTCTGATTTCTAGCAAATCAACTGTGTTTGATGAAATTCCTCCAGCCTCTTAGCTGTGAGGGACGTCCATAGCCTATTCTAAAGCTCTCATTTTGGTGCATGCAGGGAGGATGCCGTCAAAGGTTACAGAATCTGGTTAGTTTCAAAAAATCGATTTTGTGCATATTACCAATTTTAATCAATTGACCAATAATTAGGCCCTAACCCCTAACTATGTTTGTTGGTTTTTGTTTCAATGGATTGTATTTGAGCATACTCACAAGAAATTAAAAATAGGCCATCAAGAATCAGAGGTACATGGACGTTCTGCTTCGAAGCAGGGAACGGAAGATTTATTCCACCCCACGCATCGCCTTCGGCCCCAAATAGTATTCACGGGTCTAAAACCATGGCAATAAACAATTTCTTTCATATGCAAACCGATGACTGCTAAGTTACACTGTTTTATAGGTACGGAGGGTTTTGTTTCTTTTGGAAAATGTATAGAACTGGAATATTTCGATGCAATGTTAGAGTTTAATGGCAAGTGAAAATTTTGTGCAGAGCCTCCGATGCTCAATTTTGAGGTTGATATGGAATTTCAGACACAATACAAGCCATTGGACTATTTCTCATTACTGATGCAGAAGCACCTGATTATATTGTTCTTTACTGGTCTTTGATTTGTTGCTGTTGTGGTTTCCTTTTACGGTTTTACCATTAGAATTTGTCATTATTGCAAGTTTAGAGTTCCATCCTGTCTTCTCATTAGTCTTTTTTTCCCAGAGCATGTGATAATGGGGAAAACAACTTCATTGTAAAGTTGGACGAGGTCGTAGTACAACTATTGTTCTTTGTTATTTGGTATGTTTATAATGTTTGTTTCGTTTTATAATTTCCAAAATTCATTGTCTCAGTATTAAATCAAATGGCTTCTCAGCCAAGTACACAACTAGAATTAATAATGAATAAACAAATTACTGAATACAGGGTTTCTGGTGTGGTCCACTTTAGGTAATGTTTAATGAAACATTAAATAGGGTGATTGGAGTTTTGTGCTTTTGACTCTATTATTTTTCAGTTTAAACTTTAGGGTGTTTTGTTCTCATTAAATCTGGTGTATTTCCAAGTTCTGTTGCTTGGATAACTCTGCTCACATTTTTCCCAGTGACTGATTTCCTGCTCATATATTGGTTTATTAATAATGACTAATAGTAGTTTCTTATTCATGCTCGGTACATAGTAATACATAACATAGTTACAAGTATAACCTTTTCATAACATTTGCAAACATTTTTCAATCGCCAAGTTTGAGCAAAACAACTCTCCCCTTGAACCTACTGACTGTTTTTGGACAATCCCACACAGGTTTTTCTGCTTTGTGAAGTTATAAGTAGATATGGAAAAGTCGAGATTATTTGGAATTAGCTTCTTAAACATTTCAGTTGATGCATTGATGAAAAAATTCCTATGTTTTAGAAGTTTTTTGATCTTGCAATCCTCTGACCTGCCTCATTAGTTCTTATTATAGCTGAAGGCACTTTATGTAATAGTTGGATATTAGTTTTTACTATTAAATTTCTATATCTGACACAAGTAGAGTAATTTGTCATTTTTTATTCGCTTTTTCTTATGCTTTTGTTCTTTTCCACTGCATGTAGCTGTGCAAATCATGTGTTTTACAGTTTTAGAGGTGAATCTAATTCTCTGTAGATTTTTAACCATATGTCCACACTGAATATGTATGTCGTACGAAAGGAAAGTTCTTATTTTGACCAGCTTTTGACAGAAGAATCACAATTTTTTAGGTCTAGTAGTGTAATATGCAAATTTGGTGTGTAGGTAGCACACAAGGGAATGAATCCTATTGATGCATATGCATACATGAGATAAAAAAGATCTAAGGGTTTTGTTAGCACATTCTCAGTGGCCAGCAGGTATGTTGACATCTATGCATGGTTGTTGTGAACAATTTGAATTTAAGTCATTGACCTGAGCATGTGGCATCTGCATCTGCAGGCAGTTCGGGAGTATTATTTAAAAATACATGGCTATAGTTCTGAGACCCTCCAATTTCCTATGCTTGCAGAAATTTTATTGGATCGAACCCTGTTATTGGATCATATTGAAAGTTTAGTGTTGTTTTTGGGCAAGATTGATAGTTTGGCTTGTTGTTGGTGTTGGGTTAATTGAAGCCCAAATTAGCAAGTTCCTTTCTTAATTCGAAAGGCTTTCTGTTTTTTGTAAATACTTCTATTGGCGTGTGTGGCCAATTTAGAAGTTGCATTTTCGAACGCTTCTTTCCTTTTAATTCGTTGAAGGCTGTTTGATATATGCATGATGCTGGCTGAATGTAAATTGATTCAGAACTTGGTGATTAATAAGAGATAATCCCTGAGTGTGGACGTAGCCATCAAATTGATGGTGAACCACGATAAATCTGGTGTTATTATTTTGTGATTGTTTTAATCTTTATTTTTGCAATTTATTTTTCACTTTTATTCTGCAATTATATTCAACAATTGGTATCAGAGCAGGTTGGAGAAATTTGGTGCAGGAAATTCTGAAGAACTTCTGCAACCATGGAAGATGCAGACAAGTGGAAAATCGAAAGATTTGCAGGACAAAATTTCAGCCTTTGGAAAGTGTAGATGGAATCTCTTCTGATCAAGCAAGATCTGTCGAATGCTTTGGTTGGCAAAGCCAAAGGGAAAGGATCTCTATCGGATGAAGAATGGGATAAGTTGGACCAAAAAGCAAGAGCTACAATCTTTCTGTCGCTCTCCAACAATGTTTTATTTAATGTCTCTGCAGAGAAGACTACACAGGAGTTGTGGGATAAATTGTCTTCAATGTATGAAATGGCATCTGCTTCCAACAAGGTATTTATTATGAAGAAATTGTATAATTTAAAAATGCGAGAAGGAGGGGTTATGTCCAATCATTTGAATGAATTTAATACATCTGTTACCCAGCTGATTTCTGTAGGCATTAATTTGGATGATGAGATCAAGGCTATTTTATTACTGTGTTCTTTACCACATAGCTGGGAAGGTGTTGTGATGGCAGTGAGCACTTCGGTGGCTGCCAAAAGCAAGCTGAAATTCGATGATGTTGCAGCCACTTTATTGAGTGAAGATATGCGAAGGAAAAATTAGGAACCCTCATCTGGTGAGGCATTAACAGCTGTAAGTATTGGGAATAGAGGTAGAAGTAAAGAAAGAGGCAAATATAATAATCGGAGGAGATCAAAATCCAGATCGCAGTCAAGAGGTAGAACGGGTGCCTGTTGGTTTTGTGGCAAGCCAGGCCACACAAAGAAAAACTGTTGGAATTATAAAAAAGGCACAAGACAAAGTCAGTAACAATGAAGCAAACGTTGCAGCCGGAAAAGATGATGGAGTTTTAATTTTGGCTGCCGGTGACATGACTGCAGACTCTTGGGTACTTGATTCCGGAGCTTCTTTCCACGCTACTTCATGCAGGCAAGCTTTTACAAATTTCCAAGAAGGTGTTTTCGGTAAGGTTTTTCTTGGTGACAATAAGGAGTGTGAAATTGTTGGTAAAGGTGATATAATTTTAAATTTAAAGAATGGCAGTAAATGGATTTTAAAGGATGTTAGATATGTCCCTTTATTAAAGAGAAATTTAATTTCTGTGAGTCAATTAATTACTTCTGGGTGTGATGTTAAATTTTCTTTAGAAAATTGGCAAGTAACTAAAGGCGTTTTAGTGATTGCTAGAGGCAAGAAGTTGGGTAATCTGTATATTTTAAAATGCCCTGGTGAAGTGGGAGTTGCCATGACAGTCATGGACAACAATTCAGAAATTTGGCACAAGAGGCTCGGTCACATGAGCAAAAAAGGGCTTGAAGTAATGCTTCAACGAGATCAGCTTCCCGGTTTGCAGTTGGTCGATTTGCAGTTTTGCGAACATTGTCTTTACGGCAAACAAAGTCGAGCCAGCTTCTTAAGGATAGGCCATGATCAGAAATCAACTCCTTTAGCACTTGTGCATTCAGACGTGTTTGGTCCTAGTGAGGTAACTTCATTTGGTGGTGCAAATTATTTTGTCACGTTTTTGGATGATTGCACTAGAAAAGTTTGGATCTACATGTTGAATAAAAAATCAGAAGTCTTTTCAAAGTTTAAAATTTTCAAGGCTCTTGTTGAAAATCAAATAGGGCATAAGATTAAATGTCTGCAAACTGACAATGGAGGAGAGTATTGTTCCTCGGAGTTTGATAATTTTTGTGCAGACAATGGCATTCGAAGAATAAAAGTAGTCCCATTCACCCCTCAAGAAAACGGAGCAGCCGAGCGGTTGAATCGAACAATTTTAGAGAGAGCTCGCTGTATGCTCTCCAATGCCGGATTGGGAAAACAGTTTTGGGCAGAGGCATGCAACACTGCAGTTTATTTAATCAATCGTGCCCCGTCATCTCGTTTGGATTTTGACATTCCTAAGGAGAGATGGCTCAGAAAGAGAATCTCATATCAGCATTTGCGAGTGTTTGGCTGTGATGCGTTCATGCACATTCCGAAAGAACAATGAACGAAGCTTGATTTCAAATCAAAAAGGTGCATTTTTCTGGGCTATGGAGAAGATCAGTTTGGTTTTAGGCTGTGGGATCCCGTTGCAAGAAAGATTGTGCGCAGTCGAGATGTTGTCTTCAATGAGAAAAAATTCTCAGGTTTGCAGCCTCTGGACAAATTTTCTGATGAATATTTTGATGTTGATATTTTTGACAACGGTCGTGTGAAGCAAACTTCTGTGTCTTTCTCCCAGCCTTTAGTTATTTCTTCCAATTCGAATACCTCTGTTTGTTCAGAGTCATTTCATTTACATGCTCTGCCTTCACATATTGGTGCCCTTGTTTATACAAGCACACAACCTGTACATAGTTTGCAGCCTTCTCTGTTTAATTCCCTGCCTCCAGTTATTACTTCCCAGTCTTTGATATGAGAGGCGCTGCCCATCAAAAGTTATACGCACCCCAACCAAAGTGGTACGCTGCCTACTTTATTCACCTCGCAGGCCTCCACAAAGCAAATTCACCCTCCATCATGTGATTCGCAGCCTTTATTAAATGATTCGCTGCCTTCAAATTTCAACTCGCACTCTTTAATAAATGATTCGCACCCCTTAAGAAGTCAAACGCAGCCTTTAATGCCCAATTCGCAGCCCTCACATTTTGAGCCGCTGCCTCTTCTCCATAATTCGTTGCCTTTCCAAGTTTGTGTGCAGACTCTACCATGCATTGCGCCGCTTGTTCTTAACTTGCAGCCTCAACGGCATATTTCGCCCCCTACACATGGCTGTTCGCATCCTTTGCCAGCGTCCTCCTTTATTGAGTCGCAACCTACTTTACATCAGATGCAGCCTCTAATGGCTGTTTCACTGCCATTGGAAACAATTGAAAGGCATAATTTTCAAGGCAGAACACAGGGTCAGGAAATTAGAGAATTTAATGAACAAGGACCTATGCAGGGGAGTATGAAGAAATAGGGCACTGGTGATATTTTTCACAGTAATTCTGAAAATATAGAGCAACAGGGTATTGTTCAATCAGAAAATGGTTCTAAATTGAGGAAATCAACACGGAAGCGGAAGTTACCACCAAAATATGCTGATTTTGAATTATTTTCTGCTGATAACTATGATTATGAATTGTTGCTTTGTGGTGAGGCAGAGCCGGCAACATTTAAACAAGCTTGCAAGGATGCAAATTCAGTTAAATGGATGGAGGCAATGAATGAAGAATTAGAGTCTCTTCATGCAAATGACACTTGGGATTTGGTTTCTCTTCCGCCAAATCGGAAACCTTTGAAAAATAAATGGGTGTATCGTGTGAAAGAGGAAGAGGGAGGTCATCAACGCTACAGAGCCAGATTGGTTGTCAAAGGTTTTGCTCAAGAAAAAGGCATTGATTTCAATGAAATTTTTTTGCCAGTTGTGCGAATGACTACCATTCGAGTTGTGTTAGGGTTGGCAGCCATTTGGGATCTTGAACTTGAGCAATTAGATGTTAAAGCTGCATTTCTTCATGGTGATGTTGACAAGGAATTGTACATGGAGCAGCCTGAAGGTTTTGCAAAACCAGGTCAAGAGCATCTCTATTGCAGATTGAAGCGGAGTTTGTATGGGCTCAAGCAAGCCCCAAGGCAGTGGTATTTAAAATTTGACAGCTTCATGACTCAGCAACATTTCATTCGTTGTGATTCGGATCCATGTGTTTATTACAAAAAACTTCCAAATGGTGAGTTTGTCATTTTGTTACTTTATGTTGATGATATGTTGGTTGCTGGCAATAGTGTGAGGATAGTTCGTGAGTTAAAACAATATTTATCTCAGCGATTTGCCATGAAGGATTTAGGGGCAGCAAAGAAGATTCTTGGCATGAATATAATCAAAGATAGGAAAAAGAAAGAACTTAGATTATCTCAAGAAAAATATATTCATAAAATCTTAGATCGATTCAATATGAAGAATGCCAAATCTGTGAGTACTCCTTTGGCTGATCATTTTAAGTTATCCTCAGCTATGTGTCCTAAAACAGATGAAGAAAAAGAATACATGAAACGGGTTCCATATTCATCAGCAATTGGCAGTTTAATGTATGCCATGACTTGTACTCGTCCGGATATTGCTCAGGCACTAGCAGTAGTGAGCAGATTTATGAGTAATCTAGGTAAACAACATTGGTAGGCAGTACAGTGGATATTCAGATATTTGAAAGGTACTTCTGATCGAGGTTTATGTTTCGGTGGTAAGGACATTTATCTACGAGTTTATGTTGATTCAGATATGGCTGGAGATCTGGATAAAAGACGTTCTACCACCGGTTATACTTTCACTTTTGCTGGGGCAGCGATCAGTTGGGTTTCAAAGTTGCAACAGGTGGTTGCACTTTCTTCTACAGAGGCCGAATATATTGCTCTTTCAGAAGGGGCAAAAGAAATGATTTGGTTGCAGCGTTTGATAGGTGATTTGGGGTTTCAGCAATCTATTTTTACTCTTTTTTGTGACAGCAATAGTGCTATTCACTTGTCAAAGAATTCAGCTTTTCATAATCGGACGAAGCACATAGAGCTGCGATATCACTTCATTTTCCATTGTATTGAAGAGGGGAAGCTGCAGGTACAAAAAATTGACACAAAGCTCAATCCAGCTGACATGTTGACAAAAGTAGTTCCGAGGGAGAAGTTTGAATTTTGTAGAGCTTCTCTCGGACTTGTGCAGCTCTAACTTTAACTCTGCAGCGGTGGGATATCTCTGAGCAGCAATTTGGTCTTCAAGTGGGAGATTGTTGGGCTAATTGAAGCCCAAATTAGCAAGTTCCTTTCTTAATTCGAAAGGCTTTCTTTTTTTTGTAAATACTTCTATTGGCGTGTGTGGCCAATTTAGAAGTTGCATTTTCGAACGCTTCTTTCCTTTTAATTCGTTGAAGGCTGTTTGATATATGCATGATGCTGGCTGAATGTAAATTGATTCAGAACTTGGTGATTAATAAGAGATAATCCCTGAGTGTGGACGTAGCCATCAAATTGATGGTGAACCATGATAAATCTGGTGTTATTATTTTGTGATTGTTTTAATCTTTATTTTTGCAATTTATTTTTCACTTTTATTCTGCAATTATATTCAACAGTTGGGACCACTCTGATAGATAAACTTGTTATTAAACAAATATTGACTTACGTTTATTTCCTGAATAGCCAGATGAATTTCATAAACAGAACATTTAAAACCCTGACCATGCTGCCATTCCATCCCCATCTTTTTAGGTGGCAAATTTATGTTTATTTACTAAGTGTTGTTGAACTGTTTTCCAATTTGCACCTGATTCTCATTACATTCTTCCAGAGAAGACTAAATGGCCGGACCAATGAACTCCCATCAAGTTGTTGTCCTTTCAGTCCAAACTGCTACCAATATAATGAATTTGAAGACCAAGGTGCTTCCTTAAATTTAATTTCCTACACTTGCACCTTAAATCACTTACATGAAAGAATAAATGACACTTTCAAATTCACCTAATCATAACAATTTTCCATCGCTACTCTTTAATGCAGACACTCCCACCACCTTAAACTGTCTTTATGGGCCTTTCTCTAAGGGAGTTGAATGAAGCATTGATTCACTTGACTATATTGTTGTATCCTGAGATAGTGACACATAGTTTTCTTGCCACATGGATGCTTAATATTCACTTATAATAGGGTCTTAGAGATTCATTATGAATTGGATGGTGGAGATGATAAATTCAACATTTTTCTTTATCTTTTTCACTTCACTTTCTTTAGCAACAATGGTCACCTAAGTATCCAGTGTCAGATCCTTGAAGATCAACTAAGAGACTAAATAGATTTCTTAACCCATTCCTAAAATTTTGTTTGGGAAAGAAACAATATTTCTTTGTTTTTCTTTTCTGTATTCGTTCCTGTGTGCAGGTATCAAGGATGCATTACACCCGGAGTCAAAAAATTGAGTTTGTATAAGGCATACAATTTAAATTCAAACTCCTCTGCAAACCATGACATGATTTAATTGACCTTGGGGCATCTTATGGTGTGACAATGACACCATGCAATAGTGGACTCTAGTTGTATTGGACAGCTACTTACACTACAGCACAACATTTTGCTTTATAATGTTCCAACATTGGAGGTCTCTGACACTGGTAAATCCAAGTGATTTTTATAGGTAAAGTGTTACTGAGAACTGAAATGAGGTTGTTGTTAAGCAGAGTCAAATTATTGACTAAAGGATTGAAAGCAGACTAACAGATTAAAATAGCTGGTTTTGTAACAGTCACCTAGTACAATGAATACACTGCTCAAAATGGAGGTAGATAGTTGTATAAACTAGTAGCAACTGATTGACAACTGATTGAAAAATTATTAAAAACTGATTAACAACTGGAAAGGCTAAGAATGTTGAAAACTTCCCCTGAAAAAACAAAACAAACAAAACAAAACTAGACCAAAAGCGTTCTTGCACACTTTGGCAGGAACTTCGCTGCCTTGCAGCTCTTGTTTTTGTTGGGATAGAGAAACATTTGCAAATAGGCTAATAAAAACAACGCAACATAACTGATCACTGGAGGGTTTTTTCATAATCCACTTCAACATTGCCCCCCTTGTTATATCAGTTTGAATGTTGGATTGGAGCTAATTTTGTAACTATGTGTTTTTTTATGTTTAGAAATTTTGTTGAGTTGCTGAGTCATTCAACTTTGGGTTTGCTGATATTTGCAAAGTTGTTTCTGTAGGTGGAAATGATTTTCACTGTAATCACTTTCTTACAATGTTTTTCCGAGTTTTGAGAATGGGGACACGAAACTTGGTTCTAGGGAGTGGCAATTTTTTTCTTCTGTATTTTGGGGATGATGTGGGGACAACAATTAATGTACCATATAAAAATTATTGTTCAAATTTTTAAAACAAAAATAAAATTTTTAGTTTACTCAATCAAACACACAATGACACCAAACATCTACATGTCAGATGCATAAAATACCAATCTCTAACAAGTATGACTAGCTTATTTAGTCCCAATGTAAAAGATATGCTATATGCAAACAGTCAAACAAACAAGGAGCTGGAACGCGAAATAAAATCTATTGCATAAGTACAACAAGACAACTTAATACAACAGTAGGACACATTGCTGCTAAATTAAGGTTGATTTCCATTTATTGCATCATTTTTGAGAAAAATTCTTTTTACTGCATTAATATGAAGTGATTGAGGACATCCTGACATTCCCAGCTCCACTGGGACATCTGCTTGGCATTCCATAACAGAGAGATATTACTGGAATATATGTCCCCCAAAATGAAGGGTTATCCCCATTTTATGCTTTTCTTGGGGATGTAGTGGGGCTAAAATGCCCCCAAGTTTCTGCAGAGAGGCTAAATATCCTAGGGAGGTGTACTCAGGGTATACTGGATTCTTGTTTCTGTGGATCTTATTTTTGTCCTAACTACATTTTCTGCTTGCTCAGACAACTTCCTATAGTGCTTTAAAGACTATTTTGACCTAGGTGGAATCTGATAAAGTTTGAGAATGTAATGCGCTCAATACTGGCTTTAAAGGATCAAGTATAGAGAAGAGTTATTGGAGAAAAATCTCAATAAAGAAATTAAAAAAATAATGAAGTATGTCTAAAAAAATGACTATTGCACATTTAAAATATAGAAAACTGCACGATGAAAATAAAACTCAATCTTGATACTTGATATTGTGTTGTTGGATGAGTGTTGGAAAACAAATTGCAGTTTGAATATACCAAATCCACTGGATTAGTAGTCTATCAAAATAATATGCAATTTCTCTATCTTGTGCATTGAATTCTGCTATGTCACAGGTTTTCCTGAATGAAGTTTGAAATTCGGTGGAATTTTTAAAAACCTTAAAAAATCATTTTAGTTCGCACTGGAATTAGTACAGATAAAAGGCTAAGGTTTTTTGTCAAGTTTTTCCCTAAAATCTTCACACTCAGATTCCCCTCACCGTCTACTCTTCCATATTAATTATACATCTCAGGCCCTATTTTCCCATCATGTAATCAAATGCCTTGTTGATCTTAGAAAGAGGGATTTCGTCAGTAATGAACTTGTCTAGATCAATCCCCTGCGTAAGAACATGAACTAATTTAGCGCTAGCAACTTGAAAGTTGAAATACATGAAAGGTTGTCTGTGGCCCTAATAATGTACAAATTTACAGAATCACACAAAAAAAAATATAATGTTTTTTACCTTGTTCATATATTTATCCACCAGACCTGGTAGATCTGTCCTGGATTTATAGTTCCCAAAGAATGTTCTTTTAATGTTTTCTCACTCAGAAAATTCACAGGATTTGTAGAGAAAACTGCATTTGAATGAGGTACCCTGACTAAAACCGTTACACCCCACCCCTTAAATCAAAACAAAGATGAACTCAAAATTAGCTTGAGCAGCATACAGACACTTCTCTTCCTTTCAGGTCGAATACACAAGAAATACAGGTAGCTTATGTGCAATACCAAAATTAGTTACCAAAATGAAAAATATTTTTCTTGAATGAGGGTTGGGGGATATATGTCATGACAAGCTTCGAATCCCTGAATTATTGCATTAATATTCCCTCTGCACTCATACTGTAGTCTACTCCTCCATCAGTCATTTCTGCAATTACCTACACAAAAAAAGTTAGAAAATATTCACATAGAAAAGAGCATTCACCCATTAATACCTAAAACCGCAACAGCTTAAAGTATAACCCAAGCATCACCACCACCGTCCCCAGAAACACTCCCGCTAGAAACCTCCTAGGGCTCCCTGTCCACATCCTTGTTGAAGCTCGTCTGACTGTGTCTATAGTTGCTATCACCATGAACAGGAGGTGGCAAGGAAGAGTAACCGGAAGCATAAACCCCATTTCGAACCTTGTGCTCCTTTTCCCTGTGCTGAGCCTTCGAAGGCCTGTAGTCTCTCAAGCGATCCCTAACCTTATCATTTTCCCACTCCCTGTCATGATGGCAGTCCCCATCTCGATTCCTACCTCATTCATTTTCCTCCATTTCGTTCACAATAAGCAAGTCTCTGTTCCTCTTCCTGTCCCTGAATTCATCGTCTGTACCGCCTCCATGTCTATCGGCCACCATGCCAAGCATTAGAAAACAAATTCAGCCTTTTTACAACCTCGGCTTCAAAAAATCTCACAGAAGACCTTAAAAAAATCGGCTTCAGAAAATCTGGGGAAAAATTGCTCGAGACAAGATTTTTGCAGCCTTCCAAATAAAAATAATATATGTTTTCACATGACGTATGTGAAGAATTTTGATATGAGTCGAAAGATCTAATTTCATCGACGGAAAGCAGAAAGCAGCAAACTATTTCCACGGCAAACCAGGGGTTGTTTGACGGCGTGAGTCAGGTTTCGGCTCAAATCACACACTATATATAGCCTATCGGCTAATTATATACTAATGTCATAATTATTCCTCTTGACTATTTAAATAAATAAATTACATTTATTTTATTTAAATACGTCGCTAATTTCTTATGTCATTCTATAGTTAAATAAATTCTTAAATTATTTAATTATTATTTGTCCACTATTTCTTCCTATTATTTAAATAAATAAACTTTATTTATTTATTTAAATATATCATTAATTTCTAATGTCTTCTTATAATTAAACAGATTTCTATAATTTATTTAATTATTATCCACCTTGACTTTTTCTAATTTTAAATAAAGCATTTATTTAAAATTGTCCACTTTCTATTCTCTCTCTAAGTAAATAATTTTATTATTTACTGTCACATAGCCGCACCATTTTTGAACTAAATTAATTTTTAATTCAAAAGGTCAACACAATCTCTTAAATAATTTTAAATTAATTGTTTGATTCTCCAACATTTTTTCCTCTTTTTAATTAAATAAATCTTTATTTATTTAATTAGATTCCATATCTTGATTTTTGAATTAAAAATTAGTATTTAATCCAAAATGATGACTTTTCCTCCTTATCACAATCTTCTGTAATTAGATAATATCTTTATTATCTAATTAGCCATTGGTCATTTAAAGGAAAAATATTTGATTTTCTCTCCAACTCAATACTTTTTCTGTATTGCTCTTATCTTCTATATTCCTATCCTGATTCCTCTTTGTCTCAACTAACCTCCACCGTTGATTAAATTATTTTTAATTTAATCTCGACCATTCATCTTTTCTAATTGAGCCCTAACCCTAATTGTGGGTTGTCACAATTAATTTCAACCATTGATTTTAGGGCATCTCTCATCTAACAATCTTGGCCATTCACCTAAAATTGCATTTTCTATAAAAGGGCAATTTTAGCCTCATTTGACACCTCTCAGTCTCTTGACTTCATGCTCTTGGCTTCTTGACTTCATAGGCTATTTTCTGCATACTTTTAGTCTTGCTTCATAATTGCATCGTTGCATTGTGTAGCATTTTTATAGAATCCTTCAACATTTTCTTAGGACATTAGCATAGTCATGGGTTGCTTATCACAAATTTGAGGGAAAACTACATATTACAACAAATAGAGAAGGTGCAATGGAGGTTAATCATGGAGGTTGAAGACATTTGGTGAGCTCTTTCCTTGTTTTCATGTTTTACATTCCTTTGTTCTTCATTGCTTACTTTGGGTTATCTTATTTTATGCTCTAATCTACTAATCAAGGTTTTTCCCTAAGCTACAAATGTTATCATCGTGTTATGCTTTATTCTAGGTTTTGCTTTTGAGAGCGTTTTGTTTTGTTGGAGTTTGTTAGTTGAGTGAATATTTGGCCTAGGTTCTTGCACATTTTTGTGGCACCACCATTCTCAAATATAGGCTTCCTTTGTATCGGAATAATGAAAAAAAGAGAGAAGTGATTGGTGGGGAAATGGGAGGGGAGAAAAACAGTGTGGGAAGTTTTGTCGAGAACCACAATGGGCATGATTGAAATGCAAGAAGAAAATCTTTGTGAATAGAGAAGAGGTATTAGCTTTCTGGGACTTTGTCCAAGGTTGCTGAGCATAATGTAGGGTCATCCCACAATAGTGGTTTACACTTTTTGGCCAAACTTGAATTGATATAATTTTTTTTAACTAAATCTTCACTTTTAGGCACCTATAACTGCTAAACCATGAGGAATTTGAAGATGATGCAAACTAGTGATTTGTGACATTTTGTTTGTAGATTTTAAATATATATTTTAATTTTTTGGAATCAAATTGCATTTCTTTTTCCATCTCCTTCGAAAACTAGTTTTAACAGTAAACACCATTTTTAAAGAGTGATGTTCACCATAAACAACATAATTTTTTTTCTATGAATTTTTTATTTTTTCGAATTTAGCTTTGTAACTACGATACCTAGCACATTCATTTTGTTTCATAGTGTTTCATTGAATATTTTTTCTTAATTAAGTTTTGAAGTCAAACCAATTACAATTTAGACATAGGCGAAATGTATACAACATAATTTTTTTTGTATGTATCAAAATTCATTTATTTTTTGCTAGATCAAGGACATCAATACCTAGCATGACCATATTTTTTTTTTATAATCTACTCTTTTTCCACATGTGTATAACATAGAGCTTGATTTTCGGTGAAAAACCTATGTTTAATTAAACTAAAAAAAATAATAAAACCAAAATATATTAAAATTATATTTGATGGATAGCTCGCTGTGAGGATTACCATCATCCAGTTGGGTCTGTGAAGTTGATTCCATTTTCATCTTCAACCCAAGCTCAAAAAAGATTTTTTTTGTAGAAAATTGCTAGAGAGGGAGAAGGGCAAAAAAGGGGGGTTCGAGTGAACCCCCTTTGAGTGAAACCCCTTGGACCCTTTTGAGTGAAGCGAACCCCCCCTTTTTTTTTCAAATTTTCTTTGTTTTCATTAAATAACGTGGAAAAAAGGGGATGAAATCACAAAGGGGTTCACTCAAAGGGGGTGAGGGTTTGAGTGAACCCCTTTTTGGGTTCACGCAAACCCCCTTCGAGCAAACCCCTAAAAACCCAATTTTTTTTCTTCGGAGTGTTTTTGCAATTTTTCTTCGTGAAGGGAATTGTAAACTAGTATTGTGAGATCACCTTGTATTAATTTTTCTGTGAATGTAGTGATGGGGTAACTCAGAGAGTGGATGAGTTGAATACCAAGCTACAAGAAGGATATCTTTTGGAGAAGGTCCCTAAAGTTGGGCTTGTGAATTTAAAGCCATTATTGGGTGATATCTTTTGTCTTGTGCTCACTTACTACCATTACTATTATTGAAATGACTTTTATCTATTCTTATAGTCATAATGCTCATGGAGGTTATGTTGACCTCATGATTGTGTGTATTTCCTTTTGAAAGTCTTGAATATTTTTAATGTTCTCTGGGTTAGTAGATCTCCATGGGGAGTGTTTGTCACAATCATGAGGGTTTTCTTAGCTATAGAATTAGGGTCTTGTGTAAAGTAATTGTCAATATCACCATACTTGACTTTTTTGAGCCTCATTGTAATGCTTATAGTGTTTGTTTCTCATTGTTTGGGAAGTTGATATGATTTTCTTAAAAGATTTTGTGGGCTAGGAGTTAGGTTATGTCTTGTAAATAATTTTAGGGTTTTTGTACTTTCCAAGACTAAAAGTAAACATGTTTCATTCATATTTGATGGAATGACATGTTTCTATTATTTAAGGGCAAATAAAACCCTAAGAGGCCTTAAGTATTCTTGATTACTGTATATCTTCTTTACTTGTGGTCACCAATATTCTAGATTTATAGGAACTCATGCATGGATGGATGTGGGGTAGATGCAAGAAGTTGAGTCCACTTTTTGGCCAAAAAATAGAATTATTTTCTTAAAAAACAAATTTTGTTACAGCAAGACTAAAAAATTGAAGCAGTTACTCATGTAATCTTAAAAAAGTCTAGTAATATGAAATGTAAGATTTTGAGTCTAGTTTTCAAACATATAATTTATTCTAATACCCAGATGATACAAAATAATTTTGTATAGACTTGTACAAAAACCACTTTTAAAAGTAACTTTTAGGACCATACCATAAATGTGTCCGACAAGCATAATATGACCTAAATAAAAGTATTTTTCTAATTGCTTGCTTTTGGAAAATATGTGTACTATACTGAAGATTGATGAGGATATATATTTTTCTAATTTTTTACAAATATTTTTTTATTTAATTTTTTATTGGCTCTAATTGCTATTTCTAAAAACCTTTTGTGCCTAGGAAACAAAATTTGAGCTAAACTAATATTTTTTTGATCTTTTTTCATTGTGTAAAGAATTGTGTGTAGATTGATTACATATTTTAAAAAAAAGCTTAAAAAATTAAAAGTTATTAAATAAATGAACACTTGACATTTCAAGTTTATGGACTAGTTTCTTCAAAAATTAATTATAAAATAGAAAAACAAATTTAATCATAAAAAAATTACATATTTAAAAACTAGACATTGTCATCTATAAAAGGTTTTAATTTCATCAAAAAAATTTGAAAAAAAGTTGTTAGCCATATTGCCAAAGTCAATTTTTCTCTTGCTATTTTCATGGCATTGTACTTGCAGGTCCAAGGCCAATGGGTGGGAATCCAAGCATAAAAAAAAGCAAAGCCATGGGTTTCAAATTTCAAAATTTATGAAACATGTACTCACTCTAAAATGTGTTTCCGTTCCAAAAGGGAGTGAGAATATAATTTAATTAGAAATTGGTACCCGTTTTAAAAAACAAAATGGTCACCTTTTTTTAAAATTTAGGTTTAAGAGCTCGAGTGTAAATAGGTACTCATTTTATGAAATGGGTACCCATTAAATTGTTGGGATTTTTTTCAAGCTTGAAAATTCTCCTAAAATTGGACCCAACTTCTTGCAGTTACCTCACAGGTGGTGGTCTAAGCCAATATATTTGCACCACTGTATCTTAATGAGCTTTACTTGGACATCAATGTATATGTGAAGCTCATGGGTGTACAATAACTTTAATCTTTGTGGTTTTACTTCGACGTTTTCATTTTTGAAGCCCTAAAGAGAACAAAAAGTTTGGTTTGCTTCAATGACAAGTGGTACAAATTGATTCTGTTGATGCTCGTACCTCTCGATCAATAGTCAAATCATTTGGTCTACCTAGCATGGGTGAACCACCTAAGACCCCACCACCCAAGAACAAAATCAATCAATCAATCCCAGTTCCAATACCCAATGCTTGCATTGTAATCCCATTTAGTATGAATGTCATATATATGAGTAGATAGTGTAAAGCTCGACTATAAATTTTGTTGAAAATGAGTGAAATTAGTTATAACTATTCCTTTGAGTAGGCTGAACTCAACTATGAAAATTATTCTTAGGGTTTGAATTCTAAACTGATCTAGTGGGGTCCATTAATAATGGTTCTACTATAGCATTAAATCATTATAAAATGGTCTTTGTGTCTCTTTTGATTTCAAATAAAAATGCAAGGGTTTTAATCTTTTGCTACAATTACTGAATGTTGACTCTTTTAGGGCTTGTAACCCTACATGTTCTATTAGAATATTAACTTGAATTCACTTTGTAGTATATTATCATTGTCTACAATGATTGTACCTTGGTGGTAATGAAAGGGCATGATTGTTGATCATTACTAGTAATGATGTTAGTGTTTCTCTATAATTAATGCAATGTAGTTTCAAAAGGGAAGGATGCCATTGTTAAGTTAACCTTGGTCTATGATGTCATTGTGGCTATGCCTTGTATGATGGGCATTATATATAGGGGAGTACTACCACTTGAACTAGACAATTGACACCTTGATTAAACTTTGTATAGTTAGTTTGCACTATGATTATAGTAAGCATTACTTGAATCATTGATGTGTTCATTTCAAGATATCTTTGTGATGTATATGTATGATCATTAAGGGCCAAACTAGGTGTGATAGGTCGAATTAGAGGGTTAGAAATCAAGCAACAACTAAAAAGTGCAAATAAACAATTTAAACAACCTACACTTCAAGATTAACCTAAGTTAGAAACAAAACAAGACAAAGCCACAAAATGGAACTTTATACCTTGCGTTGAGTCGATCCTTTGGTTGGCCCTTCGATCTTGGATGTGTATGCTCCTTGGATGGCACAAGATGTGAGATGTGAGATGCAAATGATGCTTGGAAACATGAAAATAGCTAAGTGTTGGTTGAGAAACAAAACTGCAAGAGTTTGGCTAGCACAAATGATCTCTCTAAAATGAGAGAAAAGAGGGGGTATTTATAGGATTTTTGGGAAATCCTAGGGGAAATGGAGGGTCAAGATTGATCCACCAAATATCAAGATGTAGGGCTAAGGTGAGTTGAGAACTCACAAGCCCTCACATCTTGACATGTGGCATGTGAGATAGCCCTAAAAGGTGAAGTGGACATGAGGTGGAAGGAAAAGGACATGACATGAAGGGGGTACAAAGTACCTTGGGATTGGACAAGATCTCCTCATAAAGGAGGTCCTTGTCCCCATGTGGGTGAGAGGACATGTGAGGAATTAAAAATTCCTCAAATATTCTCATGGGGATGGGAGAAAGAGTAAAGAATAAGTAAAGGACATGTGGGGAGAAGTGAAGGAATTAAAAATTCCTTTTAGGTGCCTTGGGGGATTAAAAGGTGAATTAAAAATTCACATGGGGAAGGGGGATGCCTTGTCCAAAAGGAGAAAGCCTTTAATAAGGTTGACTTAAGGACACATGCCATAAGTAGTAGGGGATTATGTTAGGCTAATCAAATGATTAAGGTTGTGCAAGTACTCAGTTAGATGGACTAATGACTGATTAGAGGCAAGAGAGAAATTATGGAGGATATGACCTTAATGATGATTAAGGGTGTGCACATGCTAACCCTGGTTAATTAGAAGAAGATGAAAATAATTAAAATGGATTAGGGGCCAACTTGCAAAAGTTGGAGGATGTGACCATGAGAGAGAAAAGATGAATTAAAAATGAATTTTAATTTAAAAGGGGAATATGACTAGATTAAATAAAAGGGCATATTTATTTAATTTAGAGGAGGAAGAGGGGCAAAGTATTAAATTAAATACTTTAGGACTTTTGTGCAAGATGCAAGGTATTAATTAAACAATTGGCTTAATCAATATTGACAAGGGGGTGAGCAACCAGATGGAATAAGGAGACGCGTTTGATCATATGGAAGTGATTAAAATTGGACGTCTACATTTTGCCCCTCTTCGAAAGACTATTAGAATAATAGGGTTTCAAAGAAAAACAAGATGCAGATGACTCTATAGAGGAAGAGACCAGAAAAAGAGATGCCCCAGAATGGGGGAACGCGCGTGAGCTGCCCCGAACGGAGGGAATGCGAAGAGGATGCCCCAGTCAAGGAAAGGTAGGGTTAGAGCGACGGGTTAGGAGGGAATGGAAGGGTATGCCCCCTCGAGAAGGGGGACGGGGGAGGAAAAGGGAGCCCCAGTCAACTTCTCGAAAGTATAGAGTGGTACGTGTTGTTGGAAAGAGCGCGGAAGAAAGAGAAGAACGACGCTTGAACGGAGTCAATCGGATAAACAATGTGCAAATGGCGGCCCCGGGAAGAAAGAGATTGGATGAATTAATCGGCGGAATTTTGTGGTTAAAAAAAGGAAAAAAAGACCATGAGGTGAAAAAGTGAAAAGGGGATAAAAGGTAATTGTGGACTTACCTTGGGCCCATTGTGACAGCTGGCAAGTGGAGAAAGAGGAGAGAGAGAGAGAGAGCGAGACGAGGAGGCGAGAGAGCAGACATCATGCCGAAGTACGATAGTGACGTCATTCACCGGGCGGACGAGAGACGGATATTTTTCACCCATTACGCCGGACCCCGCTAGGTTAGCCTAAAACCGAACTTTGTGTTTTTTAATCATTTTTGCACGTGTTTTCAAAAAACAAAAACATGGGTTTTTTTCGGGGCGGCGAAAAGTCAAATGGATAGAAAAGAAATTTGGTGGGCTATCTCGTATTGCATGCAAGAGGGGGGCGAAACCGGGCAGACGCGGCCCGGTCCGCCGCCGGTGGTGGCCCAATCCGCCGCCGCAGGGGCAGATCCGCCGGCGGCGGACAGGTCCGCCGCCGCTGGGCGGGGCATTCCTCAGTTCGGCCAAGAGCTGGCAGCCCCCGCCACGGGCGACGCTGGGGCGACTGTGCCGCGCCGGGGAGGGGAGGAGAGGGGAAGGGAGGAGTGGGGAGATGGGAATCGATGAATGATGTGATCCTGATGAAAAGGATCAGAGGATGATGAGGACGGGAATGAATGACGGAATGGATGGATGGGGGAGTGGAAGGGATGGAAGGATGGACGGAGTGGATGGAAATGGACCGGAATGCATGGAATGGAAAATGAAAAATGACAAAGACGCCGCAGGTGCGTAAAACAGGGAGATTTTGGCGATTCGGAGAGGCTTATCGGGGGTGCCGAGGAGGTGCATGGTGAGTGATGATCGAGAGGATCATCAGAGGC